>JAJOZX010001834.1:55000-132500 GCA_023014485.1 Bathynomus jamesi | reverse complement strand
TGGTTTGAAAACGATTTGCAGTTACTAGACGAGAAACATGGCGGCGGTCCCTATTGTCGAGAATTGTTTTACGGCCACAGTTACGCCGTCGATTGTCAGTTGATTGCGAACTACACCACTCTTTGTAAACTCGCTGGACAGTACGCGTTGACACACCGACAAATTGGGCTACTTCAGACATTTTGTGTCCGTGGGCTCTGCCAAACACGATGGCTCCTTTTTGCCACTGAGTAACGTCTGCGTCATGACCCATTTTGCAGACTATATCCAACACACACTTTGTTCTTCACCACCTCACGAAACAGATCTGATCCTGTGTGACGTCACCGCTACTTGTCACTTACCAATGCTACATCAGCGCCCTCTGTGTGACCTTGAACTTCCTACTATCGGTGCTATTAGGGGTGACTAATTTTTTGTCCGGTGTGCTTATATATATATATATATATATATATATATATATATATATATATATATATATATACACAATAGGGTGGTCCATAAAATTTAAGTTTTGATTTTTTGTTATTGCCAGGCAGTAACTTGTGAGGATGAATGAGAAAACACCTCTGGCCAATTTTTTCCCAAATCAATCACTTTTTAGGGGTAGCACACAGTACTTCATTTTTGCACTTTTGCACTACCTAGTAGATTTACTTGTATATTATGTTCCAGTTCCAGTAATACATCTTTTCCTTGACAGATTATTGGTGTAGTGTTCATTGGTTGTGTTTAGTGGTTGGATATATGATGACTCAAGTTCGAAGCTCTTGCTTTTATCTCCTTGAAGGAGATAAAGTGAAGGACAAGCTTCTTGGAAGCAAATTACCATCACGTGGAGAAGTATTGTCATGCTTCCTTCATCACCACACTAATCTCAAGTAGGAGTTGAAGGAAAGTGCTCAAGTAGTGTGGGGTCAACTTGAAATATTTTGGAACAAAGCTCGAATCCCGACAAGGGAAAAATACAAAGGAATCCAAAAGATCTTGGACCTTCACCAAGATTGGATCAAAATAAAAAAAGGATGAATGAGGAGGAGCCAGAAGCAGGTGAGTTGGATGATCAATGATAAATAAAATAGTTTCTCGAGAGTATGACATATTATACTGTACAATAGTCAATACATTTATCATATATATATTATATATATTTATTATTTATATTTAGGTGTACAACGAAGAGGGATTCAAGGAGACACTTCGGAACCTATTTGATATGGCACATGCTGATGCCTTGTCTCTAATCAAAAACCCAGAAGACAAGGCCTTCTTGCTGGCCCAGCGAGAGCCTGGAAGACGGGGATGCATGGTGGGAGTAGACAGAAAAACAGCAGAAAAAGAAAAGCAAGCTGCCCACAGGAAGATGGAGGAGGAGATGCGAAAGAGAAAGGTGAGATTGTTCTTCAAATTCCTACTTTCCTTTGATTGCAATGATTAGGTTGTTCATTAACACTAATTGTCCATTTTCTTCAATTGTATTGCAGGCAGTCAATGAAGGTGCATCAACGTCGGGTACAGCAGTATTGGTGTCCTCAACAGAATCCTCAGTCACTGATGAGTCATCCTCCACCGAAGATGACTGGGCAAAAGGTGGAAAGTGACCTCCAAAACAGGTGAAAAGAGTCAAGAATGTGATAACATCAAATCTAGCTGCTGCCCTAGATCGGACACACACTATGGACAGGATGGCAACCTACATAATAGCAGAGACTGCATTGAGCCTTGGCCACAGCCCAATGAATTTTAACATCACCCAGACCTCCATCAAATGGCAGAGAGAACGACATCGGATCATGATCTGCAGTAGCCTAAAAGCTTCCTTTCAGTCCGGTCCTGCAATCATCCACTGGGATGGAAAACTTATTCCAGACCTCCTCAACACCAGAGACCATGTGCATGTGGATCGGCTGCCTGTGCTCATTTCCTCCTTTTCGGGTCAATCTCAGCTCCTTGGAGTCCCCAAAATACCAACTGGATCAGGAGAACACCAAGCCAGCGCAGTTTTTGAATTATTGACTGATTGGGGCCTCGAAGAATCTGTCGTGGGGATGTGTTTCGACACCACTGCCTCCAATGCTGGTCGTTTGAATGGAGCGTGTGTGTTGTTGGAGCAGAAGTTGAAGAAAGACCTTCTCCATTTTGCCTGCCGTCATCACATCATGGAAGTGATGATCAGTGGAGTTTTCACTGCTTGCTATGGCCCAACGAGTGGACCTGATGTTCCATTGTTCAGCAGGTTTCAGAGCAAATGGACCTTCGACACAGGAACATACAGCACCGGATGGGATGATGAAGAGGTGCATCGACTCTTGGCCCCCATTAGAGATTGGATTCTCTGCTTTGCTGAGGAAAAACACTCCTCAAAATTCTTTCGAGATGACTATCAGGAATTCCTCGATCTGTCCATCATTTTCTTGGGAGGGAGCATTGACAACTACACCTTCAAGCGACCTGGCCCCATGCACCAAGCCAGATGGTTATCTAAGGTGATCTATTCATTGAAGATGTGGCTGTTCAGGGGACAAATCCCAGCCCTCACTCCACGAGAGCAAAAGTGTCTTAAGGATGTCAGTGTCTTCGCTGTTTCCATCTACCTGCAGGCATGGATGACAGCACCAATAGCTGCTGCTGCGCCTCACAGCGACCTCAGTCTTCTGCAGTCTTCGGGAATACCATGACCCCAAAATTTCGGAAGTGGCATTAAAAAAACTCAGCCGTCATCTTTGGTATCTTTCGGAGGAGATGGTGGGCCTTGCGATTTTCAATCCTGAGGTGTCTGAAGAGACTAAAACAGCAATGGTGAAGGCGATGGAGGAAGTTGAAGGAAAGCCTGATTGCCAGAAGAGAAGGAAAGGTGTTGCTGAGGGGGCTTCAATCGAGTCACTAGCAACAGCAAACTCAAAAAGACTGCTGTTGTCTCTGGGGTCAGGTGTGGGATACCTGAGGAAGGAGGTGCGGGATTGGGACAGTGATCCTGATTACCAAATAGCGAAGAAATCAGTGGCAAACCTCTCTGTCGTGAATGATCATGCAGAGAGGGGGGTTGCTCTCATTAATGAATACAACGGCTGCCACACCAGGAATGAGGAACAACTGCAGTATCTCCTGCAAGTTGTTGCTAACTACAGGAAGCAGTTTCCTCAACCACTGAAGTCAGCCTGGCAACTGGGCGAGAAAACAAAGATCAAATGAGGTGCAGAGGGAATTGTTAGTCAATTCATTTCAGAATTGTTAGTTACCCTAATAGTCATGTACTGTCACCAAGATTAACTTTGCTGTGATTTTCAGATTATACCAAAACTTCAAGTGTCATGTGCTACCCCTACAAATTAACTGATTCAAATAAAACTTTCCCAGAGGTGTTTTCTCATCCATCCTCATAAGTTACAACCCAGCAATAAAAACAAATCACAAAAAAAAATTCCACCCCTATAAGAGTGGACCAACCTAAATTATATATATATATATATATATATAATAATGTTATAATGTTTCAGACCAACAAAGACCCAAGGATCCACTCATGGCTGGTCTACCTAACTGTGTTCGTAATTATGTATTGTGTATGTCCTCCGTGGTGGTGGAGGGGACCTACATTTTTACGTGGGTTCTGAACCACAAGAACATAAGAAATTTATGTAACAACTGCCTGTACATTCGTAATGACCAATTTTTGCAAAACTAAATAATTATCAATTAAAAACTAATTAATTATCAATTTAAAACTAAAGATAGAATCTCTGGATCCAGAGGATCAAGTCATAATAGACTACTATCCACAAATATGTTACACTCTATATCTATTTATAACTGACATGCAAATATATCAAATGCAAAGAATCCAGTCAATTTCATTACGGTATCCATCAATACTAGTACCTTGCCAACGAAAAATAAGTCACGGTCCATATCGATTGCGGACCAAGTCAAAATTTACAACCATATACATTACTATATATATACTTAGGAGGAAAAGTGTAGGTGTAGCTGTAAAGACTGTACAGTAATGTAGAAATGTGTGTGCACCCATTTTGGGTCTCCCATTTAAAGGTGTTTGTGGGGCAAGTGAAGATCATGAGTTTTTCAATACCTCACAGTACTATGGGGGGCACCGCTCGGAAGAGGAATCTTTTTAAATGGGGTGTGTAAGGACAGAGAATATCCCCTAACCCAAGATGCTGCCTCCCTATATCCCACAACACTTGTGTTGAGCTGTGGGATCTATCACCACAAAGCCTTAATTTTACTACCTTAAACTATACCCAATCTATCAACATATGCGTCTAATCGATTTTTAAACATGTTTATAGATGTGCTACTAATTACTTCTACCAGCAAACTATTTCAGCTATTTACTATTTTATCCGTAAAAATGTTTTTGGCAATTGCTGTCTCGAACCTTCTACTTGTCAACTTACACCCATTATTTCTAGTCCTATTATATTGAGATATTTCGAAAAAGCTATCTCTATCTACGTTATCGAACCCATTCATAATTTTGAAAACCTGGATTAGATCACCCCTTAGCCTCCTAGTCTCAAGTGTTGTCAATTTTAACTCCTTAAGCCTATCCTCATACGACTTTGACCTAAGCGACGGACTCATCTTTGAACTCTTTCGATTTTGTCTATATCTTTGCGCATATGCGGATTCCAAAATTGGACCGCATACTCCAAATGGGGTCTAACTAATGATTTATAAAGAGGAACTATAATATCACGTGATTTGTACTCAAAATTTCGAGCTATAATACCTAACACTTTGTTCGCCTTATTGACCGCTGCTGTACTTTGTTTTGCTACTTTTAAATCACCAGTGACTATAACTCCTAAATCTTTTTCCTGCTCTATGCTTCCTAACTCCTTCCCTGACATACTATACGCAAATTTACCATTACGCGAACCTATATGTAAAATTTTGCACTTATCAACGTTAAATCTCATTTGCCATGTGACTGACCAATCAATGATTTTATTCAGATCTTCCTGGATTTTACCTCTATCTTCGTCATTAATTGCCCTACCACCCAACTTCGTGTCATCCACAAACTTTGAAACTGTACTGACATCTAAATCATTAACATTTATAAGAAAAAGCAAGGGGCCAAATACAGAACCCTGAGGAACACTGCTCACTACATTAGCCCAACGCGACTCTGCTCCATCAATGGCCACCCTCTGTTTCCTACCTCGCAACCACTCTTCTAGCCAATTTATTACTACACCCCTGATTCCATTCGCCTTAGTTTTTTCAACAAGTCTTTTGTGTGGTATGGTGTCAAACATTTTCTGAAAATCTAAATACACTACATCAACTGCCCAATGACTATTGTAAACTTCAACCACGCTTTGAAGATTTTTTTAAATGATTAGTTAAGCAAGATTTGTTTTGCCTAAAACCATGCTGCATATTTCTAACCAAGTTATGCAATTCTAAGTGTTCAACTATATACAATCCCTAATTATTGATTCCAGTAGCTTACCTATAACAGACATTAAACTGATTAGCCTATAATTCCCTGCCGCACCTTTATCACCTTTCTTAAAGATATGTATTACATTTGCCAACTTGAAATTACCTGGTACACACCCCTCAGAAATAGACGAATTAAAAATCTTTGTTAGCAGCAGCACAATGCTTTCTTTTAATTCTTTTAGTACATTATATATATATTTTTTTTTAGAGATATGCCAATACTGATACCCACTTTTCAACTGATAGTAACAAATGGCCGATACTTTGCTGATACCGATACTTTTTTATTAATGCTTAATCCAGGGCTGGCCCTAGGGTTGCTGGCACCCCGGGCAAGCTGAACTTCGGCGCCCTTACAAGTATAATTTTAAAATTTGTTCACCATGAGGAAAAACTACAAATGCAGGAATAAAGAGTTTATTACAATTAACGATATTCACTCAAAGTACAACTAAACATTCTCAAAATGGAACCATGTATGAAAATATAAGAGACAGTGTTGCCACTTTTGTCTGAGGTAAATCCACAAAAAAATGTAAAAATTCCACAAAGTGGCAACACTGATGAGATATCATAGGATGGCAGCGCTGCCAGGCGTATGTAATTTGTGCTCAACGCTCACCTACGCGGCCACATCAACCCATGTGACATGTCATCCCAAACTGACCTTAGCTTTACTGGTAGTCTCTAATGCTATTGGCTAATATAATGTTATAATCCCTGAAAATTTTACTCCATATCAGGAAATTTTCACATTTGACTTTTATTTCATTTTATTTTATTTATTTATTTTTAGATTTTTCGCTTTGTATTTGGAAGATCCCAAACGCATGACATGGCGCCCCGGGCAACTGCCCGAGTTGCCGGTACCTTGAGCCGGCCCTGGCTTAATCTGTTAAATTATACAAAAAAATATAGTTACTTTTATTTTAATATTAGAAATAGAGGAAGTTGGAGACAACTGCTATTGGATGAAATTAACAGTTCAAAAATATTCAAACACAGTCATACTGTCAAAATTGAAATAGAATATAGTTTTATGAACTTTTATCCAGTATCCACCTGTTTGTTTAGCTCAGGAGTCAGGACCCCGGGAGCGCAACTTCCCGTACAATGTTGAGCTGAGGACAGTTTCCATGACCTCAACTACCAACCATGAAAACACAAAAGATAACGTTTTCTTCCTTTAATCACAAAAAAACAAATTTTGAAGAAATTGCAAAATGAAAAACTCCATTGTAAGGTATAAAAAAATAAAAAATAAAATTTCCAGTAGATAATGATAAGATTAATAGAAATTAGAAAAAACTAAAATTTTGAACAAATTACAAAATGAAAAATTCCATTGTAAGATACTAAGATATAAAAAAATAAAATTTCCAATTTTCCAGCAAATAATTATTATTAAGATTAATAGAAATTAGAAACATATGGATAATTAAACATTAAATATATTCTTAATATTCAAAATAAAAAATTTGTAAATTGTAGTGAAGGAACATTAACATTTCGTCTCTTTCTGCACTTAGACAATTCCTGTGTGGAGTGTAAATATTGCCCCCAGTGCTTAAACAACCTCTCACTTTCAATTGATGAAGGGGGGAGAAGACAGGTACTTATTTGCAAGACAGCTTAATGTTGGAAGCGTAACTGCATTCTGTTTCCACCACTTTAAAGGGTCTCCATCCCGTGATTGTAATTCCAACATTTGATACTTGGTCATTTCATCTTTAATCAGAAATGATGTGCAGTGCTTCTTATTCTTAGATGAACTTCCTGGAGTTGATTTTTTTGTTCCACTTTCCTCACTATCATCACGGTCCTCTTGAACCAATCAGTCCATGCACTTGTCAAAGTCAAATTCACTGGTCATCACTTATAATGTTGTCAGAAGCACTTGCAGTCTCTTGCATATCTTCTTCATTCGTAGTACTTGTATGTCCACTTTCTTCTTCTTGAACAGCTTCGCTCCTTTTTTTGACGCTATCTATCATTGCTCTCTCCAGGTTGCTTTCTTGCATTTTGGAATCTTCACTAGATTTATTTTGGAACAAAGCGGTCTTATATCTGGGGTCTAGGTATGTGGCTAGTATTGGACTGTAATCATCCAGATAACATTCAAAGCAACTCTTCATTGATGCATTAATAGCTGAAAGAGTACTTCCAAGTCCAAAGAATCTGATGTCAGTTGATGCTTTTGCTTTGAAGACTTGTAGAAACTTTATTTGAGGTATTATTTCTGAGATAGTAGCAGACCTTTCACTCAACTGAACAGTAATTTTGTGAAATATTTTCAGCAGCGCAGTAAACTTCCCAATCAAAGTCCACTTGTTGGCATCAAATACAGGGAGGTTAGAAGTATCAAGGCAGTAAGTAGTTGGCAATTGCAGTTTTTTGTTCAAACATACATTCAATCATGAAATAGGTGCTGTTCCACTCAGTTGGAACATCCTGTATCAGTTTGTGTTCAGGCAAGTCATGCTGTTTCTATAGCGCAGCTAGTTTGTTGTATGCAAGTGCTGAATGGCTGAAATGTCCAACTATTTGCTTGCAACTTGCAATCATATCCTTAACTATTCGTTGTTCGAAAATACTGTCATGAACCACGAGTTGTAGAGTGTGGAGGAAGCACGAGAGACTAGCATAGCCTGTGTCTTGAATACCTCGGACAATATTAGCTCCATTATCCCATAAAAAACATGAATCTTGTAGGATGGTATTTTAAATTCTTGAACAACACTTTCGCTCACCTCAGCAATGTTTGAAGCAGTATGGGATCCTGGAAAAGTTGCAACTCTAAGTGCAACAGTTTTTCTCTCAAAATTGATGTCAATACAATGTGCTGTTAGGCTAATAAAAGCCATATATGAGCTGCTTCTTCCAATGCAGTCTTGACCTTATCCAGTACTTTTGTGTGAATAACAGGAACAATTTCTGTAGAGAAATACTTTCTTCCCGGCAACTCATAATTAGGTTTTAGCTTCTTCATTAGTCTTTCAAATCCAACATCAACAATAGAGTATGGATGGCAGTCAGCAGCAATCATTTCTCTAATGGCTTTGTGAATGATTTGCTACGGGATTGTTGATATCCCAAATTTGCTTCTGAATATAAGTTTCATGCAGTTATATTTGAATTTCATTTGTAGAACTTGATGATGTTAATGCGCCAGTATTCTTTTTTGCAGGTTTGTTGAGATATCCCTCTAGGTTCCTCTTGTTCCATAGCCTCTCCCTCTTCTTCATTAACTTGAGCTGCTTCTTTATTTAATTCTTCATTCTTCTCCTTGTCCTTGCTTTGCAGGTGTTTTTTAAGATTTGTTGTATTAAAAGATTTCCCCTCTTTTCCTCCATGTGACAATAATTTCTTGCATTCTTTGCAGACTACTTTAGACTCGTCATTTTCATCTATATCGAAATACTTCCAGACGAGAGAGGATGTACTTCTTTGACTAGTAGAAGCCATGATAATGAAGCAGAATGCAAGATTTATCAGCCTCAGCACTCAGCACATTTGTCACTGGGCATAAGATGATGTGTGACAGTGACAAATAACACAACTGCACTCTGTGGCTGGTGCAGTCAAACTAACATGCAGCATGAGACAGCTCTACTTTCCCATCGCCTAACACTCCTCCCTCTCCCCTGAACCCCACTAGTGGGCATTGGCCAATTTAGCAGTGTAGTGTATTGTATCATAGCTCTATGAAAGAATACATAGGCACACAAAGTAATAAAAGTTATAAAACCAATATTTTAATATGCCATATTATTATAGGAAATTATAAATACTACACATGCAAACATTGCAATTTTTAGATTTGAGATAGCCTGATAGGTGACACAGATACCATCGGTGAAACACTTCTCATTTTAATTCGCTAATTTATAACTGTTGGGAATTCGCGGCGTGGCATCATTTTCAGCCAACTATATTTATCATTATTTACCATATTTATCTCATAAGAAGCTGTTTTATATATAATAATACTGTATTATACTGGTTTGAAATGAAAATTGGCCAAAATTTCAATAACAGTCTATGAAATGACCGTCGGAACTTTGCTTCATGCGAGTTACAGAGGCACTTGAGACCAAGTTTGGCAGGCTAAAATGAACCTTATTTATTATGGTATAAGGTCCAAATTTGTGTGCTACATAGAACTCGTGTCTTTTTCAGTTGAAGGTGAAATAAGAGTGATATTTACAGGATTATGGTATGGATTGGGAAAGCCAGTGTTAGAGTAGGAGCACTGTTAATGTAAAAGCACTATAATAATTAATAATATTAATATGATAATATAATAATATCATCTGTGTTAATCAATTACTGTCATTAAACATAACTTTCTCTTGAATCACATAATAAAGTAGAAAAAAGTATCGGAGTATTGGCCATATTTTCACCTTGCCAATACCAATACTCCAAAAAAAGGACAATACTGCCAATGCTGATACTATCGGCACATCCCTAATATATATATATATCGTAAAGAACGACGCTTGTATAGGAGAACATTCCGCGCAAGATGAGGAGGGAGAATGAACAAATGAAAAAATGAGGTAACCACCCGGGAATCAAACCCGGGATCTTCCGATTGCCGGTCAGATATGATAACCACTACACCATAGTCCTCACTCGATCAGAAGTCATAATTCTCCTACATACGCGCAGAAACCAATGCCCCGAGGGGGGCACCTCCCGCATGCCACACCTATATATATACATTTCAACTGCAAAGAACACGCAGTGTAATTAACGTAAAGAACGACGCTTGTATAGGAGAACATTCCGTGCAAGATGAGGAGGGAGAACGAACAAATGAAAAAATGAGGTAACCACCCAGGAATCGAACCCGGGATCTGACCAGCAATCGGAAGATCCCGGGTTCGATTCCTGGGTGGTTACCTCATTTTTTTCATTTGTTCGTTCTCCCTCCTCATCTTGCGCGGAATGTTCTCCTATACAAGCGTCGTTCTTTACGTTAATTATACTGCGTGTTCTTTGCAGTTGAAATGTATATATAGGTGCGGCATGCAGGAGGTGCCCCCTCGGGGCATTGGTTTCTGTGAGTATGTAGAATTACGACTTCTGATCGAGTGAGGACCATGGTGTAGTGGTTATCATATCTGACCGGCAATCGGAAGATCCCGGGTTTGATTCCCAGGTGGTTACCTCATTTTTTCATTTGTTCGTTCTCCCTCCTCATCTTGCGCGGAATGTTCTCCTATACAAGCATCATTCTTTACGTTAATTATAGTGTGTGTTCTTTGCAGTTGAAATGTATATATAGGTGCAGCATGTGGAAGGTGTCCCCCTTGGGGCATTGGTTTCTGCGTATATGTAGGAGAATTACGACTTCTGATCGAGTGAGGACCATGGTGTAGTGGTTATCATATCTGACCAGCACTCGGAAGATCCCGGGTTCGATTCCTGGATGGTTACCTCATTTTTTCATTTGTTCGTTCTCCCTCCTCATCTTGCGCGGAATGTTCTCCTATACAAGCGTCGTTCTTTACGTTAATTATACTGCGTGTTCTTTGCAGTTGAAATGTATATATAGGTGCGGCATGCGGGAGGTGCCCCCTCGGGGCATTGGTTTCTGTGAGTATGTAGAATTACGACTTCTGATCGAGTGAGGACCATGGTGTAGTGGTTATCATATCTGACCGGCAATCGGAAGATCCCGGGTTTGATTCCCGGGTGGTTACCTCATTTTTTCATTTGTTCGTTCTCCCTCCTCATCTTGCGCAGAATGTTCTCCTATACAAGCATCGTTCTTTACGTTAATTATACTGTGTGTTCTTTGCAGTTGAAATGTATATATAGGTGCAGCATGTGGAAGGTGTCCCCCTTGGGGCATTGGTTTCTGCGCATATGTAGGAGAATTACGACTTCTGATCGAGTGAGGACCATGGTGTAGTGGTTATCATATCTGACCAGCACTCGGAAGATCCCGGGTTCGATTCCTGGATGGTTACCTCATTTTTTCATTTGTTCATTCTCCCTCCTCATCTTGCGCGGAATGTTCTCCTATACAAGCGTCGTTCTTTACGTTAATTATACTGCGTGTTCTTTGCAGTTGAAATGTGTGTATATATATATATATATATATATATATATATATACATTCAACTGCAAAGAACACGCAGTATAAATAACGTAAAGAACGACGCTTGTATAGGAGATATTCCGCGCAAGACGAGAAAGAGAAAACAACAAATGAAAAAATGAAGTACCACCTGGGAATCGAACCCGGGATCTTCCGATTGCCGGTCAGACGCGATAACCACTACACCATGGACTTCACTCTTCCAAATGCCGTAATTCCTCTACATACTCGCAGAAACCAATGCCCCAAGGGGGCACCTCCCGCATGCCGTAACATTATATACATTCAACTGCAAAGAACACGCAGTATAAATAACGTAAAGAACGACGCTTGTATAGGAGATATTCCGCGCAAGACGAGAAAGAGAAAACAACAAATGAAAAAATGAAGTACCACCTGGGAATCGAACCCGGGATCTTCCGATTGCCGGTCAGACGCGATAACCACTACACCATGGACTTCACTCTTCCAAATGCCGTAATTCCTCTACATACTCGCAGAAACCAATGCCCCAAGGGGGCACCTCCCGCATGCCGTAACATTATATACATTCAACTGCAAAGAACACGCAGTATAAATAACGTAAAGAACGACGCTTGTATAGGAGATATTCCGCGCAAGACGAGAAAGAGAAAACAACAAATGAAAAAATGAAGTACCACCTGGGAATCGAACCCGGGATCTTCCGATTGCCGGTCAGACGCGATAACCACTACACCATGGACTTCACTCTTCCAAATGCCGTAATTCCTCTACATACTCGCAGAAACCAATGCCCCAAGGGGGCACCTCCCGCATGCCGTAACATTATATACATTCAACTGCAAAGAACACGCAGTATAAATAACGTAAAGAACGACGCTTGTATAGGAGATATTCCGCGCAAGACGAGAAAGAGAAAACAACAAATGAAAAAATGAAGTACCACCTGGGAATATATATATATATATACACACAGGGTGTCCTGTAAGTCTGGCATCATAGGAAAAATAATAAAAAAAGGCAAAACAAAAGCTTTTATTTACAGAATGTGCTCAATATGTCCACCATTGTTTTCAATACACAGATTCAGACGTGATAGTCAGCAAGCACACAGTGAATGATGTCAGGAGTAATGGTGTTACATGCCCCAATAATGCGCTGCCGCAAATGTTCAACACTCCTAATTTTCTCTGCGTATACCAGTGCTTTCAAGTGGCCCCAGAGATAAAAATCTAGTGGCGTGAGATCCAGGCTTCTAGCTGGCCATTCCACAGGCCCTCGACGTCCTATCCAATGACCAGGGAATTGTTGGTACAGGTATTCCCTTACTTGGGTGCTGTAATGTGCAGGAGCGCCATCTTGCTGGAACCATGTTGGGAAATTTCCTTCTTCGTTCAAGACACTGGGAAATGCTTCTTCCTTGAGCATATGTAGGTAGGTGCCTCCAGTGACATGTTCATTGAAAAAGAGGGGGCCTATAGTGCGATCCTTCCAAATGCCATGCCATACCATCACCCGAGATGCACCTTGTTCCTTTGAAGTGGTATACCAGTGAGGGTTGTTTTGAGACCAGTAGTGGGTGTTCTGTCGATTTACCTCACCATTTCCATAAAAAACAGCCTCATCACTGAACAGAATGGTGGATGGGAAATTGGTATCCCGAGCATATTGTTCCGGAGCCCATTCACAAAATTCCATCTTCTGGTCAGGATCATCTTCGCTTAATTTCTGTAGGATCTGAAGTTTATATGGATGCCATTTGTGAGCCTGAAGAATGCGATAGATGCTACTTTTCAACACTCCTGTCTCGGCGGACAATCGGCAGAGAGACTTATTGGGACTTCTGTTAAAATGAGCCAGGATAGCAGTTGCTGTATCATCGTCAGTGGACCTCCTTGAAAATCCACTGCATAGTTTATCTTCTATGGATCCTGTTTCCTTAAACTTTGCAACAAGTCTGCTAACACAACTCTGTGTTATTGGCTCACGGTCTGGATGCAGTCTGTTAAATTCAGTAGTGGCCTCTCTTTGACTCTGATTTCCTATGAGTAGAATTATCTGGATTCGTTCTTCCTTGCTCACAGACATTATGGCCTGTAGAAAGAGAAAAATATGAATTATGGTTTGTAGAAATAGAAAAATATGAATTTCTCCTATGATGCCAGACTTATGGGACACCCTGTGTATATATATTCACACTATGTACAAGGTGTCCCAAAAGGTATGGCCTAAAAATAAACTTTTACAATTTTTTTTATTATAAATGATAGAGTTAAAGAACAATGATAAAAACAGGCATGAATGCTTTAAGTTTTATTTAATATAGTTAGTAAACCTCCACATGATATCCACCATTCACAACCAGAGCTTGTTTCCACAATGTCTAATCCAGCAATTTGGGCAGCATGATCTCTGGATTTAACACCATTAGACTTCTTTGCATGGGGCTTTATAAAGTCTGAGGTTTACAAAGAGTTACAGACCTGCAGGATCTGCATCATCATGAGTTCATGACAGTCACTAAAATAACCACAGAAATGCTTGAAAATGTGTTCTGCAATGCAGTGGACAGATGAGAGATTTGCAGAGACACTGATGGTGCTCACATCAAATCTTAAACTTAAGCTTGATAAATAAATATAAATCTAATTATGTTAGCTACTACATTTTTATCCTAAAATACTATTATTTCACCAAAATAGATAGCCCTGGACTTTTGGATCACCCTTCATAAAAATAATACTAATAATAAAGAATTTGTGAAACAATTCACAACCCCTCAATGATAAAAAAAAGTTTTAATGCACATTCACTTTTAATAATCAGGTTTACTCCTCTCTCTAGCATTCTTGTTTTCATCTTGTGCATTACTCCACCCACATACACATTAAATAGCCCTGTTATTCTCCAACATCACTATTAAACTTGTCACTAAACTTCCCCTTAAAGATTGTTTTTCAGATAGAATCATAATGAAAAAATGGAATGATTACAATAAGAATTTCCTTTGAAAATTCTTAATAATAACTTAAGGTTTCCATTTATGAAAACATACTTTGATATTTTAATTAATCTTGCTTACCTGTTTCACTGAAGAACTTCTGATGTTCTTCATGTCACAATTATTGATTTCCTTTTCATAATCATTAAAGTCAAATGGCTCATCTTTTACAGAAACATCCGTAATTTCATTTTTGACCTGCAAAATCCAAAATTAAACAAGTAGTTACCTAAAGTTTTTATTTGAAGAAGAAAAGATTGTTTCATAAGTTTAACCTGAGATACAATGCTTTACTCTCTCATTTGATCTGTTAATGAAAGCCGTAAACTAAATTACCTTCAAGAGTCACAGTTAAAAAAATTACAAAATTGGAGAAAATGACTTATAAACTACCTGGAATGTACTGGGGGCTTCAGAGAATCAATACAGTACTCACATGAAATAAAATATTACTTTTAAAATAAATTTTCTGTTTAGATTCACTTTGGGGATCACAGCTAACATTTTAACTACTGTATGAAGTGAATGATTGAGTTATTCAAAGCTTTTCATTACCTGCCTTTCAAGATTGAAGTTCCCACTGTTAAATGCTACTACAGGAAGATTTCCTTCACAGGATTCTTCCATCTCCTCTCTCATTTCAACTTCTCTTTTAATGCTAAACTTTTTTTCAATGAAATCAAGTTCTTTTGACTCATCATCCATTTTCAAAATTAAATCAGTCACCACATTTATTATTATTTATATAGGCCTAGACAAAATGAATTATAAGCATTAAAACAAGAATTATAGATCCACATCCAATGTACTGTTGTGGTACAATCTGGAGAGAGATACAATGACCAGTTGGGTACTTCTCACCAGAGTAAACTCCCCACTGAATATGACTGGCAGTTCCAACACAGGAAAGTCTAAACCCAATCACAGTCCTGCTGGATAAGGCTCCACCAAAGAAAACCCACTATTCAGATATGTAGTCCACTAGTAAGGAAAAATGCAGCTCTGGACTCAGAAAAAGAATACAATGAAGATTGGTGAACTAGTTTATGGCAAAACACTTTGCTGTGCTTCACAATTTTTGACTGGTTATCAAAGGTTTTTGGTATTTATTGTGTCCACTAAAGTATAAATAGCTCAATTCCTGAAGCTTTAAGTTTAATTTATATTACAATTAGTGGCAATCTTACATGGACCCAGGGTCACATTTAAGGGGTGGCGCACCGGGCAAATGTCCAAGGCCCCACACCTGATGAGCCCCACAAATTTCAACTTCAAAGGAGGAGATATTTGGGGTGGGTTAATTGGGGACCAATTCATACAGAGCATTTTTTACATTGGTGGCCTGTGTGAGGAATTTACAGGGTCTTTTCCATTTGGGGGCTAGCAGTGAATTTTAATGAAAATTGGTATACTAATGTAGTTTTGGTCACTGATTTAAAAAATAACTTGAAATCTCTTTCTGGAGAAATGAAAAACAAACATATTAGAGCACTTTAAATAATTAGTGTGTGTTTTAACTAGCTTAAACTAGTTACAGAGGATTGTGTTAAATTTAGCCAGAGTCACAAACTGCTACTGTTTATGAAAAAGTGCTCTAAGCATGGGAAAGTGTGTTCCTTTGATAAAAATACCCAATTCTTTCACTGCCAAAAGCATTGGTCAAACTGTAAACAGTGTAACTTTAAATTATCCCTAATGAAAAATATGTTTTTTGAAGGATCCTGGCAGATCTGTAAAAGTAGCAGAAAAAAAATCAAGAATTATCACCAATTAAATAACTAAGGTTACTTGAATGCCCACAGTTAGGTCAATTGAATGCTCAGTTAGGTCAACTGTACGTCATTGATGATTGGTTAGGTTAAGTCATGATATTTTTGTTAAAAACACATTAATTATTTAAAGTGCTCTAACATGTTTGTTTTTCATTTCTCAAAAAAAACAGTTATTTTTGAAATCAGTGACCAAAACTACATTAGTATACTGATTTTCATTAAAATTTGCTGCTAGCCCCCAAACAGAAAAGATCCAATTTACATACTTTAGGCTTAACTTTACTTTTAAAAAAAATTGCAGAATTAGGCTAAATGGTCTAGCCCAGGGGTAGGGAACCTGCGGCCTTTTTATTTATTATAAAAACCCTCACGTATTATCAAGTTTGATTTAAAATTAGTAAATATGTAGATTGTAGACTAAAATATGACATTTTGTTGTACTGTATATGTTAAATACTCAGCATACGGCCTAATAGGGTCTTGGTTAAATGAAATGCAGCCTAATAGGGTCTTGGTTAAATGAAATGCGGCCTTCCAATGAAAAAAGGGCCCCCACCCCTGGTCTAGCCTAAACCTAACCTAATCAAGACTAAAGTAACAAACTTGCCTAATTAGGTCTACAACCTAGGGCCTAACTAGGAAACATTTACATTTAAGGAGTGCCATTCTTTTATAAGCTTAGAACTGAGTGCCACATACAGATAAACTAGAATCAAACTTGCTTTCTCTTTCAAGGCTTAGGGTACTTATTGGACTAAATCTTGACATTAACTAAATACTTGGGGGGATTTAACCAAATTTAAAACTTGAGTTTGTCTGATTACTCAATTTATTTGATCTCTCATCTCTGATAATATTTTCTCACCTTATTATTTCATTGCAATCCCTAATTAAACTATTTTGACTTAAACATGGACAGAGGAATTGCAACAATTAAAAAAAAAGAAGTGGGGAAAGTTGGGTGCTGTTACTAAGGCCATCAACACTTTTAACAATATTACACAACCAGACAAGGAAGATTTAGAGGATGTAATTCTCAAATTGGATAAACAAAAGAAGGATATACTAGCCATTGATGAGAATATTTCAAAGTTAGTTGAACCTGAAATGGATGATGAACAACTTAGAGACCTTTACTCTGATAATGATCAGCAGGTACCATAATCTCAATTGTAAAGCACCTAAAGAGACTACAGTCTCGTTTGAATAACTTAACACCAAATGAACCTAATTCTGATTTTAATCAAAGTACTTTGATTAAAATCTTCTGGCTCAGACAGTTTGTCTACATTTGATGGACCTAGCTGTTAAGGAATTTCACCTACCATATCTAAGTGTCTTCTTACTGAACTTTGTATTTTGGCCATTTTTGTTGGGAGGTATGCTTCATTTCTTTGAATCTTGCGCTTGACAATCAGACTTTCCCCCAATCATGGTGACTGTCTCATTCATTGCTGACAATTCAGCCTTCTTGTCAACAAAATCATCATCTGCTGACACAGTTTCCATAGTAATATCAGACGAGCTTGATATTATTATTTCTGGTTCTGCTATATTTTGAACTTGTAAAATAGGTAAGGAAAATTTTTTCTACATGATGAACATAACTTTTGGCCTGGCTTTAAATGATGTGAAAATTTTTCTATCAGTGATTGTGAAGCAGTCCGAAGATCAGAAGATTTTAATTTATTGTGGGAATTGAATGGATCACAACAATATTTTGATGACATTTTATCAGCATATAGTCAAAACCTGAACACACACAAATTTAACAAGATTAAATATACAAATTATATAGGTACTGTGATGAAAATTATTGTTCTTTTAGAGCAGCAAATACAGGTGACCCTCAGTATACACGGGGGGTTAGGTTCCTGAAAATGCCCGTGTAAACGGAAACCATGCATACAGGGACTAATACCTTATGGGAAAAAATACAATCAATCCCTAGACCAACTGACCCCCTCCCTATGACCAACTGTATTTCCTCATACATCACAAACACGTACAGAAACACCAAAACACATACTATACATACATATATATTTATATATTAACTGCACATAATATTATTATTGCAGTAACAAGAAAAAAATGGTTTAACTTACAAATAAAGGTAGGCAGATTGGGTAGAGTTGCTGCAGACGATGTTTACTGGTGAGAGTACTGTTATTTATTGTGATTATTATGATTATTTGTTGTGATTTATTTTTTTAATTGTAGTACTAATAAAGTATAAAAATACATTTTAAAGAAGTTAAAATCATTAGAGATGCATATATTTAACAATGATTAATTAAAATATTGGATAACACCCTTTATGTGATGTATAATTTGTAAATTTGCAAAATTGGTAATAGAATCCTCACCACAATTAGATTCAATATTGGGGGATTGGTTAGGGCAATTGTATTGTAGATTGGCAACACTGGTAACTGGTGCACTACTGACTGAGTGAGCGGTGGAGGGGTAGGGAGGGGAGGGGTAGAGCAACAGGCCACCACACACAGCTGTGTCAGCTTGGGAAACCATGTATGGACAAGATCCCCTCCTGTGTATACAGGGGTGGGGAACAATACCAAAACAGTGTATAGCTGAAACCGTGTATAGCTGAAACCGTGTATAGCTGAAACCGTGTATAGCTGAAACCGTGTATAGCTGAAACCGTGTATAGCTGAAACCGTGTATAGCTGAAACCGTGTATAGCTGAAACCGTGTATAGCTGAAACCGTGTATAGCTGAAACCGTGTATAGCTGAAACCGTGTATAGCTGAAACCGTGTATAGCTGAAACCGTGTATAGCTGAAACCGTGTATAGCTGAAACCGTGTATAGCTGAAACCGTGTATAGCTGAAACCGTGTATAGCTGAAACCGTGTATAGCTGAAACCGTGTATAGCTGAAACCGTGTATAGCTGAAACCGTGTATAGCTGAAACCGTGTATAGCTGAAACCGTGTATAGCTGAAACCGTGTATAGCTGAAACCGTGTATAGCTGAAACCGTGTATAGCTGAAACCGTGTATAGCTGAAACCGTGTATAGCTGAAACCGTGTATAGCTGAAACCGTGTATAGCTGAAACCGTGTATAGCTGAAACCGTGTATAGCTGAAACCGTGTATAGCTGAAACCGTGTATAGCTGAAACCGTGTATAGCTGAAACCGTGTATAGCTGAAACCGTGTATAGCTGAAACCGTGTATAGCTGAAACCGTGTATAGCTGAAACCGTGTATAGCTGAAACCGTGTATACAGAAACCGTGTATACAGAAACCGTGTATACAGAAACCGTGTATACAGAAACCGTGTATACAGAAACCGTGTATACAGAAACCGTGTATACAGAAACCGTGTATACAGAGGGTCACCTGTACCTTAATATTTGCAAAAATCTTAATACATACAGTTTATTTATCAAACTATGAATGTAGCTATATTTATACATATATACATATATTTATGTACATACATATATATGAACTATTTATAAAGTTATCTTAAATAAAATGCTCAAAATTTTCACCATGCACAATTTCAAATGCTTGTGGAAAGCAAACCCATGGAGATCCTACTCCAATTTTTTGCTTGAATATGCTTCATCTAAAGATCTTTACTTTTGCCAATTTTCATGACCTTGAATTTTGAACTCTGACCTGAGGTCAAGCCGCACTCTGTGCATAAAATTAAAGTTATTCTGCTGTCTTTTCTGAGCATTTTGACACCAAAATCATTAAAATCCATCCATTAGATCCTGAGTTATGACCTTTCAAAATGACGAGGTTATGCTGCTGACCCCAAATTTGGGGGGGGGGGGGGGGGGGTCATTACTCCCAAACTATTTGACCCAAGTGGCTAAAATTTGGTCACGCTTCATTAACTCATCATACCCAACTACCACACCAAAAATCATTAAAATCAGTGAGATGACCTGACATAAGGTGTGTACACTTGACATGGAATGCCTCAGTAGAGCTAACCTTCAACAAAATTTAAGTGGCATGCCAAATCCTGAGTCACAAGAATTTAGGACTAAGTTACCCACTTTGCTAGAACAAACATTTGATGGGGACATAGTACAATTCCCATCTTTCATTGAGAAATTTGAGACTTCAAAAGTAATAAACCTTATATTCCAACTGTTGATAAGTTTAGCTACTTAACTAGTTTCCTTAAAGGTCCAGCCTATAACATGATAGCCTATTTATCAGCTGTGGGTGATTCATATGAAGTAGCTATTGATCTCTTGAAATGTAATTACATTAATGAAGATGAGATTATATTTAAATTAGTTCAAAAATTATTGATTTTGCGCCTGTAAAAGATAACCATAGTGATATGGAAAGATTTTACTCAACATCAAAAGCTATTACGGGAAAACCAGTTAGCAATGAGATAGATATTACGGCTTCATCTTGGATCATACAAGCCGCAGTTCTTAGGTGCCTTCCTCTGAGGATTAAAGATCTTTTAGTTCAAAAGACATGAGAAAATTATTAGTGATGCATGAATGTATCAGTAGTATTGGCCCTTCACACTGTGGTGGGATTCGGTTAACCTAATGGCCACACCAGACAAAATATAGAAATTTTTATTTTAAGGCCTCCACACAACCAGGCTGCTCACCTTGAAGGGTTGTTGGATCCAGGCTCACCACCCAGACCTCTGGTTCCATGACTGCTGGCTCGTACCACCAACAGTTTCTCACTTGTTTTACAGTTCTTACGAGAGTAGCTTCCTTCTGTTAGTGCTTCACATTGGCGTATCAAGGGAGGGGTGAGAGGGGCGACCGCCCAGAGTGGTACTTCCAGAGGGGCGGCAAATTACTGTCAGGCGGGCGCAGTATGCAAAATTTTGGGTTTTTATGTTTTAAAATGCAACCCTCCAAAAAGTTATATCTCATCATTGTCGCGCGTTATTTGTGTACAAAATATCCATGGTTTTGATGAAAAATCATCATTAAATGCTATATATGCCACCTCAACGCCACTATTTCCACAAATAGTTGCGTTAAATTTTCACATCGGAAAGGTAGCCAGCCCTATTTTTCAGACTTTCCCTATATTATTTAGGTTAGGCTTTGCATTCTTTGAGCTTTGATGATGTTAATAATTAATGGTTGTTTTATTTTGCAGATACCCTACTGAATTAGCAAACATGAGCAAATGACAGACACTGAGTGGTGCTGCATACAAGAATCTTCGCGAAAAAAAAGAGGAGGAAGGCAAGTGTGCTGCTAAGCGATTTCATCAGTTAATGGGATTCTCAGACACACCTTCAGTGCCTTCTGGGAAGCAAGGAGATCAACCGCAATGTGATATATCTTTAGAGATAGATGTTCAAGCGGCAACTTCAAGTGAACCCCCAAATAATCAGGATCAACCCTCATCTACATCACAAAGTCACCCACCCACCCATCACCCACAGAGTCTGTTTAACGATTCTGGCAACTGGCCCGTTCCAATGATGGACAATTTGAGAATCGAACTCATTAAACGTGGACCATCACATTTGAAAAACATGAATGGACCCTTTCCAGCTGATTCAAACAATAGGTCAATGTCAAAAGTTTGGTATTTCAAAACTTTGGAAAATAGCGAAAAAATTGAAAGGTCATGGCTAATCTTCTCACCTTCAAAATGTAGCTTGCACTGCTTTTGCTGTCGTCTCTTCAACAACATCTCCAGTGCATTTGGAAAAGAAGAAGGATTTTTTGCCTGGAGGAAACTGAATCCAAGAGTACCTGAACATGAAAACAGTCCATATCATACCTGATGCTTTGAACAATGGAAAGAGTTGTCTATGCGCCTTCAGTTGAATGCTACAATAGATAATGCACATCAGTTGCAAATAAAACATGCTACTGCTAAGTGGAAAGAAATACTGAGACGAATTTATGACTGCATCATGTTCTTGGCAAAACAAGATCTTGCATTCCGAGGGCACCGAGAGAGAAGCTGGGCTAGCTGGCAATTCTGGAAACTTTTTGGAGTTAATAAAACTAATGGGCAAATATGACCCAGTAATTAGGGAACATCTTACAAAAATACGAATGACTGACAAGATATCCACTACGTATTTGTCACCTAACATTCAAAATGAGTTCATCACACTAATCGGCTGTAATGTTCGAAAATGTATAATTGATAATGTGTCTAGTGCAAAGTACTTTGCAATAATTTTCGATAGTACACCAGATATATCGCATATTGATCAGATGTCTCAGGTAATTCGCTATGTGTCGATTAAAGATGGTAATGTAGAGGTGAAGGAATCCTTCGTTGATTTTATTAAATTAGAGGGGAAGACTGCTGAGGCAGTTACTGATCTCATTGTCACTAAGCTCTGAGGATGGGCTGGATATCCACAATTGTTATGGTCAAGGGTATGACAATGCTGCTATGATGGCAGGTATTCATCTTGGAGTTCAACGCAGAATTCTTGATGTTAGCAAACACGCTGTTTTCATTCCTTGCAATAACCACTCGCTGAACTTGGCTGGAGTTCATGCCGCGGGACTGAGTCCTAATGCTGTAACTTTCTTTGGAACAATTGAACGAATTTTCATCTACTTTTCTTCCTCTACTCATCGTTGGGATGTCTTAACAAAACATTCCAAAATCACTGTCAAACGAGTCTCTGATACAGTGGAGTGCTAAGTATGATGCTGTTTCTAGTCTTAAGAAGAACTTGACTCACGTTGTTAGTGCCTTGGAAGAACTGAGTGAAGGGGTCTCCGAAAATCTGGACACAAAGGGCGATGCTGAAGCTCTGTTGACCTCCATCATGTCATACATATTCATTGTGTACTTATTTTTCTGGGATCCAGTGCTGAAAGAAATCAATGATGCTCAGCTATATTTTCAAAGAAAGGGACTTGCTTTGGACCAGTGTGCATTAAAAATGAACTCTTTATCCGTGTTTTTAACTAATGAACGAGAGGCAGTAGTATCAAACGCTGCAGATGCCACCGAAGAGTTCTGTAATGAAATGGATATCAGTATAGACCACAGAGTCAAGAGACGGAGAAGAATGCCTGGAGAGCAAGCTCGTGATGCTGGATTGACCGTGCAAGAGGATGTACGCAGAGAATTTTTTGAAATCATGGATTGTTTATTAGCAGAAATTGAAAAACGCACAAGTTTGTCTTAAAAACATGAATGATCGCTTTGAATTTCTGTCTCCTTCGTACCTTTTAAATCAGTCCAAAGATGAAGAAATTAATACCAAGGTCAATAATTCTTCTTCCATCTACAATGACATTAATCCAGGAAGTCTACTGGAAGAAATAAAGCGTTTGCGCAGACATTTGCTCAGTTTCAAAAGCATAAGCGTCGACGATGATCCAAAGAACTGGGATATGTTAAAACTACTTCAGTGGATCGTTAAATGGGATCTAGTGGAATCTTTGCCTCATATAACAATTGCCCTCTGGATCTGTCTAACTACATGCATGTCTGTGGCAAGTTGCGAACGAAGTTTCTCGAAACTGAAACTTATAAAAACTTACCTCAGGTCAACTATAAGTCAATCTAGACTGAGCAATTTGGTGATTATTTCAATTGAACGCGAAGTTGCAGAGACAATGGACATAGAAAAAATCATTCATGAATTTTCTGTTATGAAAGTCCGAAAATTTAACTAGGCATTATACATTATATAGTTATTGTTAAAATTATGTAGTGTATTATGTACGGTACATTATGTAGTATTGTTAAAATTGAAGTTGCTTTATTTAAGTTTTTCTTCCAATAAAAGTTTTGTTTAGAAGTGTATTTTTGTAAAGGAATTGTTTTTACAATTGAAAATTGTTGCGGGGGGGACATTTTTGCCCGGAGTGGCAAAAAGTATTGGTACGCCTCTGATGCTTCAATATTTTTGGCTTCCTTTTCTCGATAAAATTTATAGTTCTTTATTCCTTTTGTTAAATATTCTACTATTTATTTTCTGTTTTAACACCTCCACAAACACCAGATTGTTTTCCCCACTTCTCACATCACTTCCAAAACTTGAGTTTTGACACACACGCTGATTCTTGGAATTTATTAGTTTATACACTTTTGAACATCAGAAGCTTCTCTCTGACAAGGGTCACCTTTCATGTTATTTTTCTTCAAATGTTAAATTTTTATAGACAATATTCATGGATAGGTCTTATAAGCAAATAAACCAAGGCTTTGCTAAAATGTTGTAACAAATATGTACTTAATGCCTTTCGCTAACAGGTTTTAACAAGTGATTACTTAATTCTTATTCTTACAATATTAACAAACAAATGTTTTATTCCTCATTCCTTGCTAACAGGTTTTACAAATAATTATCTTTATCTTTTCTAAACTGTTTTATCACACAATTATCTTTATTCCTCTGGAAAGAGAGAGAGAACCATGAAAATCCTATCTACAACAAGTATTTCAATCAAAATTTAAATAAATTTAATACATAAATAATAATAATCAAGGCCAGGGGGAAAGGGCTGACAACTAAAAGGGGAAAAAGAGTTCACCCTCCACAACACGATAGTATCAGTATCGGTAAATTTAGGTGTCTGATCCTGCCGATACTTCTGATACATCGCACCTGGTATATGGTACAGGTAAACCTCAATTTACGATATTTTGTGTTAACAGTGGTGATGAATTAAGACCATCTCCCTATTTGTGATGAAAAAAATTCACATTAACAATGGCCATCAGTCACCCAAACTCGCTGATGCTTGGAAGAGGGAACACATCTCTCGCACAACCCTCAACTTCAGCCTCTCTGGACTCCCCAGAGGCTGTGTGGGAGTCAGAGTGACATCTCCACTCCACCTACAAGAGTCCCCTTAGCCTTGAAGGGGACATGTGATGACAACCAGGCTTGTTCTTAATGAAGTGGTGAGTGTTGTTTAATTGTTTCCTATTGATTTTATGAGTGTAGGAATTTTTTTTTCAGTTATACACATGTGTTTGGGACTGGCTGGGAACATATCCCATTGAACCCCATGTTATAATGAACTCAATTTATGATATTTCAATTTGCAATGGGGTTTTCAGGAATGCAAACCCATCGTAAATTGAGGTTTACCTGTATATACTATATAGGGCATTGTGTGTCATTGTCATCATGTGTAATTGTGTGTCAATCTCATTTTTTGTGTGTGAATACCTTTACATTTCATTTTCATCACTTTTCACATGTTTTATAAATTTATTTTTTCATTTCAGATCTTATCTAAATTCTGTAGAATTCATCATGTCTAGTCTATCTAGAAGCAGTATAGTTTGAAAATTTTTCATAGTATCAGAAACTGACAAAAGTAAAACTGTTTGTAAATTATGTTCTGTTGAATTATCCAGAGGAGGAAAAACCAGTAAAAGTTACAACACTACCAACTTGATGAAACACATTATCAACAAACATCAAGAAGAGTATAAAAAGGAACAAAAATTGATAGAGGATGAAAAGAAGAGGAAGAGTAATGAGCTATGTCAAAATCCTTTCATGATAAGAAAAGGTCCAAGAAGAGATGATAGGTGCTCAACCAGGAACTTCTAGTTTGTCTTGATCAGCTGTTGACCCCGAGTGTTTCTCCTTCTACAACTAAAACTACAGTGACAACACAGTACACAATGGAAGAAACTCTAGCATTAAAAAAGATTTGGGACATTAATTCTTCTAAAGCAAAAGCAGTGCACTATGCTATTGGTGATTTGATTGCAGTTGACAATCAACCCTTTTCCATTGTTGAGGACATTAGGTTCACTAGGTTGGTGAAAACACTTCTTCCAAATTATTCTCTGCCAAGTAGGAAGTATTTTGCTGACAATATTGTACCAGACATCTATGCCTCAGTGAGGAAAAGAGTACAAACAATTGTTGATGAATCCCAGTTTGAGCTTAACTAATGACATTTGGACCTCAAGTGACAGTTCATTCATTAGTCTTGCAGGACATTGTGTATCAGAAAGTTTTGATAAAACAACAGTTGTGTTGCATGTTATGCCATTCCCAGAATCCCATACAGCTAGTAATATTAGTGAGATTATACAAAGTGCCATAACTGCCTTCAACATTCCATCTTACAAGGTGCATGTAATTGTAAGAGACAATGGTGCCAATATGGTAAAGGGGATTTCAGAATCTGGATATGATGCACTGCCTTGTTTTCTACATACCTTGCAGCTAATTGTAAAAGATTGTATCTTTGAACAAAGAATAGTTAAGGACATATTTGCTAACTGCAAACAAATAGTTGGTCATTTCAACCACTCTACAGCTGCCTACACTAAGCTGCATGAAATTCAAAGACAACGTGGACTACCAGAACACAAGATGATTCAAGATGTGCCAACTAGGTGGAATAGTACTTACTTTCTTTTGGAAAGGTTGCTTGAACAGAAAATACCAATTGCTAACTACTGCTTGAATATACCAAACCTACCAACATTTGAAGCAAATAAGTGGAATGTAATTGCAAAACTTGTCAAATTATTGAGAATTTTTCACAAAACTAGTCAGGCTTAGCAGCAGAGATACCATAGTACCACCTCTGAAATTCTACCACAGATTAGATTTCTTGAGCTGTTTGTTGAGAGGGCAAGAGCTGAGGAGGATTTGGTCACCTGGTTAGCACAACTGCAGCTCTCAAAAATTCCTGTTCCCAGCAGTTCATGAAATATAAGGATGATAACATGATATTTTCTACATTCTTGGACCATAGATTCAAATATGCTTTCTTTGAAAAGAAGGATGAAACCAGCTCCAAAACTCAGCTCAGCAACCTTTCATCCACATTAGCAGGCACAGTAGAAGTACTCAAGCAACAGAAGAATGATCATGAGAGTGCAAGTGAAGAGTCCCCTGATCACTACACCATTGAAGTTGATCAAGCAAATAAAGATCAAGACACAGAAGACTGATTTTGACAGTTGTTATGATCAACTTATTGCCAGCAAGTGTAACGAAGCCAACTATGGTGATTCTCATCGCACCACTGATGAAACAACCCCTCAAGGCAGAGGAACCACTGCTTCAATTCAGAGAAGTTCATCAAAACTTAGATTTTCACTCAAAGGAGAGCTAGAAAAATATGTTGCTCTCAACAACCTTGATAGGAATCTGTGTCCATTGGAATGGTGGAAGATCAACAGCAAACTTTTCCCAAATTTGTCACCTAGCTAAGAAATATTTATCAGCCCCTCCTCCTTCAATTGAGAGTGAATGGCTCTTTAGCATTGGTGGTAACATATACAATCCCAAAAGAAACGACTAGCTCTCAATACAGGAGAACAATTGATGTTCCTGAACTTCAATCTTAGGATTTTTAACTTCAAATATTAAGTGTGTGCAATTGTATATCATGATTTCATGAAACAAATTCACTTCAAGAATCAGTTTGCAGTTGTTGGTTGGTAATCTAAGAGACTAAGATCTTACATTGATTAAGTTAAAAAAGTGAATATTGTTTTAATTTCAAATCTAATTTTGTTGGAGGATTTTTATTACTTATTATTTTTTGTCTTTATTACTTTTTGGCCTAATTAATAATTTTATCTTTTATGTTTTAGTACTGAGAATTTCATTTTTTGTCTTCTGTGATGTATCTTGTGTACCTTTTCAATTTCATTATAACTGGAATGAAATATTATAATCATTGCAATTATCAATCAATGTACTCACAAATGTCACTACATTGTAAACTTGTTTAAATAAAAGGAAAAAGGGTGGCTGGGTAGATCAAATGGGGGCTTAGCCCCTTATTCATATCATAATGGTTCACATCCTATAAGTTACTTATCTTGCTTCATTTTGTCTATAATAAATAATGAAGATATGAAACATCGATCAATATTAATTTGTTAAAGAATCAGCATCACAATATTTATGTCAGTCAAAATTTCTTTGATTATCAATTTTCTATATCAAATTTAAATTTTCATTTTTAAAAGTATTGGGTATCAGGATTGGCTTGAAAGTAGGTATCAGTATCAGTAAAAAAATTGGTATTGGTGCAACTCTAAAAATTATCCTAATCTTGAAGGCATTAGAAAACACTTTCCAACTATCCTAACTAATTTCAACTTGAGAAATAGTTTGACACAAAACAAGACCCAGACTATGGATAAACCAAAGACTGTCCCCACAGACCAACTAGCTACAGCCAAACAGACAAAACTTGACACTGTAGACTTAAATGTGACCAACTATAACACACAAACACCTACATTACAGAGCTTTAATGTAACTGCTACGTCAACTTACACACCACATTGTAAATTTTGTGCAAGTGATGAACTCGGTAGTACTGGGTGTGGCAAATATTCAGACTTTAGCTCAAGATCTAGAAGATGTGAACAGTTGAACCTATGTAAAAAGTGTACTGGCCAGGGACATCATAAGAAAGACTAAATTTAAGTTAAGATTCAATTTTAAGTTTTGCAAAAGTTCAAGACATGTTGCATCAATGTGTGATTCACTGAAGAGTCCAAACAACAATACTCAAAAGACACCTCCTCCAAACAAAGATAATCAAAAAAATGCCACTTTCATGGGACATTCTGTTTGTTCAAACAACGTAACAAAATACACTAAGGTTCTTTTACCAACTATTACTATTGTCCAAATTGTTGGACAAATTAATAAAGAAAATAAGGTACAAAAAGAAATGAGAGTATTAAACAGCACATTTTGACCAAAGATAATAAAGTGATAGGAAGAAGCTAAAACCCTCAACATATGATGACAATTAGCAGCTGATGAGGAAGCTTCTAACAGTGGCTGTATCCTCCAGCATGAGACATATCAATGCAAAGAAGAGGTGACATGAAACTGAAACATCAACGCGCTGGTGGCCAAACTTCCTCAAATCTCCATGCAGCAGGCTATCTATGGTTGGCCAGACTGGCAGTCGATGACCATTTGCATGGTATGGTCAGAGTGCCGATCAGCTCCTGTGGTTGGACCTATACCAGCATGCTATTTTTTTCATTTATGGTGACTACTCTTACTCTCCATCGACATTAAGATTAGTCCAGGCCCCACTATAACTTACACGTCACCATACACAAAAACATAGACACAATAGGATCATGAGAAACATACAGAAGCATATTATTAACATATTACAGTACAACGTAGATGGCCTCTCAAACAAAATCATGCAGCTTAGGGAATTCATACACAAACAAAATATTCCCATAGCACTTATACAAGAAACAAAACTAAAACGCACACACAAAACACCCACCATCCCTGACTTCACAGCAATCTATCAAGATCGTACTGCGGGTCACAGGGTTGGACTCATCACTTACATACATAAAAGAATTAGCTACAGTGATACCACCCAAAATATTACAAACACAATCCAAGTAGATAACATGATAGAAATACAGGCAGTTAACATTAAAACACATGCAAAACACAACACGCTCATCAACATTTACATCCCACATTTAACTAACCCACTTTTTGTTTAACTTTACCTACTTTTTTCTTTCTTTTTCTTATCCTCTCCTTACTTGCATGTTTGTAACTCTCTTTACTTGCATGTCTGTAGTTTGCATGGTTTGTAAGCATTCTTATTTTACTTCTTTTCATCTTTCACCCCTTTCCTATTCTCTTCGACTAATTTTCCGACTTGTCGGCAGTGGTTGGCAGATGATGATTAGGGTGGCAATAAAAAATGAAGTCGCAAAATTTAAAATGTGCGGGTGCTCATTTTATTCGGTTTATTGAAAAAACAAATTCTGCCAAATTTCAAGTTCCTAATCTTATTTTAAGCGGTGGTACAAGACACAAAGAACTTTGTGCTCTAGGCTATTGGAAACGAATGTTCGAGTGAGCTTCAAAGTTATACAAAACAAAAAACTGACAAGAACGATTCTGATAAGACTCAAACAACCTCAAATAAGACTGCAATAGCTTGTAGTGATCTGATAGATTACAATTATGCCTAATTTTTCTGGCTTCGAATGAACGTGGATTTATTGACATCAGGGAACATCTTCCGGTGCTGCTCCACAACCTGAAGAACGTATTGCTATTGATCCTCCTATGTGGTCAGCACAGCGTTAAAATCTTTCATTAGGGCAACTCCTCTTTCTGTGGGATCATTGACAACACTGATGGCAGAGACGGGTCATTCTCTGTCAGATCAACCAGTGCCTAACACCCTCATCTCTCAGATTTTGCTGAAATTTGGTTTATAGGGAGTTTGTGGGCCCTGAATCCATTTCTGAAATTATAAGGTCAATCCGACCAACGGTTCAAGAGATATGACCTCGGGAAATTTGAGGTCACTTGCGAGGTCACTAACATTTGGCGACCCATAACTTGGGTAATAATGGTCACAATTATATAAAAGTATATATATTTAGAATCAAAAAACAACAAGGAATCCAAATATGCAAGTTTTAGAACTCTAGGTTGAAAAATAAAAAAGTTACACTGTAACCAAAATTTGAGGTCACGATTTGACCTCTGGGGTATCAAATGAGAATTTTTTTTTAAATGTAAAAAATGAAGGCATAGGCATTGGCTATTAGAATCAGCAAAAAAAGTTTGTTTATGTTAGTATTTTTCATGTAACTAACATATAAGTGAACACCATATTCATAAGTTGTGCATCAATTCTACCTATTTTTTCACACTTAAGCTCATAATTTGACCTATAGAAATTAAAATTACATTTTTTTATAGATATAAAAACAAAGGCAAAAAATGTAAAATTGTATTTCACTGCTAATCTACACTGGCAATAATAGTTATAATAGTGAAAGGGGAAGACCTACTTAGAGGATTCATGTGCTAGCCTAATACAATTTTTGCATGCTCGATGCTCTCATCAATTTCTTTTTGTGGAAAAATGTATTGAATTCTGCTGCCTCCTCTTAGGGTAGGACAACTCATTACAGTTAATATATGATGTCCTGGCACTGCACATGAATCCTTGTTTGATGGATAATAATATGCACTTGATCCTGATGACCCAGAGGGATGTAGAAAGTTCACAGTGAAATCATCAAACTCTTCACAACATTCCTCCACAATTCCATACCAAACTTGCATGTCATAAATGCAGCCAACATACTCTCCTGGTTTGACACATTTTAGGTTACCAAGCATTGCAGGTTCATTAGTAAAATGACTTTTCCTTATTCTTTTCTTTTCTCCAATGCCACTTGAAATGGGATACACCATCAGTTCTTCCTTGTTTGGGGGAACAAATCTATGATATTTCTGAGTTCCAGGAATAGCCCTACTATCCTTGAATCGATGTTCCAACCATTCTTCTGCATCTTTCAAATCAGCTGTAGTTACAAAGAAAAAATTTATCTTCTTGCTCAAGTTTTCTTCACAAAACTGAAACATGTGTTCTCTGGTGTAAGAATTTGCCTCTCTGTAGTTCTCTGCAAACTGGCACGAGCAGTAGCTCTTTTCACTGTTCCTCCAATCCCATCACATGCATTTTTGCCATGGGATGTAGCAAAGAAGTGCCATTCACAAGACAGACCAAAATCCTCTTCATGGTAACAGAGATTTGTGAAGTTGTATCTGTTCTTATATTGGCCAGCACATCCATCTGAGAAATAGTGCACCTTCTTCAATTGTGGGCATCTGAATTTAACATATGTCATAAGCTTCAATATGAATGAGTAAACCATTATAGTGTTGTGTTTTAGTGATGTAGATAAGAAACAGACACTAAAATGGCTAAGTTCCTGGTCTGCAGATGATCTATAATAGATGACAAAAGGGTGAACTGTACACTGTGAATTGGTCCCAGTGAAACCCTTGGGCAGCATCCTGGACAATGAAAGAATAATTCTCAGAGAAATCACCTACTATAACTACCTCGCTCTGAGGTGGTAGTGTTTCTTTCAACTGCTTGAAGTACTGTGATTGTTGCTGAGCAACAAAGTGATGATGAACCATGCGGGATATTTTCATGCTTAGGGATGATAAGTATTCATGAAGTGGCTCCACCTTATCAACCATTGTACAACGGTCAACAGTCACCCATTGCTTGTAAGATATTTCATTTGGAGCTGATTTCACACTGTCAAGTAACTCAAGAAAATCCAGGACACCCTCTTCTCTTGGGCAATCATTGCAAAGTTGCATCATGCAAGTCTCTCTTTCTGTACTGCAGACACTGTAATCCATAAGATCCTTGTATGAAAGACCTCTTTCTCCCAATGCAGCCAGCTGCAATTTTGGATTTTGATGGTATGTGCAGACACAGACAGAATGAGTCCCACCACTACCGGCAAGCACACAATATGATGGCCGTAATTTTGCAAATGTGGAAAATCCTATTTTGGGATTCTTTTCATCATTTTTATATAGTTCAAACATCTCTCTTAAATTCCCGAGGACCAATCGTTTTTGCACCTTCAGCACTGATAACTTTCACGCAATCCTTTTGGCCAGGACACATACGACTAACCTCTTCTGACTCATAGAATCTTCTAACTATATCTCTGTGTTCTTCAGATATCACTTTTCCTTTGCTCATTAGTGGAATCTTCGGAAGGATTCCATGTTCTGATTTAAGTGAACGGCTTCTTTTCACCATGTATGTTGTAGTTTGAAAGAAACTAGCTGTTTTTTCAATTGTGTATGGTGAGAGTGTCAATATTTGTAGTTTGTGATGGTGACATTTGCTCTCCAGGAATGACTGTTTCAATTCATTCATTAATTTGTCTAGATGTTTTTCAGATTTAGTTTCAGGTTTTGAAGTATCACTTACCTCCTCGGTAATTTGAACACCATAACTGAGTTCTAGCCTCTCCTTCAGGTGTTTCTGAGCAGATGATAGCTTACCACGAGCCTTGCGCTTTTTCTGGCTTAATGACAGCCCTTCTGAAAAGAACAGAAAAAAAGGTTTCACACACCTGAATATTAGTAATTAAATATTAATTATAGTACCTTAAATGCTATATAATTGGCTATATAGTAGATCAAACAGACCTTGTAGTAAAGTATAAGTTATTATATTAATTTATTACTTACTTTTTTTAACTGGTGTTTGGTCCAGAAATGCCAGAACTGGTTCAACTGAAGTTGAAGGATTTTCCTTTATCAAGCAATCACTGTCATTGTCCAGATCTTGAATTGAAGAGATGTTACTCAAGCCACTGATAGTAGATGATTCATTTGAATCCTGCTCAGACTCGTTGTTTTCAGTGGTACTAAGTATAGTGGGGTTTTTCATTATCAGTGTCCAGCAGTTCACACACAACAATGAGTCTTTTTTCACTCTTCCAGCACATTTTTCAACAAGTACATCAGTCACTTTTCTAAGATTGATTGTTATGCGTTTCTTGTGTTTTTGAATAGGGTCCTGGCAGTATTTCAAGTGCCGAACCATTGTATTTTGATCTGTAAAGATATAGGATTTACAATTAGGTAATATATATTTTTAGAAAATATATAGCTATACACACTTAATATTTTAGGCCTTGATAGTCTCTGAGGCTCATTAAAACACCATACCCACCAGCCACCCACAGTGCTGGCTGGAACTGTACTAACCTGTAGACAAGGAATTTTGCAACTATCTCTGTTGATTCTGCACTTAGACAAGTAGCAACATGTTTCAACAGGTTTGTTTAGGCTACATGTGAGCTTAGTCTTCCCCTTTCACTATTATAACTATTATTGCCAGTGTAGATTAGCAGTGAAATACAATTTTTATTAAATTCTTGGAGCTTGAGGTCAAATTGATAGCTAAGATATAAAAATTCCTTGAAATGACAAGCAATTTATAAATATGGTGTTCACTTATAAGTTAGTTACATGAAAAGTACCAACATAAACAAACTTTTTATGATTGTTTCTATTAGTCAAGAACTCTGACTTTGTTTTTTATATCTATAAAAAATGTAATTTTAATTTCTATAGGTCAAATTATGAGCTTAAGTGTGAAAAAATAGGTAGAATTGACGCACAACTTATGAATATAGTGTTCACTTATATGTTAGTTACATGAAAAATACTAACAAAACAAACTTTTTTTTTGCTGATTCTAATAGCCAATGCCTATGCCTTCATTTTTTACATTTAAAAAAAAAAATTCTCATTTGATACCCCAGAGGTCAAATCGTGACCTCAAATTTTGGTTACAGTGTAACTTTTTTATTTTTCAACCTAGAGTTCTAAAACTTGCATATTTGGATTCCTTGTCGTTTTCTGATTCTAAATATATATACTTTTATATAATTATAACAATTATTACCCAAGTTATGGCTCGCCAAATGTTAGTAACCTCGCGAGTGACCTCAAATTGCCCGAGGTCATATCTCTTGAACCGTTGGTCGGATTGACCTTATAATTTCAGAAATGGATTCAGGGCTCACAAACTCCCTATAAACCAAATTTCAGCAAAATATGAGAGATGAGGGTGTTAATTTCAATTTTTTTTGGTTGATCTGACAGAGAATGACCCATGAATGGAATTTGGATTAAAAATGATGATAAAGAGAAAGACTTGGGTGTCACTGTGACAAATAAACTTAAACCCTCAAATCACTGTATGGTAATCAGAAATAAAGCAAATGCTAGACTCAATCTCATGCACACATATATTGAATACAAATCACCCAATATTATAAAGCAACTATACATTTCATATGTGAGACCCCTCCTTGAATACTGCATTCAATTTAATAGTCCCTATTTGATACAAGATATTGAAAAACTGGAAAAAGTACAGAAACGAGCAACAAGAATGATCCCCTCTCTAAGACAATTGACATGTAAGGAAAGACTGGCATATCTAAGCATGTTCTCATTAAAAAGGAGGAGGTTAAGGGGTGATATGATAGAGGTGTATAAAATGATAAAAGGGTTGGATAAGATAGATTTTGAGTCTCTTTTCATTAAAGATCACAATAATCAAACTAGAGGTCATAGTATGAAATTATTTAAGCCAAGATGTAGAACAAATTTAAGAAAACATAGTTTTACAAACAGAGTAATTAAGTTTTGGAACAGTCTGACAGAAATGGTGACTTCAGATACACTTGATTCTTTCAAAAGAAGGTTGGATAGTTTGATGTCTGCAAGGGACATCTGGTGATGGTGTTTAAGCCCATTTTTATTGCATGAATGGTACTAGTTTATTTCATATATATTATGTGCATTTGGGTGATAGATCCCCCAGCTCAACACAGGTGTTGTGGGATATAGGGAGGCAGCATCTTGGGTTAGGGGATACTCTCTTTCCTTACACACCCTATTTAGAGAGATTCCTCTGCCGAGCGGTGCCCCCCATAGTATTGTGAGGTATTGAAAAACTCATGATCTTCACTTGCCCCACAAACACCTTTAAATGGGAGACCCAAAATGGGTGCACACACATTTCTACATTACTGTACAGTCTTTACAGCCACACCTACACTTTTCCTCCTAAGTATATATATTGTAATGTATATGGATGTAAATTGTGACTTGGTCCGCAATTGATATGGACCACGACTTATTTTTGGTTGGCAAGGTACTGGTATTGATGGGTACCATAATGAAATTGACTGGATTCTTTGGATCTAATGTATTTGCATGTCAGTTATAAATAGATATAGTGTGTAACATATTTGTGGATAGTAGCCTATTATGACTTTGATCCTCTGGATCCAGAGAGTCTATCTTTAGTTTTAAATTGATAATTAATTAGTTTTAAATTGATACTTAATTAGTTTTGTAAAAATTGGTTATTGCCAATGTACAGGCAGTTTTTACATAGTGGAGCCACCTTGATGGGCCGAAGTAGCCCCGAGTGTGCCCACTATAAAAATTTTGGTAATTATTCGTTTTAGTGCTTTTCCTCCTTTCTGAACCAAAACACATTTTTCTGGTGTTTTGTGGTATGATTTGTTCAAATCTGAACTTCGTTTCTTTGGGAAATGAGCCGTTTTTGAGAAATTTTAAAATTGAAAATTTCTCAAAAATGGCTCATTTCCCAAAGAAACGAAGTTCAGATTTGAGCAAATCACACCAAAAAACACCAGAAAAATGTGTTTTGGTCCAGACCTAACCCAACCTAAACAGACCTAACCCAACCTAAACTCGACCCAACCCAACCCAACCTAAACTCGACCCAACCAACCCAACCCAACCTAAACTCGACCCAACACAACCCAACCCAACCTAAACTCGACCCAACCCAACCTAAACTCGACCCAACCCAACCCAACCTAAACTCGACCCAACCCAACCCAACCTAAACTCGACCCAACCCAACCTAAACTCGACCCAACCCAACCTAACCCATGTTTTTTCGCAATTTCTTACCTTAAATAGCACTGTTACAATAAGTTTTGCCACAGTTTGAGGTGGGATTTCTCAACCCACGTGCCTTTTCGACGGGAAACAGAGAAGGAACACTTTTTTTTTCTGCCACGCTCGTCCCTAGTCAATCTTGTGCAATAATATTGATCAGCAACTTCTCTATAATTACACTCATGACCACACTGCGGACAAATAACACGACTACGTAAAACACAGTGACTCGTAAAGAAAGCTTCAGCACCGGCTTCTTTCTTATAAATATCTTGTATTAATTGATAGTAATCCAAATCACAACCTTCGCAAATCATAATGAAAACGAGACTGAGAAAATGAGTAGGCATTATCAGAGATTCAAAATGTACGTCTCTGATTGGTTGGATAGGGTCACGTGAAACAAAAACCAGTTTTAATTGGTTGTTTTGACCTATGTTTCCTAATTTTGCCACGAGATGTCTCCCCATAAAACTGGAGGGCGACGTTCGTTAAAATTTTAACAGTGTTAAGAGCTAAATACTCAGTCAATGGACTATAATGGCTGCTTTTTATGTCTAAATTTTTTTTTTTTCCATAAAAAATAATTATTACATTTCCTTGATTTTTATCAGTTTCCCTGAGGTTTCAAGGTGTCCTGAATACGAATTTATATGTTAAATTGTCATAGAATGTCTCCTCCTATCAAAAACGAACAAAGCATTAAAACGAATATTAACCAAAATTTCTGGTAATTATTCGTTTTTTGACCCAGTCTCTTTTTATGGTAATTTTTTACTATCAGTCCGGTCTCTGGAAACTGAAAATAAAGTTTACCATAAGACTCTTTACATTTTTTAAACAACTTTTACTAAGTACAATATGAAGGCAAATGCCGATTAAAGCTATAAAATTAATATTAAGAAATTATTTTTTTAGCAATAAAATCGCGGATCATGTTTTTGGGAGTGATAAAATGGCTGATCCCACAAAGGTTAGGAAGGTACCGCTAACAAAATTGGGTGGTTTGACCAGAACTCATAAGATTTTAGTGTCACGATGGCGTCGGTTTGTGATGGTTGTAATTATTCACTGTGTTTAACTTCATGCAAATTTTTTGATGATGAAGAGGCTGCATTTAATTTTTATGTAGAACACGGTGTATTGCTAAAAGAATTTATTTGCCCTAAGAAAAACAAGGAAGGTATTGTTTGTGGTAATAAGTGTGTGTTCGATAAAAACAGAAAAGCATTTCGTTGCTGCCATAGGTCTGTACGTGATAAGAAACGGAAAAGGGGAACACACATATATTGTGATTAGGTTAGTAAGGTTAGGTTAGTAAGGTTAGGTTAGTAAGGTTAGGTTAGTAAGGTTAGGTTAGTAAGGTTAGGTTAGTAAGGTTAGGTTAGTAAGGTTAGGTTAGTAAGGTTAGGTTAGTAAGGTTAGGTTAGTAAGGTTAGGTTAGTAAGGTTAGGTTAGTAAGGTTAGGTTAGTAAGGTTAGGTTAGTAAGGTTAGGTTAGTAAGGTTAGGTTAGTAAGGTTAGGTTAGTAAGGTTAGGTTAGTATAGTTTTACGGTATATATAATATATACAGTGAATATATATACAGTGTTCGTTTTACTACATATATATAAATGTGTATATATATACCTTTTAGGTCACTCATGTTGGCTGTTTCTACAATTTCCATAATTTATATATCAATGGATTCGTTTTTACCTCTCGAATGCGCCCTAGATAGTCTCTACTGAAGGAATTACCCGCATTTTAGGGTATTTTTCACACATATACCCCAAAACAAACTTCGTGTCCTAACTTAGTTTTGGGCCAGTTCCCTCACTTGAGACTATCCAAATCGCATTCCTGGTGTAATAACGAATCCATTGATCTATAAATTATGGGAATTGAAGAGACCGGAGTGATAGTAAAAAATTACCCTTTTTATAATGAGAGCAAACGTTTCTGGTCAATTTGAAGGTGCTCTGTACGAATCTGCCATCCGTTTCCGGTGCAAATGCGTAGTTTTTGAGATATCGTCATCTCGAAAACTACGCATTTGCACAGGAAACAGATGGCAGATTCATGCAAAACACCTCAAAATCGACCAGAAAAGTTTGCATTCGTGCTAAACACAACCTAACCTAACTTAGCCTAACCACCTAACCTAACCAGTCACCTTATTTTGGAGGATATAGTTCTGCAATTGCAGTAAGGAAGTGATGCAGAACTGTAGAATCGTCAGGATGTTCTGCCAGGAACAAGTATCGTGCGAAATATTTCCGGTAATGAGGACGTCTATCCCAGCACATAAAACCCACGATTTCACATCCTTCCATTTTTTTTACGGCACCTAAACACCTTCGAGTCTTGTCTTAAAATACAGGCAGTATTACATTTAGGGCAAATCACGGATGTCGGAATTATGCCGTGATTGGAAAAAAAGGTTATTGTGTTTTATCACACTCAGTCATTTTACACACCAAAATACATTTTTCTAGTAGTATTTGATGTGATTTGTTCAAATATGACCTCCATTTCCGTCGGAAATGAGATCCAACAAAGTTATAGTACTTTGAAGTTTGGCTCATTTTCAAGGGAAATGGAAGTCAAAATCTAAGCAAAACACATCAAATATTACTAGAAAAATGTATTTTGGTATTAATTAACCTAACCTAACCTAACCTTACCTAACCTTACCCTGGCTAAACGATCCTAACCCTGGCTAAACGAGCCTAACCCTGGCTAAACGAGCCTAGAGTATTTATTACCTTATTATGGATTAGGTGGTGGATACAGACGAGAGCTCGTTTAGCCAGGGTTAGGATCGTTTAGCCAGGGTTAGGTTAGGTTAGGTTAGGTAAGGTTAGGTTAGGTTAATTAATACCAAAATACATTTTCCTAGTAATATTTGATGTTTTGCTTAGATTTTGACTTCCATTTCCCTTGAAAATGAGCCAAACTTCAAAGTACTATAACTTTGTTGGATCTCATTTCCGACGGAAATGGAGGTCATATTTGAACAAATCACATCAAATACTACTAGAAAAATGTATTTTGGTGTGTAAAATGACTGAGTGGGATAAAATACATAATTACCGAAAAAAAATCTAAACTTTTATCTTCATCGAGGCCAACAAGGCAGATTAGGTCTTCGAAATCAAGTTCACAAGATTGACACATCATACCAGTAGAACGAAAATTGCCACACTAACCAGAAACAGAAAGAAGTAGCCAAAGCAAGAAAAAGTAGCCAAAAAAAGCCAAGAAAAATCTCCAAAAAAGTCCAAAAAAGGTAGCCCAAATAAACAAACCAACCGAAATTTATATACATACATATTAGAAAGTAGAAAATATATTTTTTTTTAAAAAGTACATTTTATACAAATTTGCACAAGATAATATATATATATATTTTCTTATTCAGCTTTGATTGGTTATTCAATATATATTGCTGTTATAGCTGGGTGTGACTGGGTCAAAAAAACGAATATTAACCAAATTTCTTATGTTCTTATGTTATCATCATATTATGGCAGATTTTCATATAGGTGTTAATTTTCTAATGTCTTGGCCTATGTCCAGCATATCCAGCCGGATATGACCCATATCCTGCCAGATACTGGATATTTTGCAATATCTAGTGCACCCCTATTTGTAAAACCTTTCCAAATTGCATTGATATCTAATGGTGAGAGGTGTTCTTCCCAGTTTAAGCCAAATTGAGTCTTTATATTATCTTCATTACATTTATAATAGTTATATCTCGGTTTATCTTGTATGGATGATTCAATGTCAATATTTGCAATATATTCAAATTTCAAGATGACATGATCACTTTTACCTAATGGAGTGTCCAAAATAATACTCTCTACCCCAAATATATTTCTAGTGATAATTAAATCCAATAAACTAAGTTGATTAGTGCCTCTCACCCTCATGAATTCTTTCATATTTTGGGTCAAAAAATTATCTTTAAGATTATTAACAAGATTAAGAGAGGGAATTTGGCCCACCAAGATCTTGGAATGTCTCCCAATCTATATTAGGAATATTGTTTGTTTGTTTGAAGTTTTATATGGAGGAGCTCAGCCAATAAGGCTATTTACATCCTCCAAGACCAAAACACCTTGTTCCAGGAGAACTTCCACTGTTCCTACATCAAGTGCTGGGTCTATTATTATTGGGATGAGAGAGCAATAGAGAAAGCACACCATTACCTTTTTCAGTTCTGGGGCCAATTCCAGAACACTCAGAAAGGGATGAATATGAGGCCTGTTAGTACTACTAAACATGAACTGATAAAAATGGAACCAAGTACTAAGTCAACAGTAACAGCCAGATGGAGTAACTAGGAGGTAACAGATTAATAAACCTGTGGGAATGAAAATCGGTATACAATGCAAGATTTAAAACTCTCTCAACCGCCCAGATGCCACTACAAACTTGAATACTTGGTCCATAGTGAAGTGTATCAATGGGGGTGAAAAACTATCCCCACCTAATAGGACTGATAAAGTAAAGTTCCTGACACCATATTGCAAAAGAGAGAATCTTAATTTTTTCCTTTGCCTAGTATAACATGGACAAAAAAGAAAGAAATGGGACAGTGTCTCTGGTAAATTACAACTAACACATAATGGGGAGAAAGCTAGTCCAATCCGGTGTAAGTAAGCCTGAAGGCCTACATGGCCTGAACGGAATCTAAATATTATAGAAGCTTTATAGTGGGAAGAAGGTACAGGCCAATTTCTTGTGCCCCAGGAAGGCTTAAACATTCCATAGAGCGTTGAGTGCCGTAATCTCTCCCATTGGGTTTTGTAATCATTTTGCACTGCCATTTAGCTACTGCAAAACCCTCGCCTGGATGGAAATATAGCGAAGTTATAGCAGGGAGGGAATGAGCAGCCCTGGCCAGCGTATCAACCATCTCATTACCTGTAATTCCAACATGGCTCGGAACCCACTGGAAGGAAACCAGAATACCTGAAACAGAGAGGGTCTTCAGTAAAGAATGGATAGAAGTTGTTAAAGCCAGATATGTAGTGAGTGTGGGTGAGTTGATCAGGTGAAGAGAGGTCTGGGAGTCTGTAATTATTAGGACATTACAGGCATTACTTCTGGATACTAAAAAACACAATGCCTGTTGGATGGCAAATAACTCTGCTGCCTGTATACTATGATTGGGGGATAGTTTCCAGGAAAAACACCTTTTATGATTTGAAATGAAAACAGCTGATGAACAAGATGGTCCAGGCACATCTATCTTAGATCCATCAGTATAAATATACAAGTAATCTGGATACTTCTCTCCCAAGTATGCTGTGAAACACTGCACAATCACTTCTTTGGGGACAGGAGGTTCATATAAAAATGGGAGAGAGAGACAGGTTGGTACCAAATGCAATCTCCAAGGTGGGAAAGAAGGGAACACTGGAACTGTAAAAAATTTAAAATGTAATTGATACTTATTAAGAAGTCCAGTTGCTCTAAAGAAGAATGGCGGCTTATTCGCCACAGTCCAGTCCACTGCAAGGATCAAAGGATAATCCGCCTCAAATGACTGACGTAAGGGGTGGGAAAATGGGGAAGCCAGAATATTGAAGTACTTCCTCAGTGTAGAGAGATCTCTATCATATTGAAGGGCATGGAGACCAGTCTCACCCTGCAGGGCAATAATAGGAGTTGATGGGCGGGCACCCAGAATAAGGCGCATTCCAGAATTATGCAATATTTCCAGTTTCTTCTTCAAGGTGAAAGAGGCTGAATCATAAACAACATCAGCATACTTTATTTTACCCAAGATAAATGATCGATAAAAAGTGAGGAGCGTAGATCGATCTGCACCCCATCGATGAGAGGCAACAGATTTTAACGAGTTTAGACGTTTCATACAAGATGTTACCAGGTAGTTAATATGACAAGACCAAGTCAGTCTGGGGCTGTCAAGGACCACTCCCAAAAACTGGTAGGATGTGACCATAGCTACCGGGGTGTTACTAATTTGGACAATAGGATTCACTGAAACCTTTTGATGTGTAAAGAACATAATTTTGATTTTTCTTGATTCAGGGAAAGACCCCAGGTTCTGCACCAAGATGAGAACTTATCTGTTGCTTTTTGCAACATCTGTTGGGCTTCTAAAGGGGTGTTAGCTGCCACATAGAAAGCTGTATCATCAGCAAACTCTGATGATTGAACTGGATCAATACCTGGCATATCGGAGAGATATGCTGTGAATAATAATGGACTAAGAACTGAACCCTGGGGTACACCCTTTTTAAAGGGGAAAGGTGTTGAGTAGACATCATTAATTAGCACCTGAAATGTGCGGTTAGACAAGAAGTTGTGCAACCATCTTAGTAAACAACCATGAATCCCCAAATCGCCTAACTTATAAAGTAGGCCAGTATGGGAGATGGTATCAAAAGCTCGACTAAGGTCAAAAAATATAACAAGAACATATTTTTTCCGTCGGAGAGCTTGGCGTATGAATGTTTCCAATCTCAGAAGTTGATCCACTGTGCTTCTCTTCTTACGGAAACCACACTGCGAATCTCGAAAAACGTGACACGTTTCAAAAATCCATAGCAATCGCTGATGGACCATCCTCTCTAGTACTTTACCCAAGCAGGATAATAAACATATAGGACGATATGAAGATGGACTTGAAGGGTTTTTCTGTGGTTTGAGGATAGGAATCATGATTGCCTGTTTCCATGATGAAGGATAGACCCCTGTGCTCAGGCTATCATTAAATGCTGATAATAGAAATGGCAAGTACTCCAATGGAAGATGACTAAGAAAATATTTATGTACATCATCCAGTCCCATTGCACCACCTCTTGTATGTTCACATTGCCTTAAGGAGGATTGTAATTCCTGCAATGTGAAGTCCAGATTATAATCTTCATTGTAATCAAGAAATAAGGAAGACTGCATGTCCCTGCAAAATTCCTCATCTTCAATAACTGCTACCGTCCCAAAAAACGAATGGAAGAAGGCCCCCAAAACTTCTGCTTTGTCACGTACATCACTTACTATGGAACCATTTACAACAATAGGGTAAGTGAAGTGTGAATCTGTACCCTTAATGATTTTCCGAATTTGAGTCCAAACCTCAGTGGAAGGTGTAGTAAAACTGAGGCTTGAACAAAACCGACTCCATGAAATTCGCTTTGCCTGACGAATAGTACGACGAGCTATAGCCGTTGCCTTATTTAAGAGGATCTTATTATATTGAGTTGGGTGATGAGAATAAAAACGCCGAGCCCGACGGCGGGTGGCCACCGCCACACTGCAATCCTCCGTCCACCAGCATTTGTGGTATTTTGGAACAAAATTTCCTGTTGTCTTCTTCAGTGTAGAGGTACTTGTTTCCACTAATAAGGCTGTAAAGTGCTGTATTTTTTTCTTCTAAAGTCCCTTCTATAGCAGGGGCATCCGGAAGTGCTCTAGACCAAATTCTCCAATCTATGTCACGTAGTTTCCAAGTCGGACGTCGTTTATGAGGAGTGGATACTGGTGAAATTTGCAGAGCAGTGAGGACAGGAAAGTGGTCACTACCCAGGCTTCCACCAATGGCCACTGCACATTTAGGAATATTAAAATCTCCTATCAAAAGGTGATCAGTTTTTAGGGATGCAGCCTTACTTAATAAATCAAATAATAAGATGTCATTTTCCCTAATAGCTGCTTGAACTCTATAAATCAATCCAAAAATAATAATTTCCTTGTTAACAGTTATAACACACCATAATGATTCATCAAATATAGATTCATTCAATTCAGCACATATTTCTAATGAGTAAGTATCCCTAACATAAATTACAAGTCCACCTCTTAATCATGCACTGTCTTTTCTTATAAAACTATAACCACTTAAATTTAATTGATAATCTGGTATTGAATTTGTATGTAACAAGTTTCATTAACTCCTATAATATCAGGTTTATCATTCTTAATTCTACTTTCAAACTCATTAAATTTATTAATTAGTGATTCTGAATTAGTGTACTAATCAGGAGCGGCTCGCAGGTAGGCACTATGGAACTGCAGCACCCCCATGATCTTATGATCTTTATATTTAAATATTTAAAATAGCCTCTGTTTTTTTTCAATGAACTTTGAGTTTTTAAATCAGATTATGGTATTATTATAGTATTACACCCGTCTAACGTCCAGCAATTATTATATGTTCATTAAGTAGATTTTTTAATTCTAAGACACTTTCCTTCTTAGCGTTTCCGTCGCAAATGCTTCGTTTTCGAGATATAAACATTTTTTTGGTGTGTATCTAGTGTGTGTTCGTACGTTCGTTTGTGTGTTCGTATGTTCGTTTGTGTGTTCGTTTGTGTTCGTTACATGTCTGCCCAATCACTGCGCTCCATCCATTTCGAATTTGAATTACTTTCGTACCGGAATGGAACACTCATTCCACTCATTCAGAAGTACATTAGGCCTGGCTCTGTGATTTATAGTGATTCCTGGGCTGCCTACAAGACTATAAATGATTTAGGTTAGGATAGGTTAGGTTAGGTCAATTTTGAAGGTGAAATTTGTTTTTCCTATGGTTTTTGATGTTTTAAACGAATCTGCCCTTCAAAACAGTCGGAAATGACTCGTTTTCGATTGCCGGCTGGGGGGAGGGGGGTTATCTAAAAAACGAGTCATTTCCGACGGTTTTGAAGGTCAGATTCGTTCAAAGCACATCAAAAACCATAGGAAAAACATAAATTTCACCTCCAAAGGGAGACGGGTGTAATACTATAAATTTACCCAGATTGTATCTTTTTCCTTAAACTATTTCAATGCCGAACGAATGAATCACGAAAGTAGCTTCAGCCTTCCCATGGAACTGCGTACTTAACAGTTCCAGATTTTGTTCGAAACGCTTCAAACCTCGGTGGCGGATGTACGAAGAGAGAGTCAGAATCGCGGGTTTAAGAGGATCCAAAGCACTGTGGACAGAGCAGTGCCGATTTGTTTGTTTGACGTGGTAGTTGTGTTGCTGTATCGTTTGCTAATTCGAAATTTAATTTCCGAATTGCATTTATCAATGATTCGTTATCATTTATTTTTTGTCGTGAGATTGAAGTTAATTATATAATAATTGGATTATTTACAATATATAGCTTTCATTTCTTAGAATATTTTTTCGCTCAGAATAAAAACAGAATTGAATTTGTTTATAAATAAAATTTTTGGCAAATTCGAAATTACCCATTAAGCGTAAGTACCCTATAATTGATTTTATGATACTATTTTACTTATTTTTATGACTGAGTAGTGAGTAGTTATCTATTTATCTATTCGACTTTCTCTCTCTCTCATATATATATATATATATATATATATATATATATATAAATCGACACAATTGTTCGCAATTTCTGAGGTAGCACCCCCCATAACTGAAAGTCACGAGCCGCCACTGGTACTAATATTGAAGACTTCTGACATTAACTTTACTAGATTTGTCTAATGTTGGTGAGGAAGATAAAAACCCACTCTACTAGACAGAGTTTATTTCCACGACAGTTTCGACGCCCACTGGCATCCTCCTCGGGTGGATACAGAAACACGAATGAACCAAAACAAGAGGGAAAAACAGTCCAGGGGCCGACCGTTAAGAAATTCGCACCTAGCTTAGATCCCATTCTCCCGACACCGGAAGGGCATTTTATTACAGGGTCCGCTTATAAGTACATTCCCACAAATTAAAACTATCTTCTTGTTCTATACATACAGACAGGGTTGCCAGATCTACAGATATATCTGTAGATCTACAGATTTTATGAAGCAATTCAGATTTTCAGATTTTTTCAATAATTTATGCATAATCTACAGATTTTTAATCCAGCAAGCAATCATTATTATTTACTTCCAAAATTTACAACAAGGAAATATTAGGCCTACAGTCTCAATCAATAGGACACAAATGTTCTCGGTATTCAGTTTCAGAAGTCGAGTCGACTCGCTTCTGACTACGATATACATGCCGATTAAATCATTTAATTGGCGCTGATTGGTTGATATTCCCTCTACGTCATGGTAGCATGGAATGTTTTTGTTTTTGTTGAAAAAATGATATTTATCTGTTTAAATCTAAAAAGGATTTTTTTTTTTTCATTTATGTGTATGAATTAAAGAAGTATTCCGGTGTTCTTATAGTTATTACAGCAATAACCAAAAGGTATTTCCTTTGTCACAAAGTAACGGAATTCAATTTGTTTACTTTCATTTACTTTACTTTTTTTTATGTTAAAGTGCCATATTTATATAAGTTTAAAAAATAAAGAAAATATTATACAAGATTTTATCATTGATAATACCTTAAGACAGTAAATTAAATAAAAATGTCAAAATTATTATTTAGATAAATATTATAAATCTACAGATTTCTACAGATTTTTTAATCAGATTTATCAGATTTTTAAAAATTCCATCTGGCAACACTGCATGATACAGATTCTAATATTTTGACATAATTACTGCATTTATTATTGCATTTACATTTTTTAACATTTATTATTATTACCTTTACCCTAATTATTAAATTTATAATATTACCTTTATTATTACATCTGTTGCATTTATATTTATTTCCACATTTATTACTTCCATTATTACATTTACTAAAAGCGAGTAAGGAAACATTCCAATCCAGAGACATTTAAGAAATTCACACTTAGGTTCGAACACGTTCCCACGACTCCGTAAGGGATTTTTTGACCAAGAATCTCATTAAAGGGTCTAACTTATAAGTACCTTCGCACAAATTAAAATTATCTACTTTTTCTATACACAGATTCTATTATTTTTGTTTTGACTCTGTCTATTAGAGTGGGTTTTTATTTTCATATTTTGACCTTCACGTAGAAAAAAGTGAAGTTTTTTGCATTTATTGGTGAGGAAGATTTACTATTTAGTTTTTTTGAGACCTATGGTTAGTACTCATTAAATTAACACAAGCTCGATAGGCCTTATTTCCACTGTTATTATCAGTCACAATTTTAAAGTTCTGAATTCAAAGGTTCCTTTCTCCTTGAGCTAGTCTTATCTTTTAGCTCATCATGAGCTTTTTTAGATAATTCTCGTTGCTTCAGGGTATAATCTGGTGCAATATACACATTCTTTTTCCATTCATTAATACCAGTAGCATCTTTATATTCTTTGCAGATTTAAGGATTTCATATTTCCTATCAACATCTTTTAGTTTCACACAAAGTGGTCGTGGCGTAGAATTGGGATTATCCCTGGGTTTGCCAAGTCTGTATATTTTTTCAATTTCAGCACTTTTTATTTCTAAGTCATCAGATAGACCAGTGTGAAATTGACATATCATGTCATGGTCAAACTTAACTCTGTCAGCAGAATTTTTCACTGTGGGACCTGCTTCATTCAAACCAAAAAACACTGTTGTTTTTTCTTCTCTCTCTTTCCATCTTTTCATTCATATATTCATTAATTTTCTCTTCAAGTGTCCACAATCATCTCTTCAATATCATCAATTCTTTCTTCTAAATCTTTGATTTTTTTTTTTTTATTAGAGTCATCACCTTGCCATCACACTTGGCACAGAACCAATGACAAATATTACTCACTGCTTTAATGGCCTTGTACTGTACTTTATTTATTTTTACACATTTACAGTGGAACCAAACTTGACAACCCTCACAGCACAAGGCATCCACATTGTCCCCAACAACAACTTTACAACTAGGGCAATACTCACATGACAATAAGACAATAATAGACAAGTGACCTGGAATTACATATAGGAAATGAATTAGAAAAAATTAAAACAGTCATTATTCCAAAAGTAGGACAAAACAAAATAGTTGTACTCCAACTAGAACAAACCATTAATCATTTGAGGAAACAGTACAATATAGCTGATCAGGGGCGTTGAAAAAAACAGTAAATTTATAGTATTACACCCGTCTCCCTTTGGAGGTGAAATTTATGTTTTCCTATGGTTTCTAATGTGTTTTGAACTAATCTGACCTTCAAAACCGTCGGAAATGACTCGTTTTTTAGATAACCCCCCTCCCCCCATCCAGCAATCTGGGGGGGGCCCTGGTGGGAACCGGGAGTTCTCGGGTGGGGGAAATCACAGAAAACGAGTCATTTCCGACGGTTTTGAAGGTCAGATTCATTCAAAACATGGTAATTTTTTACTATCAGTCCGGTCTCTGGAAACTGAAAATAAAGTTTACCATAAGACTCTTTACATTTTTGTAAACAACTTTTATTAAGTACAATATGAAGGCAAATGCCGATTAAAGCTATAAAATTAATGTTAAGAAGTTAAAATGGCTGATCCCACAAAGGTTAGGAAGGTACCGCTAACAAAATTGGGTGGTTTGACCTGAACTCATAAGATTTTAGTGTCACGATGGCGTCGGTTTGCGATGGTTGTAATTATTCACTGTATTTAACTTCATGCAAATTTTTTGATGATGAAGAGGCTGCATTTAATTTTTATGTAGAACACGGTGTATTGCGAAAAGAATTTATTTGCCCTAAGAAAAACAAGGAAGGTATTGTTTGTGGTAATAAGTGTGTGTTCGATAAAAACAGAAAAGCATTTCGTTGCCATAGGTCGGTGCGTGATAAGAAACGGAGAAGGGGAACACGCAAGGTTAGGTAGGTTAGGTTAGCATAGTTTTATGGTATATATAATATATACAGTGAATATATACAGTGTTCGTTTTACTACATATATATAAATGTGTATATATATACACCTTTTAGATAACTCATGTTGGCTGTTTTTACAATTTCCATAATTTATATATCAATGGATTCGTTTTTACATCGCGAATGCGCCCTAGATAATCTCTACTGAAGGAATTACCCGCATTTTAGGGTATTTTTTCACACTTATACCCCAAAACAAACTTCGTGTCCTAACTCAGTTTTGGGCCAGTTCCCTCACTTGAGACCAGGGTTGCCAGGTCTGTCCTATTTCAAGTTCGGTTGTCCTAAACATTTTCAAATAAAGGGGACAACCGAAAACTGTCCTCTTTTGTCCTATTTGAGAAATTTATCACATGCATTATAAAAAGAAACATTTAAGAACAAATATAATTTTAAACATAAAGTATAAGAGAATATAAATATAACGTACATATATTTACGTTTCTTCAAATGGTTTACACAGTCTCGCCGCCACTGAAGTATGTACAATGTACGTATTACGTATTGAAACGTTTTATTACATTTTGGCTATGCATTGCAAAACATTACAGTGTGCCACGTGGCATGCCGCTTAGTTTTAATGCATAGACCCTAGGCAGCTAGACTATAGAGCCTATCAGTCGCGAATCAAACATAAATCAATGTGGTTGTGATTTTGTTCGTTTGATCATGTTAAGTGAATAACCAAGTTTATATAATATAGTTACATCGCATTATTTGAAATATAAATATATAGCCCTTCAATATGGGAAAGTGGAAGAATACATATAATGATAACAGACATTATAATAAAGACTGGGAAAACCAATTTAAATGGCTTTCGTGGAAGAACAGTTCTTGTATGTGTAAGTGGTGCAATTGTGTATTGACTTTTAGCATAAAATAACTCGGTATGGTAATAATTTAAACCTGTCCCTTTTTCAAAAATTTATAACATTGGCTGTCCCCCTTTTTTTTAGTGTTTGTCCCATTTTAAGAGATATCACCTGGCAACCCTGCTTGAGACTATCCAAATCACATTCCTGGTGTAATAACGAATCCATTGATCTATAAATTATGGGAATTGAAGAGACCGGAGTGATAGTAAAAAATTACCAACCTAACTTAACCTAACCTATAACCAAAGCTGGGCACAAACCGTTAATCCGTTAATCGTTAATTAACGAAGTTAACTTTTTCGTTAACGATTTAACTTTTAAGTTAACTTTGAAAATCATTATCGGACTAATTAACTTCCGTTACATTGAACTTCCGTTAACTCAAGTCCGTTAACCCAAAAAATTCATAAATAAACGTTTAAAAGTTTCTATTATTTTCAGTGCTGAGCAGGTGCGCAATTAATCCGCCACTGTTAATAGTGATGAACGAATTTCCATTTCCGCAGTGCAAAATCAGGCGATATATTTGTTTCCGTCGCCACAATTTGTGTCTTACCAAATATGGTAGTTATTTATGGCATTGGTTTGAGCAAAACATGGTCGACTGTAAAATCAGGCGGAAAGATTTGCCATTTGAGTTGAATGTTTCAACTTCTTTCAAGAAATATCACGAGCATTTTAAGGCACTTTCAATAATATATATGTAACAATTACAACAAATAACTACATTCGTTTCATTTGCAGTCTGTCTCTTGCGCAACATGTTTGTGCTAGTGAATATTTAAAAATAATCGTTGTCAAGTAAGTCATGTATATTTATAATATGTCTGTGAGTACCTTATTAGTAATCTCCTTGATATATTTCAAGAACCATAAAACTGATCAGGTAAGATTTCAATTCTCATGTCACTTTGATGACATAAATCCCAGGTTTCGCCTCATCTGGTTGGACAAGTATGAAAACACCAAGGTCGCCAGGGTGAGGAAAAGCATGGAGGGTACAGTCGAGGAGGCCATGAAGCAGCAGTCCAACGAAGTGGGCAGCAACAACGAGGAGGAGGAGGAGGATGACTTCTTCAGTGCTGTCATCCAGACAAAAGAGAGCAGCAGAAGCCACAGGTCACTCAAGGGCAAGGCCCAGAACTTGGTCAAGACCTGGCTGGAGACCAACTCCAAGGACTTGCTGACAGATGCTGCCTTCTTGGGTGAGCAAGTGTTGGTGGACTTGTTCATCAAGTTCAACACAGCCATCCCCTCCAGTGCTGCAGTGGAGCGTTTGTTCTCTATGGGTAAGGACATCCTGAGGGCCAAGAGATCATCCCTGTCTGATGAAAACTTTGATATGCTAATTTTCATGAAGGGCAACATGCATCTCATGGACAAAATGGAGAACGAGAAGAAGAGGGAAAATTAAATTATATATATATTGTGTTTTTCATTTTTTTTATAATAAAAGTTAACGTTAACGGTTTATCGGTAACTTCCGTTACATGTTTAACGAATTAACGGATTAACGGTTAACGAAGTTAACTTTTTGGTTAACGGATTAGCGGTTAACGAAGTTAACTTTTTGGTTAACGGTGCCCACCACTGCCTATAACCTAACCTAACCTAACTTAACCTGATACCTTCATCCGTTTGAAATTTCCAGCAGATTACAGTGGAAAGTTAACGACAAAAGCCCAACATTTTTTCGTTAGTTTGACATGAATTTTTTCTTTCACTGGTTTTCTAATAAAAAATGATATAAAGACTGTACCTTAATTTACTTACCTTCATAAAATCTATTTTTAAAGCATCGTAAATAGCCTGGCATGTCTCTGGGATTATGACTCGAAGAGCTTGTGGGGAGATACCTGTTGAAAACTTCAGATCTTCTAGTGACCGTCCTGTTGCTAGGAACCTCAGTGTTGCGACTAGCCTCTCCTCTGCCCATATGGATTTCCTCATTACTGTATCTTTCTTTTGGTAATGGTTCAGAATACGGGCGCCACTTAATTAAGCAAAATTTCGAAAAATACCATAGAGACAAAGCTGTTTCTCTCATTAAAATACGTTGATTGCATGTGTCGCATAGTCAAAAAAACGAAGTTAGAAAATTATGAAAAAATATATATAGCTACTATGAATCTAGGAAATTTTGAGTTGGCAACCCTACTATCTTTCATTCACTTCAGTTTGAAAATGGCTTCGGTCTGTGACGGATGTGCAGTGACGCTAGTAGAGCTCGCGGCCGTGTTGAGAACTTGATTCGTTATGTGCCCTAGATGAAGACTAAAAAAGTGCATAACTTAACATGTTATTACATTATCATTTGTATAATTTAGGTCTCGGAGGTACGGGGGCGGAGCCCTCGTAAAGATCACGCATCACAAATTGATCGGTATAGGGTTCAGGGTATAAGGGTTTTTTCCACCAAAACATGCTAAAACCATTGGTTTCCTGTTGTTTAGGATAAATCTGACCATCGCTATTACAGTAAATTATTGCTTGTGCTGTGTTCCCCCACCCAAAACCCCCGGTTCCCACGGTGGTCCCCCCAGATTGTTGGGGGGGTAAAATCACTTCAAGCAATAATTTACTGTAATGGCGATGGTCACATTCATCCTAAACAACAGGAAACCAAAGGTTTTAGCATGTTTTGGTGAAAAAAAAAAAAAAATTGAGGTGGCGCCCCTATTCTGAACCGTTACCTTTCTTTTTTAACATTGGGAAAACGAGGTTTAACAAATGTCTGAATGAATCAACGATCATCCTTAAGTAGTTTTTAAAATCATCAGGATTATTTTGTCTCAGTTCATCCAGTAACACCATGTGAGACAGCTGGTCTCTTTTAAGTAGCCATGGTTTGTCCATACTCGACGTTTTTTATTTCAACTTTCTTCTTCATTTTCATCATGTAAGAGCACTATCAATACCGCACTCATTTGTCTTTTACTTAAAGCCATGGTATAGCATGTAACTGATGATGAGCACGAGCGTCCAACTTCAGCCCAGGAGGGTAACTGAGAACTCTCCTCTCATGCCTCCACACACGCAGACAACTGGCGCCTTGATCAGGGCCGTAGCCAGACCAAATCAGTAGGAGGGGCGGAGAAATTGACAGGGGGGACAATAAAAAAATTTAATGTCATTTTTTGTGAATATCGAAATATACTGCAGAAAATTACATTCAAAACTATAACGAGTAAAACACCGTAGGCTAAATAAAAAAATGATCAAACCGATACATATAGATAGGCATGTTGGGTTATAGAATACAATATTTAGTCTAAATTTAGTGTAAATAAAAGTCTTTGTAAGTTTTTTTAATTTTAGAATAACTGTATGCGGCGAGTTTTTTTAGCGAAATTCTTTAGGAATTCAAACATGTCTATTTGCTTCGTTCTCTTATTTTCAAAGGCAAGTAAAACAAGTTGGCTTTGGCGTTTTTGTAGCATGGAACGCCGTTGCGGTTGGTTTTCCCAGGGGGGCATATTATTTTCCAGGCGGGGCTTTGACCCCCCTGGCTACGGGCCTGGCCTTGATGTCTGTCCTCGCGCCAAGTATTAACGACAATTTTAGCGTGTGTGGAGTTTTGACTATGACGCTAGGAACTGCTAATATAGAGTTTATAATGGTTGACGTCGGAAAAAATGGACGTCTTTCAGATGGTGGAGTTCTTGAGGAAACACTATTTCATAAGAAATTAGTAGAAAAGACTTTAAATTTGCCTGAAAGAGATGTAACTAAACATGGCTTGAACATTGTGTTTATCGGTGACGAAGTTTTTGGGCTTCATGAGCATCTTCTAAAACCCTTTCCGCAGAAGGATCTAAGTTACGAGAGAAAAATCTTCAATTATAGGCTATCTCGTGCCAGACGTGTGGTCGAAAATGCTTTTGGTATATAAGCTAACAGATTTCGAGTGTTCCACACGTCCATGACCATGAAACCAGAGAAAATCGACCGTGTCGTATTGGCTTCTTGTGTACTTCATAACTATCTAAGAAGAAAATATAGAAAGTTATACACTCCTACAAATATGATTGACACTGAGGATACAGAAAGTACTTGTGTAATAGAAGGGGAATGGAGAAAGGACAGAAATGATAGAATCTTCACTGGCCTACAAGGAGGAGGTCAACGCAATGCTTGTCGTATGTACAATATTTTAATGATACTGGGAAAGTACCGTGGCAAGACAGAATGATACACTAATATATATATATATATAATTATATATATATATATATATATATATATATATATATATATAATGTGTGTGTGTGTGTTCATAATTATGATTCTGAGCAGTGTTATAATTATTTGCTTGCCTAATTACAGTATAACAAAAGCGAAAAGAAATGTGTTGAAAATTATGATTCTAAACACTGTAACAGTGTCATGATTATTTACTTGATTAATTATAACAAGCAAGGCCGTTTCTAGCCATTAGGGGGCCCTAAGCAGTATACCCATTTGAGGCCACACCCCCTCATCCACCAACTCACGCCTTACTACATCACCTCAGCACACACATACAAAAAATGGCTGTGTTAATAAAAAACAATTATGAAACAATTTTAATTAAACATTTATGTCCAAAACAACAAATATGTACTTTCAGAAGACAAACAGAAAAAATACTCTTTGTGAAATTCCTAAAAATTAGCTGATGACAGAACTATGTATAAAAAAATAATGCAATTATCAACTACCAAACAACTACTAACTCTACGATACAATCGTGTAATAGCTAACAGTTATACAGAACAGTTTGTATCTTCAAAATTTTTGCCTCCTAGATTTTTTCTGGGCGAAATCATCAATAACATCATCATATGAAATCTCCCTGCCAACGTCCTGGTTGATGCTTATGATGCTAAGGCCACTGAGGCGATCCTGCCCCATTGATGATCTGAGATAGCTCTTGATTAGCTTCATCTTAGAGAAGCTCCTCTCGGCTGACGCTACTGTCACAGGTAGAGTGCAGGCAATTCTTAGTGCAACCCAGAGATTGGGGTATAGTTCCTCCAGTTGCTTCTGATGAATGAAGGAGAGAAACTCCAATGCAGTCATGTTGTGTGAAGGTAAAGTCGGCAAGTTCTTAATTTCGAGGGCCAGTTCTCTTCCATCAATGTCAGAGTCAGCTCTAGAGCTCAGTATCTTAGCTTTTCACATTTGCAGGACAAGTCTCCCTTGTGGTGAAGTTTAGGAGAACCCCAAATATGTCCCTCACATCATCTAATGTTTTGAATCTCTCATTTATTGACCCGATGGCACAATCCACCACCACATTGAAAAATTTGACTTCCAGCCTCTTTAAGGCTTCTGTAAATGGTTCGTCAGGAGCTTCGTAAGCAAAATGCTTTTTTGTGGATCTGAGCCTCTTTTCCTTCAGCACAGCCTCCACATTCATTTCCTCACATATGTCCCTAGCTACGACTTGTGCTGCAAGAAAACTTTTGTTTCTGTAGCTGGTGAGTGAGTTTTGTTTTTGTGAGGAGGTTGACTGCCACATCAAACTGCATTGTAGGAGATTGCAGAAGTTTGCTCACATGGTTAACTGCATGAAGAATGTCATACCATACTACTGTGCAAATCTGAAAGCGATAAGACCTTACCTCCTCTGCAAGTGCTTCAGTCCTGGCTATGGCATCTGTGGCATTGTTTCTGACTTCCAACAGGGCCTCTCTGATGTTGTGGCTCTGGTATCGCACATCCTCAATGCTCTTAAGCCGGCTCTCTCACCTGGTTTCATTCCAAGACTTGAGTGTTATGTTCACGTGCTTCTTTAGGATTGTCCATCTCTGTATAGCTGCAAAAAGGTTGTACAATTTTTGTACGTTGCCAAAGAAGCTGATGGCATCTGTGGAAGCTTTAGCTGCATCAGCCACTACAAGATTCAGAGTGTGAGCCCCACATGGAACATGGAGTGCACGACAGTTCTTCTCTAATAACCTTGCCTGAACACCCTTGTTCTTGCCCTTCATGTTCGCTCCGTTGTCATATGACTGTTCTCTGCAGTCATCAAAGTGAATATTCAGTTCATCTAGTCTCTTCAGAATCAGAACTGATAAACCCAGGCCTGTACTTTCTGAAGCCTCAAGAAAGCCCAAGAAGTATTCTTTTATTTCTGGTACTTCGCCCATTTTAACAGTTCTGATAATAATTGACATCTGTTCTTGGTGGTTTATGTCTGGAGTGCAGTCTAAAGTGAGTGAGTAATATTTAGCTTGTTTTATTTCTGCAACAATGGCATCCAAGATCTTCCCACTAATGGACCCAATGAGCTCATTTTGAATGATGTTTCCTAGGTAACTTGAATGACTATATTGGCCACTTTCGACTCTGCTGATGTGTTGTTTCATCACTGGATCAAATTTGGCAAACAGCTCAACCTCCTTCAAGAAGTTGCCATTGTCTCGATTGTACAATGTAGAGGAAGACCCCCTGAAAGCAAGGTTTCTCTCTGCCAGTGATTGGATTATACTTACAAGACGTGTGAGAACATCTCGCCAGCGTCTTCGCTCTACCTCCATTAATGACATATCAGTTTGGTCAATGGTCCTCCCAGTTTTTAGACGCAGTTCCAGATACTTCCATGTTGCCATGTTATCTGCATGTTCTGAACTATTTTCATGGCTTTTCAGAAGCGAACCAACGTTTATCCAGTCTGAAAGTCCATCCGTAATAAGTTTGTACGACTTCCTTGAAAACAACTTGCAGCAGAAGCAATAAAGAGCATCATTCCTTCTAGAGTACATCAGCCAGCTTCGCTTTATTTTTTCCCCATTAATTAATGTTCTGTACATGTAATGGTGATGAACGCTTCTACCATCCTCTCTTTTAGGGAATGTGAAATCTGGAGTGATTTGAAATGGTCCTCGAGACACCAGATCTGTCTTCAAGGCATCTGACAAGACAACTGGCCAGTCATATGGATCAAGCGGTGGAGCAGATCTTGGTTCTTGTTGCTCAGTAGGAATATCTCTGTGTGGTGTTTGAAGCTGAACAGAAGATGGGCCACTTGTTGGTTCATCAGGCTCTACTTCTACTGGTGTTTGAGGTTGCATAGAGGATGGTCCTGCTGTTGGCTCATGAGTCATGATGCTCATCAGGCTTTGCTGAGGATGGCTTTTCCAAATATTTCAGTAGTGCTCCTGAGAAGAACATAACATTACATATTCTGTTAAGAAAGAGTATTTTAGCAAAAATTATCTTGTTTGATAATTGATATGTGTGAACAGAATTTGAGGTGATGTGATCCATTAAATTTCATATTTCGAAATATTATAAATATTACAGAGACTAGCTTACTCTACATGATTCCTGAGCACTTGCCTAGCTTGATGGTCTACCTAACCTAGTTGCCTGAACTGTAATCATAAGAATATACAAGTGGCACATCTCACCTGTACTACTGGAAAGCTTCTCCTCCTCTATTTTCTTCTTTTTCCGTTTTTCAGCTCCTGATGGATAATGTTTCATTTTCCAAGATGCACGAAGTCACATCTAGTTAACCACAACTAATCTGCTAAATAATAATAATCATGATAATAATAATAATAATAATCATGATAATAATAATAATAATAATAATGACTTCAGCTATATTCCTATTCTTGCCCACTAAGCTATGACCTGGGAGCCTGTCTAGGGGCCCACTAGTAGAAGGGGTCTGCTTATGCCAGGAAACGGCCCTGAATCTACCTTTAAAAGTGGCTAAAAGCTGCACAATGCTCTGCAATAAAAAGTGCAAGACTTCCTTCTGCCTTTTTTGAATCATTACTAACCTTTTTAAATGGAAGAACGCATTGTCGATGGGCACTGAACGGCTCTTCTGCTCTCTTGTGCTTTGTAGTCTTTCTGTGTTTTTCAATATCATACAGCTTAGCTATTATTACACTCTTGCAGTATTTGCACAGACATTTCGTATCATCTCCATCTTCTTTTTGCAATCAGTTTTTAAATCTATTATCGTTAAGCCACTCTACACGAAATCTCTGAATATACTTTTTATCCATTCTTTTTAGGAAGGGTTTAGTAAAATTAATGAAAATTAAAAGTACCCGAGGTCGTCTGTATCACATACACGCACAAGGTATCTCACGCTGACTGACAAGTGACAACTGACAAGACCAATTACTTGTTCCCGCGCAAGGTATTATGCGAAACGTAAAAAAACGTTTTGGAACGTAACTCAATCTCTTAATGAGATGCTACATTGCACATAAAAGTAATATCTCGTTACTATGGCTCGAACATTAGTTGTAAAAAGTTGTTATTAACACGACAAAGTAGCTAAAAATGCACCAAGGTGCAAACTGTTGAAAAAAGGTGCCAAATGTTACTAAAAGTGGCTGAAATTAGCAACAAAATTGCTAAGTTGGCATTACTGCACTCAGTAAGTGAACAGTTGTTTCTAAACCCCAGTTTAGTCATAAAAACTCATAACATAAACTAGGTCCAGTTAAATTAGGCCTACATTGTGGTCTAAGACCTAGCATCAACTCATAGTTTAACAAAAACTAAGGTAAATTACCCTAACCTAATTTGGTGACGAATCCTACTGTGGACCTCAATTTACTCTGCACGCTCTGGACCATTTCCGGAATCTCTCGGCTGACCCCTACAAGGCTAGGCTTAACCTACTCTACAGTTAGACTGGAGATATTAGGGGTGGATTAATTGGGGACCAATGTGAAAAATGCTCTGTATGAATTGGTCCACAATTAACCCACCCCTTATATCTCCAGTCTAACTATAGAGTAGATTAAGTCTAGCCTTGTAAGGGTCAGCCTAGAGATTCCGGAAATGGTCCAGAGCGGGCAGATAAATTGAGGTCCACAGTAGGATTCCTCACCAAATTAGGTTAGGGCAATCTACCCTCACCTTTGTTAAGCTATGAGTTGATGCTAGGTCTTAGGCCACAATGTAGGCCTAATTTGTCTGACCCAGCTTAATTTAATGTGTTTACTTCTAACTGGGTTAAAAACACAATTAGTCACTTACTGCTAGTTATTAGAGAGTCTCTTTTCCCCTTCTGTCTAATTGTTGAGAGCGTACTTGCTGGTGGGGATCTTTTTCCGTTGTTTGTCCTTCTCCCTTCTCTCGTTCCGTCTTCTCGCCCCGTTCCTCGTTTTCGTTCTTTCTTGTCTCCTTTTCGCGGGGCTTTTTTTTCCAGCGTCTCCTTCGTCTTTTTGTGGTTGGTTGATCGGTAATGTATATCTATTACCGAGCACGCTCTTGTCACACAGTATATAAATACTAGTGTGGAGAATAACTCTAGTGAGCAACCAATTGGTTTCATCCACCCAGTTATTGACATAAAAGGAATTTAATAATTGTTAGATTAACTACCTACCTACTCAGTGAACCATTTTCGTTATCTCCCAACTACCCACACATCAGTTTTCCATAACCAATTCATACAGGGCATTTTTCACAAAAATTTTTTTTTTAATTTTAAAATTGTTTTTAAAAAAACGGTGTACGTTATTTCGATGTCTGCCTTGAAAACCTCTATATTGAAAATTTCATAAAAATCTGACCATAAATAAAGAAATTACACAGGGGATGTTTTTGCTTTAGGTGCCCCTAACAAATTACTTTTCAAATGCAATTTGAATCATTCTTTTTTCTCAATCATGGGCTAAGATATGGTAATTTGAAATTTGGGGGTCCCTGAGACCCCCCCCCCCCCCCCCCCCCAAAGTTGGAAGGGTCATAAAACTCATAACTCTTGAACTGTAAGTCCAATCAATCTGAAACTTGAAATTTTAGGTTTTTATACAACAAATTATAGGAAACTTGGAAGGGGTGTGGTGTTAAGCACTGCATGATCTGTTCTGGAATTACCCCTTTGCATTTGTCAATATTAAATTCCATCATCCATGTTTCTGACCATCTAATCATATCTTCTTGTAACATTGGTACTCTATCAACTTGGTTATAAATTTTCGTATCATCTGCGAATACCTTACATTCCGATTTTATTACTTCAGGTAAATCAGCTATATGTATTAAAAACGAGATTGGTCCTAAAACAGTTCCCTGAGGTACACCATTTTAGGACAGTTTTCCATGTAGATTTTGTGCCATTTACTGAGACACACTGTTTTCTGACGGTTAGAGAAGCTTCTAAGTTCTACCCATCTAAGTACGTATATTCCCACCTACATCACTCTTCTGAAGTTTGTACAAAAGTCATTGGTGTAGTACTTTGTCGAAAGCTTTCTTGAAATCAAAGTACTGTACGAGTATATTACATCAAATGGTCCATTGGAATCATCCATCAAAGTCCAGTCTTTCAATGATTCTAACAGGTTGGTAAGACAAGACCTACCAGATATAAATCCATGTTGAGATAATACAAGTAAATCGTTTTTTTAATATATGCTCAATTATTTCTTTCTTTATTAGTTTTTCCAGTATCTTAACTACATGCGATGTCAGTGAGATTGGTTTATAATTACACGAGTCTTTTTTGTCTCCTTTTTGTGGATGGCAGCAATTATAGCATTTTTCAATCATTGGGAATAATTCCACTTTCGAGTGAAATATTAAAGAGTATGGCCAGGGGTACAGCCAGTTCCTTCTCAGCTTCATGTAAGATTTTTGGATGCATGTTGTCTGGGCCAATGGCTTTATATACATTAGTTTTGTTGAGGATTTCCCCGACTGAAATTTCACTGACATGAAGATCATTTATCATAGGGATATTATTTTGTTGGTTTCCATCCTCCTCAAAAGGATCAGCTGTTGTCTCAACGTAGAGTAGTTGTGAAGCTTGGTTTAGTTTTTGAACATCATTATCATGTTCTTCTGTGAATACTGACACAAAATAATTGTTGAGCACATCTGCTGCATCTTTATCTGTAAGAGTCAGAGTTCCATCTCTTTCTTAATTTACGTATAGGTGTTCTTACATTATTTTTCCTATCAGCATATTTATAAAAAGCTCTGGTGTTTACTTTCATATCTTGTACTAACTTTGGTTAATATTCGATTTAGCACATGACCTGGACTTTGGGATGACAATAGGTTTTTATGTAGAATTTAAATCTGAATCTATTTTCTTCTATGCTATTTCTTGTGCAAATTGATATTAACGGAGATATACTGTAAGCAATTTTTGGATCATTTAAAATAAATAACTAAAGAAATTGCATGCGCATGTGTAGATGCATTTTCCGGTGTCACGTATTCAACTGTCCGCTGTACTGAACTGTCCTCTGAGCACTTCTACGCGTGCGCGAAATCTAGCGGACAATTCAGAATATAGCACTCATGATTTGAAGTGACCACTGGTTTGAACCGTCCACTAGCATTTATGCGCATGCGTGAAATGATAAGCATGTCATGTATAAATATGTAATTGAACTGCGTTTATTAATCAATTATGGAATTCAATTTGTAATATAAACAATAATCTCGTGAATATTTACATGACTGTTGATTTTCATCGTTATTGAGAAATCAACCTTTTATTACTGCATTTATATGAAATTAAAATTTTTAATGGGAGGTGGCAGTGGCTGCAGCCAGGGTTAGTAGAAGAGGGAGAGGCCTCCTACGAAAAAATTAAAAAAAATGCGATGATTTTGTTTTATATTTCGAATTATATAAGTTTTTACTATTCAACTATAATTCGACTATATTTTTTCTTTATATTTCGACTACACAGTTTTCGTACTATAAATACTTTTTCAATCTTTCCGATCTGTTCTGCATTTCGTTATCAACCATTGTACAACTTGATTAAAATATCTTGGAAAACTGCAAATTGAATTAAAGCAACTAGTAAACCAAGCAAATTTACAAGAAACTATCTTAAAAAGCGAAAATTAAAGAGAAAAAACTAGCAAACCAAACAAACAGCGGACGATTCAAACCACAAGCCACCACAATTTGTGACATCTGTTTTGCGCATGCGCAAAGTGCTCAGAGGGCAGTTCAATAATCAATACAGCGGACAGTTGAATACGTGACACCGGGAAGTAAACGACGTTCAGCTCCAAATTCAAATTCATCATGGCCGTTGTGTGTACCAGCTGTGCTAAAACGAATATTTACCCATTTCCAACCTTCAAATATTCCCATAGTGGGGGTTAGGTTAGGTGGTGATATCCTACTTTGGCGTCCCAAATTATTCAACCAACCAGTTAGGTCAACTGTATGCCCTTGACGATTGGGTAGGTTAAATCATTATATTTTCGTTTAAACTAACGAAAATATCAAGACTTAACCAATCGTCAAGGGCGTACAGTTGACCTAACCTAATTGGCATAAACAAGTAATTTGAAAGTGTTGGAGTGCCGTTTATATTTGGTTGGTTGAACAATTTGGGATGCCAAAATAGGATATTGCCGGTTAGGTTAGGTTGGGTTGGGTTTTCTAGGTTTGGTAGTGCCACTACGGCTAGGAGCACGCCCTCTTTTACCCCACAATTTCCCTCTACTTCAAGTAGGATGGGGGGAGGGTCGTCATATCTCCACAACCGCTCGTTTGTACAAGAAATGAAGGTCAGATTCGCACAAAACAGTGAAATACACCAGAAAAACCAATTTTCATGCCAAAGTCCAGGTCATATGCTAAAATGAATATTTACCATCCCCTGGACTGCATATATACTCGTATATCGATTATGTTTATATGGATATGATCAAGAATGCCACTATGGGTAAGCTTAGGCTCAACCTCGCTACAACTTAGTGTGGGTTGTTCGATTTGGTTGGCTTGTGTCTGTAAGCTACCTTTCTATAGCTTAGGTCCCTCCGGCCTAACTCTAATACTAATTCCTATTCACCACTAACTCTAATACAATTTCTTATTCAACTCTAACTAGGGAGTAACTTGATCAAACCCTACCTAACTGAAATGAAATGCTCTCCTTTTCTTTTGCTTTAATCAACTTAATTGAACAACATTCCTGTTAATATAAATAACGATAATATAGTTATGGTACACAATATATATATATATATATATATATCAATGACTCAAGTTATAATAATAATATAGATATAGTAAACATAGGGCATTTATATGAATTGTTTATACTACAGATTAGGATTAATTACATCTAAGAAAATATCATTACCTTGATATAATAAAGTATCTCACATCTCATCAGTTTAATTCAGACATCGTCAGATTCATCAGTTTAATCGAATTTAATATGAACACAAATGATTTTACTTAGGTATAACATTCTAATAAAGTCATCATAAACCTGCAAAATAATATTACATTTTTCCCTCCTACTTAGATTGAACAATATAGTTCTCAAAATAACTAGGCGGACACCGAGTACGCCCTGATCGCCGTACCTCAGTCATAGGGAACTCTGTATTTTGATTATCATCATCTACTGAAGTCTGAGGAGCGTTGACCGGTGAGGGATTGGAGGGAGCAATGATGGGTGACGGATTTGAGGGCAGGACGGTAGGTGACGGGGGATGGTTGTTTAACACACCATCACCTTCGTTAGTATTTTTGTATTCACGAGTTTCAGATTCCCCAACAGGGGCGAGGTGCTTAAGCGAGACAGTAGTCTCTCGGCCTCCCGGGAGACGAACATGAGCATATTCGGGATTAGCCTCAATGAGTTCTACTTCTTCAACTGGAGGCTCATATTTAGACTGACGTGTATAATTTTTCAATAATACTTTACCCGGGGCGGTAAGCCACGTAGGTATGGAATGGCCATTTGTAGATCGACGCTGATAATTAAATAATCTCTCATGAGGGGTGCAGTTTGTAGAAGTACATAAGAGATCGTATGCTGTGTAATACATTGGGCAAAACCGTTTCCCAACAGCCAACAGGGAGTTTTCTTGAAGCCAAAGCTAAATTTACTCCTTTCCATATAATTCCGTTATATCTCTCAACTTCTCAACTAAACCATTTCCCTGGGGATTATATGGGGTCGTTCTACTAGTGGCTACTCCGCGTGAGTTAAAAAACTGTTTAAGTGTATACGACATAAAGGAGGAACCTCTATCGGAGTGCACATACGCGGGTGCACCAAAGATAGCAAAAAGTTGACTAAGACAATCAACTACAGTTTCAGCAGATGTGTCCGCACATGAAAACGCGAAAGGAAACCTTGAAAATTCGTCTACTATCGTTAGCAGATAGCGATTACGGGAATTGGGAGGCAAAGGACCTTTAAAGTCAATATTTAATCTTTCGAAAGGTTGTGTAGCTTTTATTAACTGACCTTGATTACTAATTAAATACTTCGGTTTACACTGGGCGCATACAGTGCATTTTGAAATAACGTTTTTTACATCTTCAATTGAATATGGGAGGTTCCGGCTTCTAACAAAGTGCCACATTCTAGTTACTCCGGGATGGCACAAGGCAATGTGTAACTCTTCTAAATGATGTTTATTAATAGATGCTATAAATGCGCGAGAAAGCGTATCTGGAGATATATTTTCTCTTCCGAATCGATATACAGTGTCATAACAAGTCAGTGGCGGCTCGTGGTCAGCTATAGTAAGGAGGCCCAAAATTGTCTATAATATATGCTTTATAAATAAAATAGATAACAAAGTGTTGGATGCCCTACTTTTTACATGTCACGATCGTATAGAATTAATACTATAAAAAAAATCCTCTTTCATAGTTTTTATTGATAAAAACAGAGGAGGCATGGGAGGCCGGGCCTCTGTTTTTATCACTAAAAACTATAAAAGAGGATCTTTTTTTATAGTATTAATTCTATACGATCGTGACATGCAAAAAGTGGGGCATCTAACACTTTGTTATCTATTTTATTTATAAAGCATATATTATAGACAATTTTGGGCCTCCCTACTATACCTGAACACGAGCCGCCACACATAACTGAAACTTGATAATTCAAGTCTCCATCTCATGATTTTCTCGCTCTTAACTTTTCCTTTATGTTTAGTGTCAAACATAAACGCTACTGACCTTTGATCCGTTACTAGTTTAAAGTGTTTACCAAGCAGATAATGCCGCCATTTTTGGATAGACTCAACAATGGCGTATGCTTCTTTTTCTATAGAGGAATGATGCCTTTCAGAGGGTGACAGAGTACGGGCGAAAAGGGCGACTGGACGTCCAGCTTGACAAAGTTGAGCAGCTATTGCGTAATCAGACGCATCAGTCTCTACTACAAAAGGAATATTATCATCAATGGCAACAACAGAATTAGCAATATCACTTAAGATTTTCGAAAGCATTAATTACGTTAAGAGGGAGAGGGTATGTTTTATTTTCAACTAAAGGTCGTATTTTCTCGGAAAATTTCCGATTCATTTAGAATAGTGGGCAAACATACCCATTACTATTTACTCGGCGCATGTCTTTAGCATTATTAGGAGGAGGCATTTCGAGCAGTGGTTTTGACCTCTCAGGATCAGGCTTTAAAGAACCATTACTAATTCTATAACCTAGTAAATCTATAGATTACTTAGATGTGGAACTCTTATTTTCGTTAATATGAAGATTATACTTTTTTACAACATTTAAAAATTTTGTCAAATTATCATCAAGCTCCTTCTGATCGTGTCCACATAGAGTGATATCGTCCACATAAATGAAAGTATCCTTTAAACCCTCTTTACGAATTATGTCATCGATTACTCTCTGAAAACAGGCTACGCCGTTTGTTACACCAAACGGGATTCTATTGAAATGAAAGCAGTGTATGGCCTATCCTCCTCCTTGATAGGGATCAAATGATAGGCGCTCTTAAGATCTATTGTACTAAAAATACTATATTGTGCAATTTCGCCCACCATTTCATTTATATTAGGTAGAGGATAAGCGTCCAACTGCGTGTATCTATTTACTGTTTGAGAATAATCGATAACTAGACGTTTTTTATGAGATTCATTGGCTACCACTAAAACTTGTGCCTGCCAAGGACTTCGACTGGGTTTGATAATGCCTTCCGTAAGAAGGCGATCGTTTGCATTCAGGATTTAAATTATTAAACAAAGACGGAGGTTCCACCTCGGCTGCTGCAAGGTTACACACAGTTAAGGAAGGTTCTCTTCCCCCAAAAGGTATCTCAACTGATTCATGTCGACAAAAAAATCATGGCCAAGAATAACATTAGTACATAGCTTAGGCAGAAGTGATAACTTAACATTTTTATAAGTACGATCCTTGAATGTCAAATCTACACAACAAAACCCATCAACTTTAGTTACATGAGAAGTATTAGCCATTGACACTTGACTTTTACAGGAATATACCTTCCATTTGTTTTCTTTTGCAATATTTATATCAATAAAATTTTCGGTACTACCTGTATCCACTAGCGCCTTCAAAGACAAACCATTAGCTAAAATAGTAAGAATTGTCTCTTTCAAAGAATGAGAAATAGAGCCTGATAGAGAAGCTAAAGTATTAACAGAAGCAGAAGCTTTTGAATTAGAGCGACAAACTCTGGCAAAATGGCCTTTAATACCACATTTATGACAAACTATCTCTTGCAGGACATTTAGCTCGCGGATGCACATTACTCCCACAAAAGAAACATTTACGAGATCTTGCTGCAGCAGTAGAAGACTCCTCGCAAAGAGTTTCATTAACACCTTGTTTAGCCTCATGTTTTTCTATTGTAATTGTTTCAGTTTCACAACTAACTAAATTTAGAGCAGCATTAGAACGTATATAAGTATCAGACTGAATCTGAGCTAACTCAAGGCTGCGAGCTTGATCAAAAGCGATCTGTAAACTGAGAGATTTGTTTTCAAGGAATCGTTGCCTAATGAAAGGAGTATTCAAACCGTTTATAAAAGCATCTCTTATATATTCATCTCTGTATTGATCTGCAGAGACCGATTGAAAGTTACAATCTTTACTTAGATGCTTTAATGCATTCATGTAATGGTCCAAACTCTCTCCCATCTCCTGACGACGGGTGGCTAATAGGTGACGAGCAAACGTTTCATTTTTCGGTTTTATATAAAGTTCATTGAGCAACTTTATAGCATCTTCATAGGTAGTACAATCAACTATGTACTCATACTGTAGACTAAAAGAGATATTGACATGGTTTACAAGCAAACTTAGCTTTTGAGTTTGAAGATCAGAAGGTAACGCGGCCAGAAAATTCTGAAATGTCCTGAACTAGTGATTCCAGAGACGAGACGAACTTGAGGGATGAGGGATCGGCATTAAATCTTTCCGGCTTCAGAAACTTGTCCATAGCCCCTGATCTTGAAATTAAGTTGATTAAATTGAAATGAAACGCTCTCCTTTTCTTAGGCTTTAATCAACTTAATTGAACAACATTCCTGTTAATATAAATAACAATAATATAGTTATGGTACACAAAATATATATATAATCAATGACGCAAGTTATAATAATAATATAGATATAGTAAACATAGGGCATTTATATAAATCGTTTATACTACAGATTAGGATTAATTACATCAAAGAAAATATCATTACCTTGATATAATAAAGTATCTCACATCTCATCAGTTTAATTCAGACATCATCAGATTCATCAGTTTAATCGAATTTAATATAAACACAAATGATTTTACTTAGGTATAACATTCTAATAAAGTCATCATAAACCTGCAAAATAATATTACACTAACCTACTTCACGTTATTTGGCCTAAATTGGTCTTGTTCGTAGCATGTCGGTTATTAATTTAAATAACTGCAAAAACTGCCTCGGGATTGGCGGCAAAGCCTATTGGGAATGGAAATAATTGCCATACATAAAACCCAATATGTAGGCATTGGGCCCACATAACAACAAGAAAAATGTATTATTTCGTATCAAAATTTTCCATCGCTGACGCATGAAAATTACTTCGAGAGAAGAAATAATGAAAACACAGAAAAATAGACGTCTGAGGACTTTGTAAAGTAAACGAATTTTTAAGACAAAGAAATTTATATTAATCATCTCAGGGCTGCTTAGTTACCAGCGATGCTTTAGGCAAGGAAAAAGTGCTTAATCTTCCTATAAGTTCTGAGTGAATACCAAATAATATAAAACTAATAACACAAAAGGATAGGCAGAGGCGTACCGAAGGGGAGAGCGACAAGGGCGATCGCACCCCCCTTGAGCTAATAAATTATTATTTTGATTATTTTTACTATTTAATTTACATATTCAATTAAATATTTTACATATTTAATTTCATTATTATTTTTATTGTTAATTATTATTTTGATTATTTTTACGTATTTAATTTACATATTCAATTAAATATTTTACATATTTAATTCCATGTGCCAATCGAAAAATGTTAGCTAGCTTTCTAGCGATTTTGTGTTTCATGAGTATTGCATCATTTTTCATGGCACCTGGCAACCGCAGTTTATCGATTTTTATTTACATTCATTTAAATATTTAGTTTGTGAACTTTCTAAATTTTAATAATTTTAAGTATTGATTAAAACTTTGTGTGTATGAATGTGTGTGTGTATGATCATGTGTGAAGGCCGCTTGTTCTCAAACATGTAACTAATAAATGAAATGAAACATTAAGTATGTTATTTTTAAAATTTGGTATTGTTTTTTACACATTTTAAAAATTTAGTTTCAAAGTTTTCATTTAATTTACAATTTTTCACATTGTATTGTACACACAAAATTTTGTGTGGATTTTTTATTTCATTATAATGGACTTTAATGTTATGGTTAGTAATAATTCCTATCTCTATTTGTAACTTTGTACAGTACTATTTGCAGGGTTACAGGCAGGGCCGTTTCCTGGCATAAGCAGACTAAACGGCCGCTTAGGGCCCCGCTGCTACTAGGGGGCCACAATGAACAAGGAAGACTTGTCCTGCAAGTGTTAAAGCTCTCTAAGATACTGAGCTCTGGAGCTGACTCTGACATTGATGGAAGAGAACTGGCCCTCGAAATTAAGAACTTGCCGACTTTACCTTCACACAACATGACTGCATTGGAGCTTCTCTCCTTCATTCATCAGAAGCAACTGGAGGAACTATACCCCAATCTCTGGGTTGCACTAAGAATTGCCTACACTCTACCTGTGACAGTAGCGTCAGCCGAGAGGAGCTTCTCTAAGATGAAGCTAATCAAGAACTCAGATCATCAATGGGGCAGGATCGCCTCAGTGGCCTTGGCATCATAAACATCAACCAGGACGTTGGCAGGGAGATTTCATATGATGATGTTATTGATGATTTCGTCCAGAAAAAAATCTAGGAGGCAAAAATTTTGAAGATACAAACTGTTCTGTATAACTGTTAGCTATTACACGATTGTATCGTAGAATTAGTAATTGTTTGGTAGTTGATAATTGCATTATTTTTTCATACATAGTTCTGTCATTTATTCTAAATAATGTATAAGCTAATTTTCAGGAATTTCATGAAGAGTATTTTTTCTGTTTGTCTTCTGAAAGTACATATTTGTTGTTTTGGACATAAATGTTTCATTAAAATTGTTTCATAATTGTTTTTTATTAACACAGCCATTTTTTGTATGTGTGTGTGCTGAGGTGATGTAGTAAGGCGTGAGTTGGTGGATGGAGGGGTGGGGCCTCAAATGGGTATACTGCTTAGGGCCCCCTAATGGCTAGAAACGACCCTGGTCACAGGGTTAAAGATACTGGACCTTTATAAATTTTTCAAAAGAAAAAATGTCTAAACTGACAGTGGTTCTACAGAGCATGATGATCAAAGTAATCCCAGTAAAATTGTTAGGTTACAACAAAATGAGAATGAAGTGAAAAAATTTCGGCGCCTTCAGCGCTAGCTCTTGCCTCCCCTACTACTAAAAATCTAAAAAGGCTTAGGATCCCGAAAACTCTTAATCCGGCCCTGAGAATAATTTTCTTTTATAAAGGTAACAGTCCAAGGAAATGCTTAATCTCGAAATTAGTACTTTTTTATTCTTATGTTAATACAAATCTGAGCATCCTAATTGCGGTTTGCATTGAACATTATGTTACTAATCAGATTTTTATCATAATTTTTATATTTTTTATAGTATAATTTTTATATTTTTATTCATAATGTGTATAATGTGTCTTAGCAGTAGCTATTTAATCATCTCTAACTGAACGATAAGCTCATCATGAACGTACATAAAAATTATTTATCTCAATTTCAATTATACTTCTACGATTAGTTCCAAGTTTGCCCCTCACTTGGCAAATTTTTGGGTACGCCCCTGAAGATAGACCTATGCCTTCAGGTATTTAAGAATAGTGATTTGCCTATATTAAACTCCTTTCGCAACCCCATCGCCTTCATCGAAAGAGAGGCGCGATAGACAGCCGCACGCCCTACAACCAGAGCTGGGCAGTATTTAAATACATTTGTATTTAAATACGTATTTAAATACATTTGTGTATTTAGAACTGTATTTATAAATACATTGTTTTTCATGTATTTAAATATAGTATTTAAATACTTTAATGAGTATTTAAATACAATGTATTGAAATACTCAAAATATAAAAATGTAAATACTTTTACTGGTTTAATACACGTTCTGTACTAGCACAAAACTTTTGAAAGATTGGTTTTGATCCGTAGCAACCGTGAAATAAGAGAGAATTCGTAAGGTGCCTTATGTTTATGTTTACGTCTTATGTTTACGTTTATGTCTCATCTACTCATTAATTGTTACTCATTTTGCAATGATATAATGAGTATAATATGTCACTGGTTGAACATCGTAAGTTCTAAGTTCTTTTGTTTTTGTTTTGCTCTAAAAAGGGAAATATATAATCGGAAATTAGATTGTACTATTTCTTTATCCTTTATCAAGCATTTTATATTGTTGTTACTCATGAATTAGTGAATGCATATGTTAAAATTTGTATGTATTTAAAATGTATTTACAAATGTATTTAAATACAATTGATGTATTTTGTATTTAGTATCTAAATACATTCGTAAAATGTATTTAGTATTTAGTATTTAAATACATTTCTCCCATGTATTTAGTATTTAGTATTTAAATACATTCAATGTATTTATTGCCCAGCTCTGCCTACAACCAGAAGCGAGGGCCAACGAAATAATAAGGTATGGTAATTTCCTTCTTTACCATAGGCAGCGCTAAATACCGAAGGCATATAAATTAAACATTAACCATAAACACTACTTAACAAGGTCTTTTGAAGACCTCCACAAACACAACTTTTTAACGAAAAGACGTAGGGTTTTTGTTATCAACTGAGCATCAAGATCTGCTAGAAATTTCCAGCGGATGGCCCGGGGGACAGCAATCAACAATAACCCTATATAGTTTTTATACGGTGAGTGGCAATGTAAATCCCAAAGAAGACTTGGAGGAGGACTTCGAATCTTATGACTCTAGTGTGAAGTTATTTTTCGAGGCTAATTTCATTCCAGATGCTAAGAAAGTACTTGCTTTCCTAACTATAATAGGCCCAAAAACTTTTAGCTTAGTCAAAGACCTAGTTGCTCCTAAAGCACCGGAAATTTGCACCTACACTGAATTACATTACATTTATTGAAAACTTTGCTTAAGCAAATTTTTTGTTGTATAATTCTTAAAATGGTTGAAGTTTTTCTACCTTAAAACAAACCTCAGATTAAATTAGAAAATTAATTGTATGATTAATGAGACTTGTTTTATTTACGAAGCTCATGCATGTTAGAGGCATTAACATCCTAACCTGAAATTTAAAATCATCATCAATACCTACAAGAAAAATAGGAGCCACAAAGATTAAGAATAAATACTGTGGGAGAGAATTTTTTCCCTTTCCAGGAAATACGCAACGATCTGCGCAGAAGAGGCAAAATTGAAAAGCAGAAGACACCTCGAAAAATCGACAGATTCGCTGCGACTCCGAGAGATTCTCTGCGACTCTCAGCTTTCCGGACAACAATATCCTCTCTGCGACTCTCGGACCAACCGACAGCAATTTTGCTCTCGGCATTCACGCTTTCACCGTTCATACTGGAATTTTAGAATTTTGCCGTGCAAGCAACCCCGACTGTAGTTATAAATTTTTCCCCATACAAGACTACAGGATCATGGAGGAGTAAAACAAAGAATTTGACCACAACGACGGCGGAAAGGAGATACGGGGCCCCTGGTCGTGACTAACTTAGTCCCGACCCTAAAATCTTCAAACAGGAGCTGTCACTGAACCAAGAAGGAATTAAATGGTGAAGGTAAGGATTGTTGAGCCAAACTTGATGCATTAGCCTAAAACAATACTTCCATTAATAACTCTTTATCATCAATTCCAGTAGTCATGACCGTAAAAATAAACTGGAGATTCCTCAATACTTCATTACTACCGTAATCACTTCAATGATTCATAGCTAACTCTGACCTTAGCTAACTCTGACCTTTGCTGTTTAGGGCTAATTCGCCCAGACAACAACAAGTCTTGTTAGGCTATGATTTATTTCAAATTTAGTATATGGATGAAGATTTATAAATTTACATTATCATAACCGACCTAATTTGGCCAGGTTACTTGTATGGAAAACTGATACGTGTGGGTAGTTGGGAGGTAACGAAAATGGTCCAATGAGTAGGTAGGTAGTTAATCTAACAATTATTAAACTCCTTTTATGTCAATAACTGGGTGGATGAAACCAATTGGTTGCTCACCAGAGTTATTCTCCCCATTAGTATTTATATACTGTCTGATAGAGCGTGCTCGGTAATAGACATACATTACCGATCAACCAACCGAAAAAAACCAAGAGGACGCTGGTGGAAAAAGAACGAAAAGAAGGAACGGGTGAACAAGACGGAACGGGGAGAACGAAGAGGCTAAACAACGGAAAAAGATCCCCACCAGCAAGTACGCTCTCAAAAATTGAGCAAGGAGAAGAGGGACTGTCTAATAACACTCAGTAAGTGATCAGTTGTGTTTTTGAACCCAGTTTGGGGACATAATATAAGCTGGGTCAGTAAAATTAGGCCTATATTGTGGTCTAAGACCTAGCATCAACTCATAGCTTAACAAAGGCTAAGGTAAATTACCCTAACCTAATTTGGTGAGGAATCCTACTGTGGACCTCAATTTACTCTGCCAGCTCTGGACCATTTCCGGAATCTCTCGGCTGACCCCTACAAGGCTAAGCTTAATCTACTCTATAGTTAGACTGGAGATATTAGGGGTGGGTTAATTGGGGACCAATTCATACAGAGCATTTTTCACAACTTGAATTTAAAGCTTAATCAGTTAGGGTAGGCCCTAATTAAGCTTAATCCATTTTACAAAATTTATAATATGACCCGCAGGTTTCCGAACGGTCTTCCCTTCAAATAAGGGCGACAAAAGCAGAAATTTTCCATATTCTTGAATTTTGGAGCTAGGTAGCGTAATTAAATTTATGCAGATTCTTAATAAGGATCTCGTGTAAAATCAAATTTCGGCCAAATATATTTTCATATTTCATTAGTTCATTATACTCGTATTGAACTACTATCATATTGAACTATCACAGGCAACTTTTGCCATTAAATTTAATATTGCAGATTATTTTCTGGCCAATTTGTTAATTTAAAGATTTTCAAGATCAAAAAATGAAATATTACAGCTGGAAATCAGCTTTTAGAATGTACTTATGGTTCTCTTATATTAAATCTTACAATTACTCATAGGCCTAGCTACCTACTCATATTAAATTAAAATTAGCCCCAAGGTAAATTAAGACTAACAATTTCAGAGGAATCTCCTTGGGAAGAAGGTTAGGAAAGGCAGAGTGGGTTGCATCTCTCTACCTCCCTATGGAGTAGAGGACCATTCTGCAACAACTGGAAGAGTCAGCCGTACCCTTGCACTGAATATCCGCAAATTTTTAGACAATAGTACCGTACCTATTTGATTAAGTTTCAACATTGTATTTTATCATTTAAGGGGATAGGGTGTGTGTAGTTTTAGGAGACTTCAACTGTCGCGGCATAAAGTGGGAAGACAGGACTGCTGATGCTGAAGGGAGGAGGCTAGTTGACTTTGCTGATGAGAACTTCCTCACTCAGTGGGTCAATGAGCCTACACGAGGCGAAAGCGTTCTAGACTTAGTATTCACGACCGAAGACAACTTCGTCACTGGCCTCAGGCCTCACCGTTGACGAATCGTTGGGTGGGAGTGATCACGGTCTGATTAAGTTCCGTGTGTACGTCCCTCGGGTGAAGCGTAGTAACTCGAGAGGCAGTAAGCTCGATTTACGGCGGGCCGACTTTGTTAGCCTCCAGGATAGCGTAGGTGAGATAGGGTTAGAGGTCGGCGGCGATGTTGAGGGAGTGTGGAGTACATTCCGGGACGAGTTTATGGTGCTGCAGTCTGCTGCCATACCCTCAAAACCGGTCACCCCTGCTTCAGCGCAGCCTAAGTGGTTCAGTCGTGACATCGCTTCGGCTATCCGAAATAGGAAAGTAGCGTATAGGAGGGCGAAGGCCAATCGTTCCCATGAGAACACTGAAGCGTATGTCCGCCTGTGTAGGGAAGTGAAGGCGAAGGTTAGGCGTGAGGCATGAAGATGTTGGCCTGGATAGTGTTCGATGTACCGCGACAGTCGTTGCCGATAGAATAGACAAACTGAGCGCGTTTAAGGCTCCTGGGCCAGACCAGTTTCTCCCCAGAGTATTGCGGGAGGTGCGCGACCAGGTGGCTCCCCACCTGGCTACAGTCTTCAACAAATCGTTGGAGATGGGCCAGGTGCCTGGTGACTGGAGGGAAGCCAAACGTGACCCCTATCTTTAAGAAAGGGGATCACGAAAGTCCAGGGAACTATCGTCCTATTAGTTTCACTTCAGTTGTAGGTAAATTATTAGAGGGAATACTAGCGGATAGGATCGTTGACCATTTGGATTCCTACAAGCTGCTTGGGGACTCCCAACATGGGTTTAGACGGCATAGGTCGTGTCTCACCAACTTGCTCGAGTTTTTCCACGTCATGTGGAGTGAGTATGATAAGAGTAGGGCGATTGATATACTTTATCTCGACTTTCAGAAAGCCTTTGATAAGGTACCTCACCGCCGGCTAATGGCAAAAGTCCGCGCGTTGGGTATCGGTGGGGAAGTAGATAGGTGGATTGAAAACTGGCTGAGGAATAGGCGGCAGAGGGTTGTAATTAAAGGGGTTAGTTCTGGTTGGGCCTCGGTCACTAGTGGGGTTCCTCAGGGTTCCGTTTTGGGGCCGATGTTGTTTATCATTTACATAAATGATATCGACGGTGGCATCGTCAGTCGGATAGCCAAATTCGCTGATGACACCAAGCTTGGGGCCAATGTTGGGACGCCCAAAGCGATAGGGCAACTGCGTGCGGACCTAGGTAGGATAGGAGAGTGGTCCGAAAAATGGCAAATGCCGTTTAACTTGGGTAAATGCAAGGTGATGCACATTGGCTACACCAATCCCAAGTCGGACTTTTCGATGTTGGGGAGTAATATCGAGGCGACTGATTTGGAAAAGGACTTGGGTGTGCTAATTAGCAGCGACCTTAAGTTTACGAAACAGTACATAGAGGTGGAAAAGAAAGCCCAGAAGCTATTGGGTTATATCAGGAGACAATTTCAGTTTCGGAACAAGGAGATTGTGCTCTCTCTGTACAATTCCCTGGTTCGGCCGCACCTGGAGTATGCTGTGCAGTTCTGGTCGCCCACCCTCAGGAAATATATTGAGAAGCTGGAGCGGGTGCAGGCGAGGGCCACAAAGTTAATCCCTTCCGTTAGGCATATGGGCTACAATCGACGGTTACGCGCCCTGGACTTGTTTTCGCTGGAAACTCGAAGGCTGCGCGGTCAACTCATCGAGGTTTCCAAGCTCTTACGCGGGTTCAACGATGTCGATTTTAGAAGCATGTTTAGTTTAAATGATAACCCAACTCGCAACAATGGTTGGAAGTTGGATTTGAAACGGTTTAGGACTAGTGTGTATGGGAATTACTTTACGTATAAGATCTGTGACACGTGGAACAGTTTACCTTCAGAAGTTGTAAACAGTTCCTCTGTGGATCATTTCAAGAAAAGGTTAGGCCAAATATTGCACACTATTTGAGGGTGTAGGAAATTTTCCATGGCACCCGTTGCCATTACTGCTCAGTTGCTTAGTCTACTAAGGTTGAGAACGAATTACAACCTTTCCATCAGCGTCAGTCTGGACTCTCAATTCAAAATGGCTGTCTCTTATGGGGTCAGAGTAATAATTCTGAATGAAGGGAGGTCGAATTTAGTGACGGAACTCCATGCTGAATGCATGGGTGCAACAAAAATGAAAGAGCTAGCGAGAGCTTATTTCTAGTGGCTTGGTTTAGATGGAGAACTCGAATCATTTGTTCGTTCCTCTCAAAACTGCCTAGAGAACAGAGATCTACCAAAGACAAGTCCACTTCATCCTTGGGAATGGCCTAGTATACCTTGGCATAGGATCCATGCCAAATCTTTCCAATCACTTCCACGATTTCGGACGTTACTCTTCGCCTATTCTGTTCGTGTTCCGCTCGATGGAGTTTACCCATAGTTCTGGTTTTTGACAATGTTACTTGTTTTACCAGTGAGGAATTTTGTTCTTTCGTTCGCCAAAATGGCATTAGACATGTCTGGTCTAGTGTTTTTCACCAGTCTACTAATGGTCTCGCGGAAAACATGATCCGTACTTTCAAGTAGGCCTTGCGTCATTCTCATGGAGAGTAAATGCAAGTGGTGTTAGATAAATTTTTGTTTAAATATCTACTAACGCCTCACACGACGACGGGGTGTGTCTTTCTAAACGCATGCTGGCCGGGAATTCGTTCTGTTTTCGATCTGTTACCCCAAAACGAAACGTTACAGCAACGAGTTTTACGCCATCAGGAAAAACAGAAGTTGTATCACGACACTAAGAAAATGAGAGTTATTAGAAGCACAACCTAAGGATTCAGTTATGATTCGCAACTATGGGTCTGGACCAAAATGGGTTCCTGCAACGGTGCAGGAGAGAACGGGTCCTGTTTCCTTCAAGTGTTAACTAGAAGATGGTCGTTCTATTAAACGCCATCAGGACCATAGTAGTATGCCCGCAAAATGGGAGAGTGCAAATCAATTGCTATGCAAGATAATCAATGTTGCGAAGTAGGGTAGGGGTAATGGGGGAGGGGTTATACAACAAGGGGGAGTGGGGTTTTTGGGGGGAGAGGTAGAATGGCCTCCTCCCAAAGGGGTAACCCTAACCTAAGAAGGTAACCTGTCTTGACCTAAGAAGGTAACCTAACCTAACCTAAGAAGGTAAGAGAGAGATGAAGAGATGTTCATGCTGGTATGTCTCGGAGCATCATGAATTTCTTTACAGCCTTATTTGGCTTATAAGGTGTAATCAGCCAGGTGGTTTAGAAGGCTGAGTGTATACATATATATTAATGCAGATATATATATTTAT
>JAJOZX010001834.1:0-50000 GCA_023014485.1 Bathynomus jamesi | reverse complement strand
TAAGCCACGTCTCTTTTTTCCAATCATAAACAAGTTCTCATTTTACAATCTTTCTCGAGAAAAATTTAAGACACCCCTGAATGACATCCCGCATCACTCTGTTTATTAAGGAAACATTTACGATCTCTTTATATTGCGAAATTCTTGAAAGCAATTCATGTAATTCATTATTTGGCAATACCTTATTTTAACCTCACATTTTTTAGAATTAATAAAAGCCATGAAAAACTCAAAAGAATTAAATATCTTTAGGTATCTTTAAGTATATACAGTGTGTCCGTAAAGTCATGGTGGGATTTCAAATAGCTATATTATTGCAACGAAACATGATAATAAATGAAAAAAAGGCAAATTGAAGAACAACTCTAAAAGAATAACTTTATTTAATGTAGTTCGATATGGGCTCCTCGGATAGCCCTGCAGACATCTAGGCGGTGATTCAATTCCAGCCACACACGCCCAAGAACATCAGGAGTGACGGATGCGATAGCTTCCGTGATTCGCTCGTGCAAGTGATGAATATCCCTAATGGGTAGGTACACTGTACACTGTACAGTGGAGCGAAAAATACTCTTTTTCTAGTATGAAGTTCTAATAGTGATTGAAAGTTGCATTTAGTGGACGATATATATCTGCCAAAATATGAGTTCATTTGTTTAATATTTTCAGCTGCCACCAGGGGGCTAAAGTTAACACAATTTTGGGTAAAAAGGAAAAAAATGCTTCTATTTTAGGTTTATCAAACTATTATAAACTTTTATCTTAGAATTATCTAATAGTTTGATTAAGATTCATAAATGATAAGAATTCGTTTTATAAAAATGCCTTTTCATATGCTTAATATATTCAGCTGCCACAAGAGGGCTGAAGTTAACTTAAAAATGACAATTAAGTATGATTCTGTATTTACTTGAAAAAGGGAACAGTAATAAATTAGGATGTCTCTCCTCCTTTATACTGTCTTGAGACAGTTAAGAAACGTTATTTCGTGCCTTAGCGGAGTTACCACCATTTCCCCAACCAACCTCCCTCTAGAAAGGGTTCTTGCTGAAGACTATTTAGTAATTTGCTTTTGTGTCAAATTTTGGCTGTTTTTTCCTTGATTCTAATGTAGCACGAATCCAACCGTCTCTGTTTGTAGGTCCGCAGACTGATCCAGCAGCGTCTGTAACGAGCTTGACGCATCTCTCTACGGCTTGTGTATGACATGGAAACTGAAATAATTCTGAATGAAGAGTAGTACCATGTTTGATGCATGATTCAATATCATCAAGAGAAACTCCTTTGGTTATCGGTGGTTCTGCTATCTGAAAATCTTGCCACATAATGAGATCTGTATAGTCTTTGGCATAAAAATTTATTTCTGGCACCTTAAAATACCTGATAACATCTGTTTCTTGAATGCATGCCCTTGCTTTTATGATACGCCTAAATCCCAACTGACGCACATGCTCCCTTTCATCAGCTATCATTGCAATGAGAATGTTTTCTTGATTTGCGTAATATGCATTTCGCTGAATGACTGAGTCATGTACTCTCCTAAGCTCTTCACGGAGATACCGGCTTCTTGCAATTATATGCCACATATGTTTAGCACCATATTGGCATAATGGTTTACGCTTTATCTGAAACCACATTGGTGCGTATACCCTAACAATGAAAGTAGCTAATTCTTGTAAATTGCCTGAAGGATTCTCTGTGCTTGCATATAACCGCAGAGTCCTGTTTGCTGTGGTGAGCCACTTTGAATGTGATATATTGCCTGGACTCTTATGACTAAGACTCTTTGAAAATGTTCCACTTGATATAGCCTTGTGAATTTCAAGAAGGTATTTCTGGTCAGTACTTATGTCATCTACATCAACTTCACACATGTCCTCTTGAATTTCAATGGGTTTGAAGTTAACTATGGGAAGCTTTTCACAGTCTGAAAGTGCTCGGCCAATTTCTCCTGAAAATGCTCTTGGTCCAGTAGTGGTACCATCCAAGTGATGAAACAGATGGCGCAATGGAAGTTCATTAAGGTGTAAAAGGCATATCAGCCACTGCAATGGCTTATTAAAGGCTTCTTCCAGTAATCTTATTGTGCCTCCAATACTACCAGTGTTAACCACTGTCGAATCACAGCCAACTGCAACGATGTTCCCTATATCAACATTCCTTTCTTTCAAGCAATTCACTAGCGCTGTGCAAATGTATTTAGCTTTGCCACTGGAAGGTGTCACATGTGCAAAGTACAGAGAGTGTGGTTCAGATATTATGCTGATATGCTCTTCGCGTTTGGTTCTTTGGTGGTTAGAACCATCACTCTCCTGGACTTGAATCATTGTTTTATCCTTTCTGCCATCAAAGTATAATCCCCGCATGGTTTTTGGCTCTCCTATCTGTTGTAGTTCCTTTCTCTGTTTTTGTCTTTCACGTCTTAGCTTACTTCTGTCTATAATATTCCCTTTGTCTTCGGGAGTAACAATTTTAAGATCTGCCAATACTGCAGAAGCAATAGCAGCCCCAGCTCTGTCCGACATTTTAAATCTATCACAAGTTGTTCTGATATTACTTATTGAGTCGAGGTTGTATCTTCCTCATTATCTTCAGATATCTCTTCTAGTTGTTGAAGTTCACTTGTCTCTGTTTCGATTTGTAAGTTGGACGTATTGGTTATAGCAGCACTAGTTGTTTGTGAGGATTCCAGACGTGCTTTTTCCATTTCCTTTCGATGTTCTCTTGCTTGTAATCGTCTTGTGTGTGCTATGTCAATGCTTCCTATCACCATTATTCTGCGTGTTCGTTGGTCATTTAAAAAATCCTGCTCTTTTGGAGGGACTTTCTTACTCTTTTCACATGAGCATCTCCTAAACTCCTTACATTTGCAGGTGCAGATGTCAAACAAAGTGCATTTTGAAGAGTTTCCAAATTCTTCAAGCTGATTTTTGTACTTAGGCTGATCCTTGCGTGACTTGTATGGCTTTAATAAGGACCTGTATTTATCATGGTACACTCGCATCATCTGTAAAACGCGTGTATGTGAAACTATTGGCAAAGAGGCCTTCTTCCAAATATTTTCTACCTTTTTGGAAACTGCCTCTGCTATTTCAGAAAATGAAGGCTCCTTGTTATTCATCTGCTCCTTCACTAAATGTTTTGTGAACAGGTAATCTTTCATAATGCAGTTATAAGTTGGTAGTTGCATATCACTCATCTCACAAGGTACTTCAAATTGGCACACTTCATATGTTCTCTAGTGAAATGTTTATATTTGGTATTTGATGCCATAATATTTTTAAGAAAAATTCACAATCACAGAATATCCTGTAACATCAAAACATTATATAATTAATATATATAATATATTTTATAAGTATATATAATATATATATAAATATATATATATTTATAAATATATAATATATTATATAAATAAACTAAAATTATATAATACATTATAACAAGCATTTTATAATAAAATCAATATTATCTCTATATAAATCACTTTAAAATAAAGTTTTATAATATTCCGATCATATTAAAAAACTCTCCGATCAACTGAGCGACTAGGCCTACTACCTAAGAAGACAAGTGTTAACACACTGTTCTAATGACTCACAGAAAGAAATTACTTCACACCAAAACCCTCCCCCACAACCCTCCCCAAACCCTCCCCCACAACATTCAGTGTAGTCTCAACATGACTCAGTTACTCTAAATTGTGTTAACTTCAGCTCTCTTGTGGCAGCTGAAGATATTAAGCATATGAAAAGGCATTTTTACAAAACGAATTCCTATCATTTAAGAATCTTAATCAAACTATTAGATAATTCTAAGATAAAATTTTATAATAGTTTGACAAACCTAAAATAGAAGCATTTTTTTCCTTTTTACACAAAATTGTGTTAAATTTAGCCCCCTGGTGGCAGCTGAAAATTTTAAACAAATGAACTCATATTGTGGCAGACATATTTCGTCCACTAAATGCAACATTTAATCACTATTAGAACTTCATACTAGAAAAAAAGTATTTTTCGCTCCACCCTACTGTACAGTCTAGGGTGGATCGATTTTACATTTTTTTCGATTTCCATATTCTAATAGAGACAAAAACTTGCGCATGCATGAGAAAATATCCTCTGCAAAATCTTAGCTTAATAGGTAATCATCTTCTGCCCCCGGCAGAGCGATGAAAATCATATTTTAGTAGTCAAAAACGTATTTTTAAACCCTAGCCGAGAGTCATAAAATTTTGCGTGTGTGTTATTTCATGCCTGAGCAACGATATAAATGCTATGGGAAATATATAAATGCATTATTTAAGACAAAGAGCCGATCTGAAAATATGTATAATATACATATTTTCAGATCGGCTCTTTGTCTTAAATAATGCATTTATATATTTCCCATAGCGTTTATATCGTTGCTTAGGCATGAAAAAACACACACGCAAAATTTTGTGACTCTAGGCTAGGGTTTAAAAATACGTTTTTGACTACTAAAATATGATTTTCATCGCTCTGCCGGGGGCAGAAGATGATTACCTATTAAGCTAAGATTTTGCAGAGGCTATTTTCTCATGCATGCGCAAGTTTTTGTCTCTATTAGAATATGAAAATCGAAAAAAATGTAAAATCGATCAACTCTACGCGGTACACGCTTTGCTTGACGTAACCCCACAAATAAAAGTCCAAAGGTGTCAGGTCCGGAGAGCGTGGAGGCCATGGCTTCCATCCTCCTCTTCTTATCCATCTCTGTGGAAATTTTTCATTAAGGAATTCTCGAACAACGTTGGCATAGTGCGGAGGAGCACCATCTTGCTGAAAGATGACATTATTGTCAATAAATTGGGGTACTGCAAAATGTTCCAACATAGCGAGGTAGTTGTGTGACGTCACAGTGGGTTCCGCGAAGAAAAATGGGCCAATCACTCGATCTCGTGCTAGAGCACACCACACATTAACTTTCGGGCTATTACGCTCATGTTCAACATAGGCATGTGGACAGCCTAGACTAACTACGAGATAAAGGTTAAGCTTAGCCTAGACTAACTACAAGATACAACTTTGAGAGTTGTTCTTAAATTTGGCATTGTTTCATCTCATTATCATGTTTCGTTGCAATAATATAGCTATTTAAATCCCACCATGACTTTACGGACACACTGTATATATATATATATATATATATATATATATATATATATATATATGTTAAACACAGACCGTGCATGGAACAAGGAACTCTTCTGGGAAAATTAAATCCACTATAGTCCGAATAAGTAATGGTAAATGACAAATACCATAGTTTTTCTTTTTCATGATGCTAGCCCGACGTGGGCAACGGTCTCTCGCAAAGAGATCCCATAAATATAGCTTCCCTCACCAGCTATCTGCAAAGCAGACAGGATCCAGCTTTGGGACATGGACCGATCCTGTCTGCTTTGCAGATAGCTGGTGAGGGAAGCTATATTTATGGGATCTCTTTGCGAGAGACCCGTTGCCCACGTCGGGCTAAAATCATGAAAAAGAAAAAACTATGGTATTTGTCATTTACCATTACTTATCCGGACTATAGTGGATTTAATTTTCCCAGAAGAGTTCCTTGTTCCATGCACGGTCTGTGTTTAACATATATATATATATATATATAATGGAACTAAGTGAAACGCGAACAACTCTCATATCTATCCATAAACAATACCAAATTTCATCGAGCAAATATGCCACAGAAGGTAAAAGGAAAGTTCACATATCTTGTCCAAAAGCACCCTGTATAAGTAAACATTTGGACAAGACCTTATTCTCGTCAATAAAAGAATTATTTTTCTTTAAGTATACTGTATAAACGAAATCTGAGACATCTTAATATAGCATCATGCATACTGTAGCAGCTGTTACGAGTCTGAACCATATTATTTACTCGGCGAATTAACACTCTAATGCAGCGGTTCCCAACCTGGGGGGCGCCCGTTTGAGATTCCTAGGGGTGGGGGGCGTGAGGTAGTCAACGGTCAACAAATGCCATTCAAATATATATTCCCAAAAATATATATGGGTAATTTACTTTGTTAGGGAAAACTTGACATCCGTCATCTCATAAACACATGAACTTTGATGTTTTTTATTATTAATCTTATAATTATCTGGATTCTAGACGTCCATATGGAACTGATGAAAACTTTCGCCCTTTGGGTATGGGAGGGGCCATGGATACAAGGTTGACCAAAGGGAGGCGCAGTGCCAAAAAGGTTAGGAACCCCTGCTCTAATGTAAAACACACGATATGATACAGTAGCCAAATGATTGTAAACAAACCCTCTCGAGAGATATGGTTCTCGCGAGGCATATGGTTGGAAAGAATTCAACCGAAAGGTCGATCCTATTTAAATACTTCATTATTTAGAGTTAATTAAAACAACTTTTAATAGAGCTAACGATGAGACAATACAACATTTCTTTTAAGACACCCTGAAATAAATAAATAACTGGTCAACAAAGATTTTTCATCAGAGTAACATTTGTGTTGGGTGGATAGCATTTTTCACGCTGATTCCAAAACTGCATTCAGATTGTTTCTAGCACGTATAGGTTTCAAGATGAAGGCATATATATAACTACACAGATTTAACCATTTTAAATAGGCAAAATACTAATATTTCAACATTTGATTGTGTTTATTTTATTGTGGTTTTTTAGTTTATTCATCTTATTTATTTCAATTATCTTAATTATACATCTTATGTATTTCAGGTGTGAGCTTTTACGTCTAGCAGCATTGTGATTCAGGCAACAACGCCGTGCTTTGTGTGTCAAAAGATCAGTCCAGTCCAAGAACTTGTTGTGTCAAGTTGGTGTACATTTTTTTTGAATTTATAGTTTGCTCAGGTCAGTCAACATGCCTCGACAATGTAAGAATGACCCCGACAAGTTCTGTTTCGTATGCGGCCAGTTCACAACTAAAACACAGCGACGAAGTATTACAACCGACATTAAGAAAATATACAAGCTATACTTTGGTTGCCATCTAGGTGACCAAGATAAACCATGGGCGCCACATCAAATTTGTTCTGGCTGTTCAAATGGATTACGTGATTGGCTTAAAAAGAAAGCTTCAATGCCATTTGCCATACCCATGATATGGAGGGAGCCGAGAGATCATCATGAAGACTGTTATTTTTGTAGTGTGAACTTAATGGGGTTTTCTGCCAAGAACAAACACCAGATTGTATATCCAAACTTGGATTCAGCACGTAGACCAGTAAAACATGATGAAACATTGCCCATTCCAATTCCCCCAAGTGATAGGCTAGATTCTATCATAGATGACATGGAAAGTGATGAAGGTGCAACTGGCGTTTCCGGACCATCTACAGAACCAGAGTACACTTTTGAAGGTAGACATTTAGAGCCTAAAAAGTTAACCCAAGGACAGTTGAATGATCTTGTTAGAGACTTATCGCTGTCTAAAGAGAAATCAGAGCTTCTCGCCTCAAGACTAAAGGAGAACAATTTATTTGAGAACAATGTTCGTATTAGTTACTACCGAAAGCGGAATTTTGAATTAACAGCATTCTTTTCAGTAGACGGTCCTCTCTGTTATTGCCATGACATCAATGGACTATTTACAGCCATATCTCAGACGTATGTGGCATCTGAGTGGCGCCTCTTTAGTGATTCGTCGCAGAGAAGCCTGAAAACAGTTCTTTTGCATAATGGTAATATAATGCCATCCATCCCCATTGCCCATTCCGTCCATCTAAAAGAGACATATGACAATATGGATATACTACTTAAGGCAATCAAATACGACAGTCATCAATGGAATGTTTGTGGAGATCTAAAAGTTATAGGAATGCTTATGGGTATGCAGTCAGGATTCACAAAAGGATATGTGAAAACTTTCTTGGAAGCAACAAGTCACCTGCGTATAAGGATGGAGTCAAGAACCTCCTTGATGCCTTCAAAGAAATGGAGTGTCGAATGTCGTTAAATATTCACTTCCTGCATTCCCACTTAGATTTCTTTCCTGAAAACCTTGGTGCAGTGAGTGACGAGCAAGGAGAGCGCTTCCATCAAGATATTCAGATGATGGAGAAGCGCTACCAAGGATATTGGAATGAAAGCATGATGGCGGACCATTGTTGGATGCTGTATCGTGACAATCCAGGCCAAATTTACAAAAGGAAATCACACTCACACCGCTTTTAATAAAATAATGTATATATTCTTTATTTATAAGTACATTGAATAAAGTATATGATGTATTTGTTGTTTAGCATTCCTAAGTGTGATCTATACATCCATAAATTTTCTTATAGCAATATCAAAAACTTAAAAATATCAAAACCAGTGTATCTATATAACTCTACGTGCTAGAAAAAAACAAAAACAGATTCGGAATCAGCGCGAAAAATGCATTAAGAAAGGTGTGATCAATTTAGGGTTATGACTTTTTAATTTTTTGTCATAAATATTGTTTCCTGTATCATCAATCGATGAACGTTTGCTTGAAAACAATAAAAAAGGGCCTAATTCTTCAGAATTTAAAAAAAATGTCACCCCGAAAGCAAATATAGTATATTAGTTACAGGTTTATTTTAAGCAATAAGTAAAACAATTAAAACAATAATAGAGTAAATGTATAATATTGTATTTGTATAATTAATATGTATTGTATAGGTATAATGTTATATAATATAATATATGTTTATGTATAATAATTGTGAAATAAACATGCAAATTTCTATTTATTTTATTAATTTTTTATTTTTTATTTTGGGGTGAAGTTTTTTCAAAATATATCGAAAAAACTGTTATTTTCATTGTCAGGGGGCAAAAGTTCATCGATTTATGATACAGGAACATGAGGTTATAAAAATGTCATAACCCTAGTGATCATGTTTGTGATGAGAAAAAAACGTTCCATTTTGTTGGCCAGTGTAATTATAGGTCATTCCATGCCAGTTCAACGGCGAAAAAAACCTGACCTTCACCGATTTTTTTTGAAAATTGGTACACTTATAGATCTCTGTGAGAAAAACAGAATGACCCTTGTTTCAATACTCTAGGTCATATGGTTCAGGAGATATGGCCATTCGAATTTTGTAAAAAAAAAAGGTCAATTTCCAAGGTCATACCATATTTCAACATGAAATATCTCGGCTCCTATTGCACTTACAGAGAACATTTAAACACTATTTTAAAGCTTTTAAGCAGATCTACAAATTTGTTTCTATTCATATTTTTACCTCAGTGGTCAAACAAAAACGTTGATCTTATTTTTTACCTTAGACCTTATGTAGGTAATTTGATGTCACAACTGATTTTTTTCTTCTTTCAACCAATTTTGGGTACACATGTCTACCTTAACATAAAAGAAGATTTTTAGTGTTGATTAAGTTAATATAGACGCTACAGCCATTTCAGTGGGCCATGCCCACCTCCATTTTGACCAAGTACCTTTTTCCACCAAATTTTGGAGCACCGTATCTTTGGAACTGTTTGAGCTAGAGTGTTGAGAAAAATACCATTATATTTTTCTTACTGAGATATATAATGTCTGCTAATTTTCAAAAAAATCGATAATTATCTAACCTAACCTAACCCAGTTATTTGGTCGAATAAGTATCCGGCCCTATTATAATTTTTTTTTTTTTTGTATATTTTAGGGAATTATATAATATACTGTAGGTAATTTAAATTACATAAATAATTAATTAATTTATATGGACATTCAAAAGTGTGAAGAACTTCAAACCTGCTATCCTGTTTAAAGGTAAAGCTATGTACGTATAGCCTAGTATAAGGTACTTATATAGGTACTACCCTATAGAATAAGTTCAGTTTTAAGAGTTAGATAAGTTTTAATAGAATTACTTAACTTTGTGTATTTATTCATTGTGTACAACAATATGTACCCATGTGAAAATAAGCTTATTTAAACCTTGGAGCAAGGATTTTTTTGGCATCTGTATTTATTCCAATCTGTAAATCAAACTGCACATTTTTTTCTGGTTGTAGACCTCTGAAACAAGATCAGTAGATCCCAAATTTTATTTGTGCCATCTAAGCAAAAATAACTTTTAACAGGGTTGGATACAATGAATAATTATAATTGTATTTTTAATTAATTGATCCTAATTTCCATTAATTGTAATAGCAATTGATTCAAAATAAGATAAAAATAAAGGTAATCGTAATTGAATTTTGAGCTATAACTGATGTAATTGATCAATTAATGTCAATTGTTAGAAATTATACCCCTAGATCTGGCAGTCATACATCATCCAATGAAAATAAACCTTTGATAGTTTATTTAGTTATACTTAGATATACAGTGTGTCCGTAAAGTCATGGTGGGATTTTAAATAGCTATATTATTGCAACGAAACATGATAATGAGATGAAAAAAAGGCAAATTGAAGAACAACTCTAAAAGAATAACTTTATTTAACGTAGTTCGATATGGGCTCCTCTGGTAGCCCTGCAGACATCTAGGCGGTGATTCAATTCCAGCCACACACGCCCAAGAACATCAGGAGTGACGGATGCGATAGCTTCCGTGATTCGCTCGTGCAAGTGATGAATATCCCTAATGGGTACACTGTACACGCTTTGCTTGACGTAACCCCACAAATAAAAGTCCAAAGGTGTCAGGTCCGGAGAGCGTGGAGGCCATGGCTTCCATCCTCCTCTTCCTATCCATCTCTGTGGAAATTTTTCATTAAGGAATTCTCGAACAACGTTGGCATAGTGCGGAGGAGCACCATCTTGCTGAAAGATGACATTATTGTCAATAAATTGGGGTACTGCAAAATGTTCCAACATAGCGAGGTAGTTGTGTGACGTCACAGTGGGTTCCGCGAAGAAAAATGGGCCAATCACTCGATCTCGTGCTAGAGCACACCACACATTAACTTTCGGGCTATTACGCTCATGTTCAACATAGGCATGTGGACAGCCTAGACTAACTACGAGATAAAGGTTAAGCTTAGCCTAGACTAACTACAAGATACAACTTTGAGAGTTGTTCTTAAATTTGGCATTGTTTCATCTCATTATCATGTTTCGTTGCAATAATATAGCTATTTAAAATCCCACCATGACTTTACGGACACACATCACCGCCTAGATGTCTGCAGGGCTACCAGAGGAACCCATATCGAACTACGTTAAATAAAGTTATTCTTTTAGAGTTGTTCTTCAATTTGCCTTTTTTTCATCTCATTATCATGTTTCGTTGCAATAATATAGCTATTTAAAATCCCACCATGACTTTACGGACACACTGTAGATATATATTTTTATAGATATATATTTATATATATAGAATAGATAGTTATATTTGTGTAATTGTAATTGATTCAGACAAAATTAATTGTAATTGCAATTGATCTTGAAATTGTGAAGTCCAATATTAACTGTAATTAATTTGAAGAAAAATAAAAAAAATTGTAATTGTTTCCATTTTGTGTAATTGAACCCAACCCTGGCTTTTAAGCTACATATGTTTTTTTTTCATTTTAGATAAACATGGATTTCAGCAGTTTGAATATAGGTAGGTTCTGTTGTGACCCATTTAAAAAACACAAAGGAAAAGTGAAAAAAGGCATTCGTGCATTGACTAAAAATTTGATTGATCAAAATCCTGAATTGAAACTAATAAATAATCAAAGCATGTGCAACCTGTCGAAATATACTAGCAAATCGTCCATCCCCAATGCCTGAGTGTGAACCACTTGAAAAATCACCATCCACCTCATCAAGTGCCCCATCTGAGCTATAAACCGTTGGAAATGTAGTTGAAATGCAGTATGAGCTTAGTAAATTCAATGCTTCATTGGCCACACTTGATGAGACCCCAATAAAACTCTCTGACAGCGCTGGTTACGCAAAGGGAAAGTTGAGGAAAGTAGAAGGAGTTGTGAAAAGAAAGCTTAAACGTGCAACTAAACAACCAATTTCATGCAGTGACTCAGATGATACAGAACTGGAGATTCTTCAACAACTAAAAGAGAAATTTAATCAAGTGACAAGTCGAAGTGAAAAACTGACAATTCTTACTATCCTACCAAAAAGATGGACACAAGCAGAGCTGGGCAGTATTTAAATACATTTGTATTTAAATACGTATTTAAATACATTTGTGTATTTAGAACTGTATTTATAAATACATTGTTTTTCATGTATTTAAATACAGTATTTAAATACTTTAATGAGTATTTAAATACAATGTATTTAAATACTCAAAATATAAAAATGTAAATACTTTTACTGGTTTAATACACGTTCTGTACTAGCACAGTACGACGCGTCGACAGTGTAGTACAGCATGGTTCATGTTTCAACGTGTCAGTTCAATCAGTTGTGTGCCACTCTTAGTCGAAAGCGGTTGATTTCTTTATCGTGTGCGTGTCATGGCTTAGTGAATTAGTGAATGCATATGTTAAAATTTGTATGTATTTAAAATGTATTTACAAATGTATTTAAATACAATTGATGTATTTTGTATTTAGTATCTAAATACATTCGTAAAATGTATTTAGTATTTAGTATTTAAATACATTTCTCCCATGTATTTAGTATTTAGTATTTAAATACATTCAATGTATTTATTGCCCAGCTCTGGACACAAGTAAAGATCAGAGAAGAATTTAAGTGCTCAGATTACATGGCTAGGCAAGCAAAGAGTTTGGTGAGGGAGAAGGGAGTGCTTTCAACTCCTAATCAGCGTTTGGGGAAACGCCTGAATAGTGAAACTGCTGCCAAAGTAATTCAATAATGATCTCAGTTTTTGTCTAAGGTCAAATCTTTGGTAGGATAAATAATTACCTTGAAAGGCGTATACAAATATTTTATTATTATTATAAATGTAACAATAATGGCTTCCATAAAATATATTGTAAATACCTAATAACTGCCTTTTTTAAATATAAAGTTATGTTGATGCCTCTTTTTTTATGGTTTCACCCAGCTAGACAAGAATCGGTTCTTATACAGTAACTCAATTGGTAAAAATAAAGGAATAGGTTATTTTAATATACATATTTGAAGGCAAATTGTCTTAAAAATTGCAGACATTATAGATCTCAGTGAGACAAATCTAATGGGACTTTTCTCAATACTCTAGCTCAAACAGTTCCAAAGAAACGGCGCTCCAGAGTTTGGTGGAAAAAGGTACTTGGTCAAAATGGAGGTAGGTATGGTCCACTGAAATGGCTGTAGCGTCTACACTAACTTAATCAACACTAAAAATCTTGTTCTAGATTAAGGTAGACATGTGTACCCAAAATTGAATGAAAGGAGAAAAAAAATCGGTTGTGACATCAAATGACCTACACAAGGTCTAAGGTAAAAAATAAGATCAACTTTTGTTTGACCACTGAGGTAAAATATGAATAGAAACAAAGTTGTAGATCTGCTGAAAGGCTATAAAATAATGTTTAAATGGTCTCTGTAAGTGCAATAGGAGCTGAGATATTTCATGTTGAAATATGGTATGACCTTGGAAATTGACCTTTTTTTACAAAATTCGAATGGCCATATCTTCGGAACCATATAACCTAGAGTGTTGAAACAAGTGCCATTCTGTTTTACTCACCGAGATCTATAAGTGCGCCAATTTTTAAAAATATCGGTGATGGTCACGTTTTTTCGACCCAAAATTCCGTTGAACTGACATGGAATGACCCTAATACCATATCTCCCCGATAAACGAAGGTTTGCACAAAAGCACCCTGCATAAGTAAACATTTGGACAAGCCCTTATCAAAGCAATTAAAATATCTCATTTCGACAAAAATTAAACGCGCTCTGAATGATTAGGAATATAAACGAAATAAATAAATCACATCATTCTGTTTATTTATTCGAAAAACCAATGATGAGGCAATAAAACGGACAATTAGACGGACTATCACTTCAACGTAGAAGAAACACGAAGGGTCTTCTAAGACCATACTGTATAAAGGAAAAATTTGTCCAAGGCATTATTGACCCCAATAAAAGAGTTATATTACCTTAAGCATAGAGTACATATTATAATAACATTTTCAAGAACAGCTGTCCGCTAAGCTATCTCCAAACCTTTCTCGTAATATTATTCAGAGCTAATTAAATAAAATTCATTAAAAACGCATAAATATTATCATTAATTTTTTCTCCTTTGACAGTGCATTAAAGAATTCTTTCATTATAGATATTTGAAAGGTATGAGTATGTGGGTATGATCGTTCAATCAAATCGGCTATAGATATTTGAAGGGTATAGAAATGTTCTCTACGGGGACATTTTAACACTACAGTTAGGATAGAGTTTAAATTTAATTCGAGAATGGCGAATCACTCAGTGAGATTTATTTCGCTGAGCGCAATAATTTAACGCCCTAATCTAAAACTGCACACGATCCAGTACTCAAACGCATTGAACTTTTCACGGCGATGTTCTCAAACATACAGGATAACTGTTATAAATTACTTTATACCTAATATATGATCAGCTATCTCATTTCGCTCTGAACTCAATATAGTTTTGCCCTTTTTAATATACTCAAATAAATAAACCATGTCTCCATTTTAGTATACTAAAATTGGTGATAATCATTTCCATGAAATTAGTTATTTAGAGTAAAAAAAAAACAAAAAAACAGTAGTCTCGTCTATTGCGCATAAACTTTCATCTCAAAATCAACGACTCCGACAAATCTTCAATAGAAGTGTATGACTTATTCCGCGACATCTAGAATATAGGAAAAAAAATCCTCTTATTTAATCAATTGCCTCATAGTAATGTTATGTCGGAATTTTATTTAATGGATATCATAATTAGGCAAACATATTTTATACTCATCCTATAAACTTTTCCCCCCTCTCCCTGCCTCACACCGCGACAATAGTGTGCACTTCTCTCTCTCTCTCTCTTTCTCTCTCTCTCTCTCTCTCCAGCCCTGAATACTATCTTTTTTACGAAAATATGAGAAATAAACACCAACTTTTTTCCAGGTGTTCTTTCGACAAAATATCATCATACATTTATTTCTATCTTTTTAAATGAATATAGTTTTTTCATAGAAATGTTCTAGATGGTTTTACATCATGCACACGCACACGCACACACACACAGAGGTGTGTATATATATATATATATATATATATATATACACACACACACACAGTGTATATATATATATATATATACACACACACACACCGTGTATATATATATATATATATATGTGAGTGTGTGATTTGTATGGACAGTTTTGTCTAAGTACTATATGTATATCCGATATTTAATGATTAAAGGCTTGTATTTCTTGTCTCCTAGCAAGGCTATGAAAATGGACTAAAGCAGCCCCCCCCCCCTCATTCACACATTTACTTCTCTGCTTATAAAATGAGGTTTTGATTTTACAACTGTTGTATCATGTTGACGTAGAATAATAATTCTGCACTAATTATTTATTCTGTCCCCTTAAGCATTACAGGGATTGTCGTTTAAAACCATAGCGCAGTCCGGACAAACGTATTTGTAACACGAGCCTTCGCAAAATTAAAAGGATACGACAAACCCCTGAACCGCGCAGACTTTATAAAATAAGTGTTTAAACATTAGAAATAATTAAGTACGGTGATATCCACATATTTAGACGCCTTCAACTCTTTACGTAAACTTATTAATTCTCCAGTTCAGCTAAAAATGTACACCTGTATCGACTCTTTTAACCTTCACAATATCACGAGAAATTCATTTATTACCTTTTAGGGGTCACATTGAGAAATTTGGTTCTGTCCACAGTGGAAACTTTATAATGGCTTTGGAACTTATTATTGAATTTGACCCTTTTCTGGCGGAACATATTGCAAAATACAAAAATCCAGGAAAAGGTCATACCTCATACTTGTCTTTGTTTACATGTGAGCAATTCATCAGACTAATGGCTGACAAAGTTACCAAACAAATAACTGAGGAAGTGAAATGTGCGAAGTACTATTCCATTATCGTGGACTCCACCCAAGACATATCACAATATTATCACATGTCGATGAACTTACAGCTATTCTGAGTTACATAAAAGAAGATGAGCATCCCGTAGAGCGATTTTTGGCATTCCTTCCAAGCGTAGGCCACAAATCAGAGCAGCTTTTCAACTCATTTTCCAGCATATTAAAAATGCATGATCTCGACATTGTAAACTGCAGAAGACAGTCATACGATAACGCTCCCATGTCAGCAGTATAGTGGCAAAAAGGGAGAGTGCAGAAATGTTGCATAATATTACGTAATGTTGCAAGAGTGCCAACCCACACCCCCATTTGTTACAAAAAAAAAGAAAAAGAAAAAAAAAGAAAATTCCCCGCCCCCCTTTGTAGCCAACCCCAAAATGGTGTTGCAAGGGGTATGCAACTTGGAGGCGGAGTTCTCCCCCAAGCTGAACCCCGCAAATGGGCAGAAAGATATATATATATATATATATATAGAGAGAGAGAGAGAGAGAGAGAGAGAAGAGACCCAGAGGTGGGAACCCGGAGTTGGGTGTTCACTCGGCTGGAAGCCGAGCTCATATGGGGTCCTTCAGCCGTCCGCCGCCTCTTATAGGGTGCTAATCAGCCAGTTGGCTAAGTTGCCAGATAGCGCCATGTGTTTAATTATTCCTTCAGCAAGTTGCCAGATTCGTTATTTATTAAATTAATTCATATATTACACTGCCCAGCAAAAAAAAATTTTTTTGCTGCTGATTTAATTCTAAGACCTGTTTCTGGATAATAGTGATGTGCTGATTTCAAGAATCACCTTAGATTTTGTCCATCACATCAGGTTTTCGTGCAATGCAATATGCCTATTTTGGGTGATCCATGAAGGGCGCTTATCCAAATTGATGATTTTTGAGACCTGTTAACAGCTGTTTTGCTGTTAAAATTTTATCTGTGGAATACGCAAATCTGTGCATTAAATCTAAAGGTCATGTACAACATATTAAAATCTTGGGTATCTGTGATTTCCCCAGGTGTGAGCGTGACGTCATGATCTGATAGAGATTTCCCATTGGCGGAGTGAGAGCAGTCGGTTCCGATAGTGACGTTACTTGTAAACTTTCAGCAGTTGGGTTGCAACATGAACATTAAAGTTCACTATCTCAACAGTCATCTGGATAAATTTCCAGAAAATCTTGGTGATGTTAGTGAAGAGCAAGGTGAAAGGTTCCACCAAGATATCAAAGTGATGGAAGAACGATACCAAGGAAGATGGGATGCCCATATGATGGCTGACTACTGCTGGAGCCTGCAAAGAGATTGTCTTGACATCTCTCATTCTAGGAAGTCCTATAAGAGAAAATTTATCAGCACTGAAAAGTAAGAGAACAAGAAAAAGAATGTTAAGAAAACTGGTCCCGTGCTTGCTTTAATATGGATTCATTTTTTGCTTATTTAAACACTTTTAATCACTTTGTGTTAATATACCATTGTATATTAAAGTTCACTCCCTGCACAATTGTTGACGTTTCCATGCTGATTCTGAGTATGTAAAAACTTATTTTTTGAAAAGAAAAAAATTGGGCATAACCCTGCCAAAATGCGATATCTCCAAAATATCCGTATTGATTGCTCGAAAACCTGACGTGATAGGCAAAAACTAAGGTGATTTTGAAATCAGCACACCAAAGTTACCTAAAAACAGGTGTTAGAATTAAATCAGCAAAATTGGTGTTGGGCAGTGTTATTCAGCCATTTGGCTGTTGAGTTGCCAGATAGCAATATTTATTTAATTATTCCTTATATTATTCAGCCATTTGGTTGCTAAATACCACCATATATTTTAATTTATATTAGGGAGAGTTTCTAAATACCACCATTTATTTTAACTCGCTACCAAAACAGATGAATTTTCTCCTTGAAGAGAACCAATTATTTAAAAAAAAATTCTGTTTATTAAATAAATAATTAGAATTTAAACACACTTTCTTTACACAACTAAAATAAATAATTTTATTACTTAATTCCTATTTTTATTATTATTAATATCACAATTTTCGCTAAATGTGAGACCATATATTGTACCCGTCTAGGTATGAACCAACTTTTAAATCCTTTTTCTTAAATATTTCCCAAAGAATACTGGATTACTAAATAAAAATGCCAGTACCAGTCGGCAAAACGTTTTTGTTAATTTTGCGAATTAATATGACATATATATCACTAAGGCACTATTTTGTAATTAATTTTTTCTCAATTTATATTTATATTTATTTTTTTTCTTTATTTTTCTGTGACCATATAAATGTTGGCTCCTCCCACAATTTTTTTCTATGCTTACTATATATATGTATATATGTATATATAATATATATATATATATATATATATATGTATATATATGTGAATATGTATGTATGTATGTTTATTTTTGTAACCTATATATTGCCTTGATCTGTCCTTTCACTCCAGTGTTCCTGAGGATGTCATTAGACGAAAGCGCTTGAGCACCCCTTTGTGTTTCTTTTTTCCTTCGTGGTTTTATTCATCATAAATACTTTTCACGTGTCACTTTCGTGAAATAATTTTTCATATATATATATATATATATGGTGTCCCATAAGTCCGGTATCATAGGAGAAATTAATATTTTTCTATTTCTACAAACCATAATTCATATTTTTCTCTTTCTACAGGCCATAATGTCTGTGAGCAAGGAAGAACGAATCCAGATAATTCTACTCATAGGAAATCGGAGTCAGAGAGAGGCCGCTGCTGAATTTAACAGACTGCATCCAGACCGCGAGCCAATAACACAGAGTTGTGTGTCTTGATGCAGTCTGTTACTTTCAGCAGCGGCCTCTCTTTGACTCCGATTTCCTGAGTAGAATTATCTGGATTCGTTCTTCCTTGCTCACAGACATTATGGCCTGTAGAAAGCGAAAAATATGAATTATGGTTTGTAGAAATAGAAAAATTTAATTTCTCCTATGATGCCGGACTTATGGGACACCATATATATATATATATATATATATATATATATATATTATATATATATATATATATACAACTGCAAAGAACACGCAGTATAAATAACGTAAAGAAACGACGCTTGTATAGGAGATATTCCGCGCAAGACGAGAGAGAGAGAACGGAACAAATGAAAAAATGAGGTAACCACCTGGGAATCGAACCCGGGATCTTCCGATTGCCGGTCAGACGCGATACCATTACACCATGGACCTCACTCTTCCAAATGCCGTAATTCTTCTACATACTCGCAGAAACCAATGCCCCAAGGGGCACCTCCCGAATGCCGTAACATTATATACATTCAACTGCAAAGAACACGCAGTATAAATAACGTAAAGAAACGACGCTTGTATAGGAGATATTCCGCGCAAGACGAGAAGAGAGAACGGAACAAATGAAAAAATGAGGTAACCACCTGGGAATCGAACCCGGGATCTTCCGATTGCCGGTCAGACGCGATACCATTACACCATGGACCTCACTCTTCCAAATGCCGTAATTCTTCTACATACTCGCAGAAACCAATGCCCCAAGGGGGCACCTCCCGCATGCCGTAACATTATATACATTCAACTGCAAAGAACACGCAGTATAAATAACGTAAAGAAACGACGCTTGTATAGGAGATATTCCGCGCAAGACGAGAGAGAGAGAACGGAACAAATGAAAAAAGAGGTAACCACCTGGGAATCGAACCCGGGATCTTCCGATTGCCGGTCAGACGCGATACCATTACACCATGGACCTCACTCTTCCAAATGCCGTAATTCTTCTACATACTCGCAGAAACCAATGCCCCAAGGGGGCACCTCCCGCATGCCGTAACATTATATACATTCAACTGCAAAGAACACGCAGTATAAATAACGTAAAGAAACGACGCTTGTATAGGAGATATTCCTCGCAAGACGAGAGAGAGAGAACGGAACAAATGAAAAAATGAGGTAACCACCTGGGAATCGAACCCGGGATCTTCCGATTGCCGGTCAGACGCGATACCATTACACCATGGACCTAACTCTTCCAAATGCCGTAATTCTTCTACATACTCGCAGAAACCAATGCCCCAAGGGGGCACCTCCCGCATGCCGTAACATTATATACATTCAACTGCAAAGAACACGCAGTATAAATAACGTAAAGAAACGACGCTTGTATAGGAGATATTCCGCGCAAGACGAGAGAGAGAGAACGGAACAAATGAAAAAATGAGGTAACCACCTGGGAATCGAACCCGGGATCTTCCAATTGCCGGTCAGACGCGATACCATTACACCATGGACCTCACTCTTCCAAATGCCATAATTCTTCTACATACTCGCAGAAACCAATGCCCCAAGGGGGCACCTCCCGCATGCCGTAACATTATATACATTCAACTGCAAAGAACACGCAGTATAAATAACGTAAAGAAACGACGCTTGTATAGGAGATATTCCGCGCAAGACGAGAGAGAGAGAACGGAACAACTGAAAAAATGAGGTAACCACCTGGGAATCGAACCCGGGATCTTCCGATTGCCGGTCAGACGCGATACCATTACACCATGGACCTCACTCTTCCAAATGCCGTAATTCTTCTACATACTCGCAGAAACCAATGCCCCAAGGGGGCACCTCCCGCATGCCGTAACATTATATACATTCAACTGCAAAGAACACGCAGTATAAATAACGTAAAGAAACGACGCTTGTATAGGAGATATTCCGCGCAAGACGAGAGAGAGAGAACGGAACAAATGAAAAAATGAGGTAACCACCTGGGAATCGAACCCGGGATCTTCCGATTGCCGGTCAGACGCGATACCATTACACCATGGACCTCACTCTTCCAAATGCCGTAATTCTGCTACATACTCGCAGAAACCAATGCCCCAAGGGGGCACCTCCCGCATGCCGTAACATTATATACATTCAACTGCAAAGAACACGCAGTATAAATAACGTAAAGAAACGACGCTTGTATAGGAGATATTCCGCGCAAGACGAGAGAGAGAGAACGGAACAAATGAAAAAATGAGGTAACCACCTGGGAATCGAACTCGGGATCTTCCGATTGCCGGTCAGACGCGATACCATTACACCATGGACCTCACTCTTCCAAATGCCGTAATTCTGCTACATACTCGCAGAAACCAATGCCCCAAGGGGGCACCTCCCGCATGCCGTAACATTATATACATTCAACTGCAAAGAACACGCAGTATAAATAACGTAAAGAAACGACGCTTGTATAGGAGATATTCCGCGCAAGACGAGAGAGAGAGAACGAAACAAATGAAAAAATGAGGTAACCACCTGGGAATCGAACCCGGGATCTTCCAATTGCCAGTCAGACGCGATACCATTACACCATGGACCTCACTCTTCCAAATGCCGTAATTCTTCTACATACTCGCAGAAACCAATGCCCCAAGGGGGCACCTCCCGCATGCCGTAACATTATATACATTCAACTGCAAAGAACACGCAGTATAAATAACGTAAAGAAACGACGCTTGTATAGGAGATATTCCGCGCAAGACGAGAGAGAGAGAACGGAACAACTGAAAAAATGAGGTAACCACCTGGGAATCGAACCCGGGATCTTCCGATTGCCGGTCAGACGCGATACCATTACACCATGGACCTCACTCTTCCAAATGCCGTAATTCTTCTACATACTCGCAGAAACCAATGCCCAAGGGGCACCTCCCGCATGCCGTAACATTATATACATTCAACTGCAAAGAACACGCAGTATAAATAACGTAAAGAAACGACGCTTGTATAGGAGATATTCCGCGCAAGACGAGAGAGAGAGAACGGAACAAATGAAAAAATGAGGTAACCACCTGGGAATCGAACCCGGGATCTTCCGATTGCCAGTCAGACGCGATACCATTACACCATGGACCTCACTCTTCCAAATGCCGTAATTCTGCTACATACTCGCAGAAACCAATGTCCCAAGGGGGCACCTTCCCGCATGCCGTAACATTATATACATTCAACTGCAAAGAACACGCAGTATAAATAACGTAAAGAAACGACGCTTGTATAGGAGATATTCCGCGCAAGACGAGAGAGAGAGAACGGAACAAATGAAAAAATGAGGTAACCACCTGGGAATCGAACCCGGGATCTTCCGATTGCCGGTCAGACGCGATACCATTACACCATGGACCTCACTCTTCCAAATGCCGTAATTCTTCTACATACTCGCAGAAACCAATGCCCCAAGGGGGCACCTCCCGAATGCCGTAACATTATATACATTCAACTGCAAAGAACACGCAGTATAAATAACGTAAAGAAACGACGCTTGTATAGGAGATATTCCGCGCAAGACGAGAGAGAGAGAACGGAACAAATGAAAAAATGAGGTAACCACCTGGGAATCGAACCCGGGATCTTCCGATTGCCGGTCAGACGCGATACCATTACACCATGGACCTCACTCTTCCAAATGCCGTAATTCTTCTACATACTCGCAGAAACCAATGCCCCAAGGGGGCACCTCCCGCATGCCGTAACATTATATACATTCAACTGCAAAGAACACTCAGTATAAATAACGTAAAGAAACGACGCTTGTATAGGAGATATTCCGCGCAAGACGAGAGAGAGAGAACGGAACAAATGAAAAAATGAGGTAACCACCTGGGAATCGAACCCTGGATCTCCGATTGCCGGTCAGACGCGATACCATTACACCATGGACCTCACTCTTCCAAATGCCGTAATTCTTCTACATACTCGCAGAAACCAATGCCCCAAGGGGGCACCTCCCGCATGCCGTAACATTATATACATTCAACTGCAAAGAACACGCAGTATAAATAACGTAAAGAAACGACGCTTGTATAGGAGATATTCCGCGCAAGACGAGAGAGAGAGAACGGAACAAATGAAAAAATGAGGTAACCCTGGGAATCGAACCCGGGATCTACCGATTGCCGGTCAGACGCGATACCATTACACCATGGACCTCACTCTTCCAAATGCCGTAATTCTTCTACATACTCGCAGAAACCAATGCCCCAAGGGGGCACCTCCCGCATGCCGTAACATTATATACATTCAACTGCAAAGAACACGCAGTATAAATAACGTAAAGAAACGACGCTTGTATAGGAGATATTCCGCGCAAGACGAGAGAGAGAGAACGAACAAATGAAAAAATGAGGTAACCACCTGGGAATCGAACCCGGGATCTTCCGATTGCCGGTCAGACGCGATACCATTACACCATGGACCTCACTCTTCCAAATGCCGTAATTCTTCTACATACTCGCAGAAACCAATGCCCCAAGGGGGCACCTCCCGCATGCCGTAACATTATATACATTCAACTGCAAAGAACACGCAGTATAAATAACGTAAAGAAACGACGCTTGTATAGGAGATATTCCGCGCAAGACGAGAGAGAGAGAGAACGGAACAAATGAAAAAATGAGGTAACCACCTGGGAATCGAACCCGGGATCTTCCGATTGCCGGTCAGACGCGATACCATTACACCATGGACCTCACTCTTCCAAATGCCGTAATTCTGCTACATACTCGCAGAAACCAATGCCCCAAGGGGGCACCTTCCGCATGCCGTAACATTATATACATTCAACTGCAAAGAACACGCAGTATAAATAACGTAAAGAAACGACGCTTGTATAGGAGATATTCCGCGCAAGACGAGAGAGAGAGAACGGAACAAATGAAAAAATGAGGTAACCACCTGGGAATCGAACCCGGGATCTTCCGATTGCCGGTCAGACGCGATACCATTACACCATGGACCTCACTCTTCCAAATGCCGTAATTCTTCTACATACTCGCAGAAACCAATGCCCCAAGGGGGCACCTCCCGCATGCCGTAACATTATATACATTCAACTGCAAAGAACACGCAGTATAAATAACGTAAAGAAACGACGCTTGTATAGGAGATATTCCGCGCAAGACGAGAGAGAGAGAACGGAACAAATGAAAAAATGAGGTAACCACCTGGGAATCGAACCCGGGATCTTCCGATTGCCGGTCAGACGCGATACCATTACACCATGGACCTCACTCTTCCAAATGCCGTAATTCTTCTACATACTCGCAGAAACCAATGCCCCAAGGGGGCACCTCCCGCATGCCGTAACATTATATACATTCAACTGCAAAGAACACGCAGTATAAATAACGTAAAGAAACGACGCTTGTATAGGAGATATTCCGCGCAAGACGAGAGAGAGAGAACGGATATATATATATCACACCTTCTTGCATAATATACAAGCTCATAATAATAAACTATTTCTTGGCAAATTTGCGTGTTAAAAATTACTAAATACAGAAAGTCAGTTGAAGATTTTTTTCCATTTAGATAAATGAAAAATAAACATACATGCATCACAATATTCTGCAGGGCAAACCTTTAAGGTATAAGCAAGGACGAGTATACTTATCCCACGCAATACTATTTTCAAGTATTTTGCATAGGAATCGCATAAAGTCCGAGTCATTACACGATCTTGTGAGATCGACGCAAGCTATTAATAATATATATTGGAATTCGTATATTAAAAGAAGCGTTTTCCCCCCCAAAGGATCAAAACTCAAAAGTGTGAAACATTTAAAAAAAATAAGAATGCAAAGTATGTAATTAGCTCGCAAGTTACTATTTTGCGGCTCTAAAGCGCTGTAATCTGCACTATACACACTTCCATGTATAAACTTGCCCTTAACTTACTCCACAATCAAGTACCAGTTTCGAGACCTGTTTAAAAACGAAGCCAATCTTCATAAAAGGTATTTCATAACATGTAATACTATCATTACCTCAAAACAGTGACGTGCACAGACTTTCAGAAGGGCAGGGGCTCACTTGAAAAAAGGGCACTCCACTAACATTTTTAAAAATGAAATCCGCAATGCCATATAGGCTATATACAAAGCTGGGCACAAACCGTTAATCCGTTAATCGTTAATTAACGAAGTTAACTTTTTCGTTAACGATTTAACTTTTAAGTTAACTTTGAAAATCATTATCGGACTAATTAACTTCCGTTACATTGAACTTCCGTTAACTCAAGTCCGTTAACCCAAAAAATTCATAAATAAACGTTTAAAAGTTTATATTATTTTCAGTGCTGAGCAGGTGCGCAATTAATCCGCCACTGTTAATAGTGATGAACGAATTTCCATTTCCGCAGTGCAAAATCAGGCGATATATTTGTTTCCGTCGCCACAATTTGTGTCTTACCAAATATGGTAGTTATTTATGGCATTGGTTTGAGCAAAACATGGTCGACTGTAAAATCAGGCGGAAAGATTTGCCATTTGAGTTGAATGTTTCAACTTCTTTCAAGAAATATCACGAGCATTTTAAGGCACTTTCAATAATATATATGTAACAATTACAACAAATAACTACATTCGTTTCATTTGCAGTCTGTCTCTTGCGCAACATGTTTGTGCTAGTGAATATTTAAAAATAATCGTTGTCAAGTAAGTCATGTATATTTATAATATGTCTGTGAGTACCTTATTAGTAGTCTCCTTGATACATTTCAAGAACCATAAAACTGATCAGGTAAGATTTCAATTCTCATGTCACTTTGATGACATAAATTAAGTCAATTGATGTCTTACAATGGGAGCGTTTTCACCTCATCTGGTTGAACAAGTATGACAACACCAAGGTCGCCTGGGTGAGGAAAAGCATGGAGGGTACAGTCGAGGAGGCCATGAAGCAGCAGTCCAACGAAGTGGGCAGCAACAGTGGAGGCAGCAACAACGAGGAGGAGGAGGAAGATGACTTCTTCAGTGCTGTCATCCAGACAAAAGAGAGCAGCAGAAGCCACAGGTCACTCAAGGGCAAGGCCCAGAACTTGGTCAAGACCTGGCTGGAGACCAACTCCAAGGACTTGCTGACAGATGCTGCCTTCTTGGGTGAGCAAGTGTTGGTGGACTTGTTCATCAAGTTCAACACAGCCATCCCCTCCAGTGCTGCAGTGGAGCGTTTGTTCTCTATGAGCAAGGACATCCTGAGGGCCAAGAGATCATCCCTGTCTGATGAAAACTTTGATATGCTAATTTTCATGAAGGGCAACATGCATCTCATGGACAAAATGGAGAACGAGAAGGAGAGGGAAAATTAAATATATATATTGTGTTTTTCATTTTTTTATAATAAAAGTTAACGTTAACGGTTTATCGGTAACTTCCGTTACATGTTTAACGAATTAACGGATTAACGGCTAACGAAGTTAACTTTTTGGTTAACGGATTAGCGGTTAACGAAGTTAACTTTTTGGTTAACGGTGCCCACCACTGGCTATATATATGTATACACACAAAGAAAATTTTTAAAATTGTATGTGGTAAATATTCTTAAATTCCATTAAATTCAATGCATTATTTTTGTATATAAAGCTGATTAAAGAAAATAAATCTACCGTAATTGTCGTCCTTGCGGAGAAATTGCATCGTTTTATAATAAATAATCTAGGTATTTTTATTCACTTTTAATGAAAATTGTATTGTTTTTAAAAATCAATTTCATATTAAAAATGAAAAGGTTATGATATGTTGTTTAATAAATCATTTATTAATTTAATGAAATTCATGCCAGTACTAAAACCCAAAATCCATCGTTTGACACACTGGTGTACTGATGGGCCTAGCCTAGTAGGCCTAAGACTAAGTAGGGGACGTGGACGTTTTTACCAACAACTTTACGAGTAATGTCATACAATATTTTTTGGAGTAATGTCACACTGCTTTGGATTCCAACTTACCATAATTATCAGTGAGAAATCACTAGTTAGCTTAGGTTAACGTAAAATAAACAAACAGTAAACAATACACCCACATACCCGAGTGTAGTAATGCCTAGTTAAGAATATTAATTTTTGTTTAATTAAGATAATGTTTAATGTAAATCATTTACTAATAATTATGAAATTACGAAAAAGTATGTTTGTTAGATTTAAATTGTTTAAAATGGGTAGAGTTGGCAGTCTTGAACAGAGGCCCAAAGAGCGGACTACCCCCCAAAGCGAGTCAGTTTTTAGGCAGCGCGATAAGCGTGAGGTTGGCGCCATGTAACGTGAAATTTAATTAATTGTTTGTGCCCCTCTCCGACGTAAAATGTTATAGTAAAATTCCGTACTCGCATCCCCCTAAATCACTTAAACCAATTTCGGAATTAAATAAAGAGTTAAAAAGTGTTAAAAGAGTGTTAATGAACCCCCTTTGTTTTGTAACGGCTTTCATAGTCTCGGCGTGGCTACCATGAAGCTATACGGTACAGTGAAATCGAGTGTAGAGAAAGCAAGCGATAAATGAGCCGATAGAAGAGTAAATAATGAAGAAAGTAAATAATAAAACGTGTTCACTATATTTGGTGGCAGCTAACCTTATTAAATTGTTATCAATTTAATAATACGAACCCATGCACTCCGTTAGGCTGATGCATTATTTTTTCGTTTCTGATAAATAGGAATTCAAAATTTGTGCGTGTGTTCTTTCGACTAATCACGATCGTTTTCACGTTCTCCGTATAAAGAAAATTAGTAGATATTCTGTTTCGCTACCCGTTTTAGAGTAATTATCAAATTAAACAAAAATTCGTTGCAAATTTCAAAATGGCGCCCCTTACATTCCAAATTATTCTGAGTCGCGTCGCTTCAAAAAAGTTCGCGCGTCAAAATTTTTTTTTGTTTGAGATTGAGTCTAGACTCAAAACTTATTTTAGTCGTTACAGAGTCGGTAGAAAAACTTGTCTGACTCAATATTGCGAGTCATTATTACGTTAAATTTCGTTCATTAGGTCGGAGAGGACATAGTTTTGAAAATTTATCGTGCTGCCGAGACTCAATTCTTTTCACTTCATTTCGTTCACCTTTTCTCCTGTCCTAAAACCTACCTACGTTTGTCTTTTTTGTGTTTAAAACTTTTGGAATTAGAAATTATAATAATAATAATCATAATAATAAGAATAATGATTAATAAATAAATTTTATACGGTCCTGTGAAAATGTTTCAGCGAAAATTTGTACCACATTTCTAGGTATATATACATATATAGTATTGTAAAACATTTCATGAACATGACAAATTTTCTGGGTTTCATTAGCAGATTTTTTATTATATTTCGATTGGTTGTACATAAATTATAATGATAGGTTTATTTTATTGTTTATGTAGATTTACGGGCTTTTTGCTTCGCTCCGCTTCGCGCTAAAATAGGATTACGTTACATTTTAAGGGACAGTCGAAAAATAATCTTAAACATATTAATTTGTCAGATTATAGGCTGGCCGTATAGGATTGTGTTAAGACTTCAAAATAAGCTAAATTCGTTTAACTGAAATAGAGAAATTGTGTTGTGAAATTTTCTATAAATTTTTGTTGGATTTTTTATATACTCATTAATTATACACTTACATATTAACTTATACGTAGATATTAGTTATATATATAATTTTATATATTTATACACTCGTAAAAATTGGTAGGTAGGCTGATTATCTATTTTTTTTTCTCCGTTCCTTTCGTTCATTTTCATGACAATTCCGAGATATTTTGTAAAATGGCTATTGTATTGTACTAAAGAAGGATTTGTTGTAGGCCTATCGTTAAATATTGTTCATATATTGACCGTCACTATGGTATATGTCTGAGTATTAAATTCTCAGTTATTTAACAAAATTTTAATTGGTTTAACATAAATAATCATAGGATTTTTTTTAATAAGCACAAATGTTATGCATTAAATTCTAAATTGTTCTTTCTACGCTTAACATTGAATTTATTAATTATAGGCCTAAAAGTGCGGCAGTAAATTTTATTTTTATTTTGGCGGCCAATGTGAGTACGTTACACTTATTTTATGAAATCTGGATATTATTATAATTTTTTTTGAATTACAGAAATTGGTGTAGAAAATTCCCTTCATATATTGTTTCTTTACGTTTTATAGATTCATTTAATTTTATTTTTATAGGTAGGCCGATTTTTATTTCTTTCTTCCAGTTCAATGAAAATGGTTAAATTTTTATTTGGAATTTAGATTGTATTCTAAAAAGGATGTTTTGATTTGATATTTTAATTTGGGTATTAGAAATGAAAAATGTCCTTTTTTTTAGTTCGAGCGTTTGCATAGAAAAGATTACAAAATTATGTCAGGATATAATGCAGTTTCATTCGGTTAGGGATATTTGTAGAGAGGTTCGCTTACAAACAAAGCGACCGCTCTCAATTAGGCAATGTTTTGTTTTTGTTTACAGTAGGTTGCGTGTATTTTTGAGTGCATATTATCTATTCTTATTTAGTATAACGATGCAAATTTGTAGTTTCACTTGGAAACGATAAATTGCTGGGATTTTTGTGATTTGCAAACCATACTGGGGTTTCTGTTGAAGGAGAGAGTTGTCTCAGATGTAAATTGTGAATTACGAGTTGGATTCATGAAATTTAGAGTTGTCAAGTTGAAATTACTGTATTAAAATAATTTTCGGTAGTAATTTTTAATTTTTTTAAAATTTTTTAATAACTTTTGGAAAATTATTATTGTTTAAACCTTCAGTCGGGGTTAACTAATGCATTTGAAACATTGGCTCAAGTGTATACTCGGAAATGGAGCCTTCTAGATAGCCAGTAACGTTTTTGTGGCGTCTTTGTGTGCTCCTCCTCAAAGGGCAAGAGGGTTCATGATTGTCAGAGAAGTGATGACATGAAGTTTCTGGGGTTCATTTTTGTTTTTTGTATTTAAAAGTATTGATGTGATTTCTGACGGTAGTTTGAACAATAATAATTCTTTAATTATACTAACAGTTACTCTCTGTATGGGCGCTTTTATATTTATACTGTACAATTTTGTTTCGTGCGTTTTATGACTTTTTTTTATCTTCTCCGCTGTAACTGCCATAAGTGACCTTATTGGTAGCTGGATGTGATTAAATTTTTTTCGAAATTCTGATATTTGTCTTCTTTTTTTCCGTGAATTTGGCCAGAGCAAATGTGTAGTTATTGTTTCGAAGTGAACTGTCGAGAAAATTCGGTAAATTAAATATTAAATAAATGATAAGCAGTACAGAAACGTTTCGAATAAACTTTTTTTTCAAAATTTCAAAAGGCTCGGTTTGAAGGCAACCAAGTTGAATCCGAGTTCAATCCATTGAGTTTAGTTGTTGTTGTTGTTGTTTAGCCGATCAGCCCACCCTGATCGAGCAAGCCGGCGGCACGCAGGTAACCGATCGCCCTCTCCGGAGTGGACCAGAGGTTCAGCGCACTCGTGATGTTGTGTTGTGTTCGTTGTTGTGCTAGAGCGGTACAGTCCGTCATAATGTGTTCAATTGTTTGTGGTGTGTCTTGGCACAGGTGGCAGGTGTCGTCTATGGAGTTGTCTAGTCTGTGTTTATATGTCCGTAAGTTGGGGTGATGTCCACATCGGAATCGTGCTAAGTTAACTCGATCCGATCTGCTCAGGCTGATCTCTGACCTGTTAATGGGCGGCGGCTTCGCACCTAGGACCGCATTCGGACCGAGTCGTGTCAGTGCTTTGTGGGTTAGGTGTGTGTGTATGTGTTTTCTGTACTGTGTGATGTCTGTGGGGCGTGGTATGGAATGGAGTATTTGGTTATAATGTCTCTCTGGTGTTACCTTAATGGTGCGAGGTGTTGGTGCATGATTGTACATGTAGTGGCAAGGGTGTTGTGGGTTAGTTGTCGCTGCTGCCATGAATTGTGTTCCCCTCATGTCTAAATGTTCCCTAACTTTTAGTATTTTTGTTTCTGTGTGCAGGTGTTCTATTGGTGTTGTTTGAGTGCATCCTGTAATGATACGAAGTGCGTTGTTTTGTATTGTTTGTAAGGTGTTTATGTGTGTGTTTGAGATAATGGGTGCCCAGCATGGGCTAGCATAGTCCATAACTGAGCGAATATATTGTTTGTAGATGAGTGATGTTGTTTCCTGCTGGTGTCCAAAGTTTGTGCCTGTTAGTACCCTAAGCGTGTTAAGTCTTGACGTACATTTGTTTTTAATGTCCTGAATGTGGTTTGCAAAAGATAATGATGTGTTGTATGTGACACCTAGTATTTTGGTTCTGTGAGTGTGTGGAATGTTGATGTTGTTTAGTGTAAGTTGTGGAATTACCTGGTGTTCTTTTGTGTTGCTTGTAAGCAAGGTGATGGTTGATTTTGTGGGCGCTACTTTGAGTCTATTGTGTGTGAGCCAGTCTTGTATACTGTTTATGTATGTTTGTAGGTTATTTGTAGCGGTGTCGATGTTGTTGTGGGTGGATGTTAGAGTGATATCATCTGCATATGATGATAAGGTAAGCTTGTTATCTATGGGTGTTGGAATGTCATGCATGTATAAGTTGAAGAGTGTTGGTGAGAGAACAGAGCCTTGAGGGACCCCGTTCGGAAAAAGCTTGTTTTTGGATGACTTGCCATTAAATGTGACATGTGAGTATCTTCCTGAGAGATAGTTGCTCAGCCACCTTTTGGTGTTATTGTGCATGTTTGTGTTGAGTATTTTGTTTATGAGAGGGAAGCGTGGGATAGCATCAAATGCTTTACTAATGTCTATTGTTGCTAATAGTGTACGTTGAGCTGGTCTTCTAGAGTTGATGCCATCCATGATGTGCTGCGTGAGGTTAGTGAGTAATGTCGTGGTTGAGTGGTGAGGTCTGAATCCATGTTGAGTAGGCGATAGTGGTATGTGTGGGTTGGTGATTTGTAAGATTAGTCTTTCTGTTACTTTGGAAGGTGTGCATAGTAAAGTAATGGGTCTATAGGAAGCTGGTTCTGTTGGATTTTTGTTTGGTTTGAGTAGTGTAATAATTTTACCTTGTTTCCATATGTCAGGAATAATACAGTGTTGGTATGAATATGTGCTGATATTTGTGAGAGCTAGTATTCCTTGTGGGCCCAAGTGTTTAAGGTGTATGTTAGATATGTTGTCTGGTCCAGTAGCCTTCGAATTTTTAATGTTTTTGATGATCTTGGTGGTCTGGTCTGTATTGAAGGGTGTAATGGTCGTGTCGAGTCTGTAGGTTTTCTTGTGTCTGGCTGTTTGTCTGTCTGCGTGTTTCTGGTTGTTGTCTCTGTTTAAGTGACTTATCTTTGCGTAGTGATTAACTAGAATGTTAGCTTGTTGTGTGTATGTTGGGATATTATTTTGGCTGCGACAGATAGCCGCGTGTGAGGTGTGAATGCCGCTGTTAGAGTGGGTAATGCTGTTTATAGTCTTGTATAGCCTGTATGTATCTGTGGAGTGGTTTAGTGTTGTTATGAATTCCCTGAATGTTTCTGTTTGTTTTTCTTTGAGTTTGTTGTTTATTTCTGTGTTGAGCTGTTGTATCTGCTGCTTTATGGCTTCTGTGTGTGGTGTTTGTGTGTTATGTTTGAGGTTGTTACGTTGCCTTATGAGGTGGGCTATTTCTCTAGTGTAATTTGGGTTGTATTTCCTAATGTTGCCCTTGGGTATGTATTTGTTTGCATTATTGATAATCTGATTAAATGTCTTGAGTGTTGTATCGATGTTTATGATGGGTGTGCTGTTTAATGTGGTGAATTGTTCCTCAGTCTGTATTTTGAACTGTTCCCAATCAGCTTTCTTGTAATTTCTGTAAGTGTGCCTAAGGCTGTTGGGGCAGAGTGTAGAATGTGTTGTAATGATGATGGGCAGGTGGTCTGATGACAGTTGTTTTTCTGTTCTCCATTGTGTATGTGTTGCTAGTGAGGGGGAACAGAACGTTATGTCTGGGGAGGAGTTTGAGTATCCTGCTTGATGTGGTATGTGTGTATGTTCTTCTGTATTGTTAAGAATGAAGAGGCTGTTTAGTTGTGTGGCTATGTTGGCGCCTCTGGTGTTGTTTTGGTTGTGCAGGTACCAACTAGTGTCTTTGGCGTTGAAGTCTCCTCCTAAGATGACATTAGTGAGAGAGGCAAGATTGTGTAACTGTGGATTGTAATTGGCTGGCACCTGAGGTGAACTATCTGGTGGGATGTAAATGTTGATTAGTGTGGTGTTGTGTTTTGCGCGTGTTTTAATGTTAACTGCCTGTATTTCTATCGTGTTATCTGCTTGGATTGTGTTTGTAATGTTTTGGGTAGCATCAGTGTAGCTAATGCTTTTACGTATGTAAGTGATGAGTCCACCCCCGTTACCCCCAGTACGATCTTGACGGATCGCCGTGAAGTCAGGGATGGTGGGTGTTTTGTGTGTGCGTTTTAGTTTTGTTTCTTGTATAAGTGCTATGTGAATGTTTTGTTTGTGTACGAATTCCCTAAGCTGCATGATTTTGTTTGTGAGGCCATCTACGTTGTACTGTAATATGTTAATATTATACTTCTGTATGTGTCTCATGGTGCTATTGTGTCTATGTCTTTGTGTATGGTGACATGTGTAAGTTGTAGTGGGGCCTGGATTAGTCTTAATGTCGCCAGAGAGTAAGAGTAGTTCGGGGAGCACGCAATTGTTCCCTGTAATTGAAAAAATAGCACGCTGAGAATAGGTCCGGCCCCGGGAGCCGATCGGCACTCTGACCGTGCCACGCAACAGGCCGTCGACTGCCAGTCTGGCCAACCGTAGACAGCCCGCTGCACGGAGATTTGAGGAAGTTTGGCCACCAGCGCGTTGATGTTTTGGTTTGACGTCGCCTCTTCGCGTTGACGTGTCCTGCGCTGGAGGATGCAGCCACTGTTTAGAAGCTTCCTCGTCAGCTGCTAACACTTTTTTCACGTTGTTCTCGCTACCTGTTCAGACGTTTTTTATAAACAAATCTCAGTTTTCTGCTCAACACGGCTCTTTCTAATTTTAAAATTGATTAGTCAAGGAAGGAAGATGTTGACTTCTATTTTGCAGCAACAGTTGATGATATTTATGTTACTTTACTGATTAATGAAAATGATTAGGCTCTTCAAGTTATAAAAGAATTCTTTCGTAATAATTGATAAATACGAAACACAAAACGTATATGCAAACAGGATGATGATGCTTAGACTACTCCATTGAGTTTAGTCGACCGGATAGGTGATCGATCACCAATGATGAGAGAGAAGAGAAACCAACTGCGCAGGAACTTGGCGCAGGATGGTTTCGGAAGAGAAGAGATAGAAGAGAGGAACCGAATGCGCAGGGACTTGGCGCAGGACAGTTTCGGAAGAGAAGAGAAGAGAAATTTACGTGTGCAGGGTCTTGGCACACGAAAGTTTCGATCGAAGATGGTCTACTGGTATTTTTCGGGCAGTAGCTGGTCACGCTGCTCGAATGCTTCGCTAAATATGTGTCGTAGCACGCGGTAGACAAGCCACGTGAGCTTGAACGGGTGTTTACGACTGTACTGTCCATACAGACATACAGTAGGTTCGTTGGGAAACGGCCTACGGCGGAGTGATCGTTTGATTGTTGCCAGTAGAAGAGTCTTTCAGCCGGACGTAGCAAGAGCAGCGTTCACCGACAAAAGTGGAGATGAGACAGGGCGAGTTTCTTCATCGAGTTCTAGAATTGCAGATTTCGTCCAATTCCAGCGCGTGGTCCCGCTTTCAGTATATCTCTCCCCCCCTGATCCTTTTAGAATTGGACGTCTCTTGTTTTTTTTTTTCGCCATTGGAGAGAGAGCGGAACCATTATAGCGTGCTGCCCTGTTGCATGTTGATTGATGCAATCCCTTGCATTCTAGCGAAGTGAGCAGGAGAGCTGCGATTGAAAATTGAAGAAGTCCGTTGTCAGCGTGCGGATTGTGATCTAAACAACGTCCAGCAAATTAATGTACTGATTATTATGTAATGAAATTATAAGTGAAAGGGTGCGATTATTGCCCATATTTGTTGTATTTTTCGTGAAGTAGTATGTGCGCTCTTGGTCAGTATTTTATGTAAACTTTTTCTTATATTTTTTCTATGTTGCCCTGATAGTAACTGTATAACTATACAAATAACTGTTTCAAATGTAAAGCGATCTTTGATGAGGAATCGCTGGAGTAGATTGTGAACTTGAGATTTGTGCTGCGGCACTGTAAGAAAATTTTCAGTTATTTTTTTTGGCATGTATAGATTAGTTACAGGTTGTAATTTAATTATTAGTGTGAAATGTTATTTTATGCAAATGTGAAAAATTATAAAGTTTTCGATTTTTATATGATACAAAATATATGTGTGGAATTTGTCATTCTAATTATTTCTTGTCTATCAACTTTGAATTTGTTAAAGAAAAAAAAAAAAAAAAAATTGCAAAATATATAAATTTGTTGAATAAATTTATTAAATTTGTTAAACGATATTAATAAGTTTTACTAATGAAAAACTTATTTTCAAGGGGGTGATGCGAGTGTAGTAATGCCTAGTTAAGAATATTAATTTTTGTTTAATTAAGATAATGTTTAATGTAAATCATTTACTAATAATTATGAAATTACGAAAAAGTATGTTTGTTAGATTTAAATTGTTTAAAATGGGTAGAGTTGGCAGTCCTGAACAGAGGCCCAAAGAGCGGACTACCCCCAAAGCGAGTCAGTTTTTAGGCAGCGCGATAAGCGTGAGGTTGGCGCCATGTAACGTAAAATTTAATTGATTGTTTGTGCCCCTCTCCGACGTAAAATGTTATAGTAAAATTCCGTACTCGCATCCCCCTAAATCACTTAAACCAATTTCGGAATTAAATAAAGAGTTAAAAAGTGTTAAAAGAGTGTTAATGAACCCCCCCTTTGTTTTGTAACGGCTTTCATAGTCTCGGCGTGGCTACCATGAAGCTATACGGTACAGTGAAATCGAGTGTAGAGAAAGCAAGCGATAAATGAAATAAAGAGCCGATAGAAGAGTAAATAATGAAGAAAGTAAATAATAAAAAGTGACAGTGAACAGTGAACAGCTGCAGTCAGTGTTACCACTAGGGACGCCCTCCCTGATTGACAAAATAATAGTAACGGTATGTTAAGTTTATTATTCTAATAGAAAAATCATAGATCAAAGTAATTCCAGTTTTGAAAATCTGTTGAAGTAGCAGTAACTAAATAAAAATATAACTAATTAATTCAAATTTATGTCGAATCAATATATTTATGAATTTTGACTAAAAGGGCACTTTTGATATGAAGAAGAAAAAGGGCAGGGGCTCAAGACCCCAAGCCCCCCCCCCCCTGTGCACGTGCCTGCCTCAAAATATGACAGCTTCTGGACGTGTTCTATAGGGATTTTGCCACGTCACCCATATATGGCTGACAAGGCAGTCAAAAGGTTAAAAGAAAGTCTAATTATATATTTAAAAAGTATTTTTGGAATAATATTAAATGATTCTGAACGCAGGGATACTTAAAATTTCTTTTGAAACCTCCAAATTCTTTAAGAAAACATTACCCTTCATTAAGTTATTATTAACAAACTGTATCCAAATATAGGTAATTATGTATATTGAGTAACTCAGTCATTTTACACACCAAAATACATTTTTCTAGTAGTATTTGATGTGATTTGTTCAAATCTGACCTCCATTTCCCTCGGAAATGAGATCCAACAAAGTTAGAGTACTTTGAAGTTTGGCTCATTTTCAAGGGAAATGGAGGTCAAAATCTAAGCAAAACACATCAAATATTACTAGAAAAATGTATTTTGGTATTAACCTAACCTTACCTAATCTAACCCTAAAACTAACATAAGTGGAAATAGTAACCTAAAACGCCTAAAACTAACGAAAATATCATTACTTAACCTAACCAATCATCAAGGGCATTCAGTTGGCCTAACCGGTTAATACTGGTTATTTCACCTAAATATCTTTTGATCTTTTTGTATTCGGCACTCACTGTCACATTTCGGGCAAGTTAAGGATGAGAGAATAACGCCGTAATTGATAAAAACATCCAATGCTTTCTCTTCATCTAGGGCACATGACAAATTAAGTTCTCAAAGTCAGAAACCACACAAACAGCACGTCATAATTCTATCACAAACACGACCAAACTGAATCCAATTAAGTCGCAGAGTAGCAAAAAAATAGCCCAAGCCTAGCTCATATATCATATTTTCATGACGTCACCAGGCAAATATTGGGAGGGTGGGAAAAAATGTCGCAAAAATGTCATAATATTCAAATCTACATAATTTGGTAAGGACGCATCTGCGAGCATAGTGACTTATATGAAAATGATGAGAAAATTATGCCTTAATATTTTATAATTATATTTGCTTTTGATATTCTGAGTACGATAAAACTCATATTAACCCAAATATATTCTGATAACTGCTGATTACACACATTTAAGTAGAAATAAAATGATTACGAGCCAATTAATTATTTTAAACAGACTCCTCAAAGTTAATATAATTCGATTTTATGTTTTAGTTAGCTTACCCAATAAACGACGTTTTCTATGGATATTTATAAAAGAAAATGGAATTTTTGGCACAATCGCATAATTGCGCCTTCTACAATCCGTTTATTGTAATTTTAAATATGTTATTAACGTTATATGATGTGACCAATTTTCTGCTAACTTATTATGCTTTTGTTTAAATTACAAATGTCATTCTTGTTTAATTTGGTGTTCAATGAGCTGAATTATACAATGTAGATATGCAAAATCACTGTTTTTGGAAATGTTATTGTATCTATTACACGTTTCACGTAGTTTCTAAATTTAAGATGCGTGATATATATATAGTGGCTTTCAAAAGTTCTTTTTGGTCTTGTTTCGTTTTTTCTCCCGTTTAACTTTTTACCTTTAAGAGAATTAATCAACTAAAACAATATTAACATTAAAAAATTCACTAAACAATTGGCTTAGCAAAAGAATTCGTTCCATTAACATATTCTCAAATCTATATCAGGGCCGTAGCCAGACCAAATCAGTAGGAGGGGCGGAGAAATTGACAGGGGGTACAATGAAAAAATTTAATGTCATTTTTTGTGAATATCGAAATATACTGCAGAAAATTACATTCAAAACTATAACAAGTAAAACACCGTAGGCTAAATAAAAAAATGATCAAACCGATACATAGAGATAGGCATATTGGGTTATAGAATACAATATTTAATCTAAATTTAGTGTAAATAAAAGTCTCTGTAAGTTTTTAAATTTTAGAATAACTGTATGCGGCGTTTTTTTTCCAGCGAAATTCTTTAGGAATTCAAACATGTCTATTTGCTACTTTCTCTTATTTTCAAAGGCAAGTAAAACAAGTTGTCTTTGGCGTTTTTGTAGCATGGAACGAACGCCGTTGCGGTTGGTTTTCCCAGGGGGGGCATATTATTTTCCAGGCGGGGCTTTGACCCCCCTGGCCCCCCCTTGGCTACGGGCCTGATCTATATACGGCAATTATTCGTTTTTTGACCCAGTCTCTTTTTATAATGAGAGCAAACTTTTCTGGTCAATTTTGAGGTGTTCTGCATGAATCTGCCATCCGTTTCCTGTGCAAATGCGTAGTTTTCGAGATATCGTCATCTCGAAAACTACGCATTTGCACAGGAAACGGATGGCAGATTCGTGCAAAACACCTCAAAATCGACCAGAAAAGTTTGCATTTGTGCTAAACACAACCTAACCTAACCTACCATAACTTGACTTAACCTAACCTAACCTAACAGCCTAACCTAACCAGTCACCTTATTTTGGAGGATATAGTTCTGCAATTGCAGTAAGGAAGTGATGCAGAACTGTAGAATCGTCAGGATGTTCTGCCAGGAACAAGTATCGTGCAAAATATTTCCGGTAATGAGGGCATCTGTTCCCAGCACGTAAAACCCACGATTTCACATCCTTCCACAAGCGTTCAATGTTTTGCGTGTGGATGGTGTGGTCTTGGGGATCCACAAAATTTTCACTGTGATTAATTTGCTTATGTGTGTAGCCCTATCTTCATCGAGGCCAACAAGGCGGATTAGGTCTTCAAAATCAAGTTCACAAGATTGACACGTTATGGTTCTAGAACGAAAATCACCAAACTAACGAGTAACAGAAAGAAGTAGGCAAAATCAAGAAAAAGTAGCCAAAAATAAACAAAGTAACCTATAGTTGAATGAAAATCTCCAAAAAAGGTAGCCAAAATAAACAAATTAACCGAAATTTATATACATACATATTAGAAAGTAGAAAATATTTTTTTTTATAAAAAAGTACATTTTATACAAATTTGCACAAGATAATATATATATTTTCTTATTCAGTTTTGATTGGTTATTCAATATACAGGGTGTACATAAAGTCAGGATCTATTTTTGTGAAGCACTTGGAAATTATATGGAATTCAATCATAAAATGATAAAGTGGTAACATTTATTAAATAATTAAGAGTAGGATTCGACGTGACGCCCATCAGTATCCCTGCACAGCTCAAATCCCTACCAGCAGCCGGCGTCTTAACCATTAGGCTACCCAGGGTACCCATTTATCTACCAACCAATTTATTTGTTGTGTGGGAGGAAGAACAGTTGCCGTCACCGGGTTTGGATCCCGGCTCCGATGGATTCGTAGTCAGCGACGCTAACCACTACACCACCGAGGCGTGTGTGTATATATATAATTATATATATATATATATATATATATATATATATATATATATATATATGGATGAGATTAAATATATACTCGTATGTGTACATTTATGTTTAATGTGTGTACTTACAGTATCTCCACGATTATGATTAATATATATATATATGTAAAAATGAAATGAATAATCAATATTCATTTTTACATAAGAACCAAAATCGCTTAACGCGAGTTTGGATAATAATTTTACTTGTGGCTTCCTATTTTTGATCGTGTCAAAACCCTACGATCTACCATACCTATGGTTTAGTCGTATCCATTTTCATTTTGTTATAGAAGTTATTAATTAATTATGATTGTCTTGCATCTTACCCTCGTCCCTAGATTATGCATACACATTGCATATAACAGGATTGGAACCCGCAGTTGTACTTCTTAGTCATTAATACCCACTCTTGTCTCTAATTCGTTCTTGTAAATCTTCCTAATAATGATTTGTATTATACGTGCAAATTCAATAACTATGACGTCATAAAGTAACTTAATTCTCTTCACGTTTTCCATACCTTGAACACTGAATCACGTGTTTAGTATTTGAACATCTTCCGTATTGAATGTATGGTAAATTCCTTAATAATAATAATAATAATAATAATAATAATAATAAAAAGAAAAAGAAACTTCATTCTCTATACATCATTAGTTATGTTGTTTCCTACCTATTGTCTACTGATACCTATCAACCTATCAGTCCATATTTTACGCGTCTCTATATTACGCACACAACCCATTGGATTATGTACATGTAAAATACGTCCACATATATTTTTTTTATTTTTTTTTTTTAAGTGCGTTCAACCCTCAAGGCATTCTAATATTAGGCTTACAGTAGTTAAATGCTCAAATTCGCGAATCAGCAGAACCGAACGTTTCTAAGATAAAACATCCCCTTTCGCTCTGATCCAAATTTATAACATGTTAAACATATTATAACATATTATGTATATAAATCTATATCATGTGTGCCATGTACTTTGTATTATATTTCTAACATCTTAATTGTCTATTAATATGAAACACTGTAAAAAACAAAACAAAGCTCTAGTAACTGTTTAATTGTAATTAACTGTAATACTTTAATTAATAATAACTTGTAATGTACTCCAAGGAAACTGTAATTAAATGTAATGATTTAATTTATAATGTAAGAATGTACTTTAATAGAAGTGTAATTAAATCATAAGCGAATGGGAAGTAATCCATAATCGAAATCATAATTGTAATAAACCCAAACAAAAATGTACTGTCGTGAAATGAAGACGTGGCCAAAAAAAAAAGAATAGTTTTTATTTTTATTTATTTTTTTTTATTTTTATTTGGAAACTTTCAAACACCTGATCGTGTTTAAAAGGGGGGAAGCTTAACCTCCAACTGCCATCCCCCAACATTCAGGCATATTTTATACATGTATTGGTAAAATGAAGGACACTTCATTACGAGACTCTGCTTTGGTCACTGCTAAGAGACTCCCCTTGTTAGCAGCTTCGCTGCGGGGAGGGGCGGAGGCCCCTTGCCTCCTTAATATTTTTAGATTCCGGCCTGAGCTATGGTCGAAAGAGGTCGAACCTCTACCCCTGTAAATTCAGAGCAGTACCTGTATATTTTGAAGAAGTAAATTTACAGTAAGAGAAACTTTTTATTTTCCCCCTCGAGTTGGGCTATCGTCAGAGGAACTTAGTAAAGTCGATAAGTTATAAAGCGAGAGAAAAGAATTATAAAGTTATAGAAGAAAAGTATCATAGAAGAAATATCCGTTGCTTGCCTCCCTAACTAGAACCCCCGTCGATTCCGAACCGATTAAGGGCCATAAAGGGGGGGGTTAACAGACTGGCGACCCTTTACCAGGATAAGAAGAAGATTTATAAAAGAAGATTTATAAAAGAAGATTTATAAAAGAAGATTTATAAAAGAAGATTTATAAAAGAAGACTTATAAAAGAAGATTTATAAAAGAAGATTTATAAAAGAAGATTTATAAAAGAAGATTTATCAGGATAAAACCATTTGACCGGCGTGTCACGACTTCTAGTTCGTAACATCCACCCTTGACCGGTGTGTCACGACTCCAAGTTCTTCACGCCTAGTTTTCATCCAAGAAGAAGTAGCCAACAAGACGTCTTCAGGACACGTCTCAAGGATTTCCCCATATAAAATTTTGTTAAGTACATTTTGTTTTCTTAAGTAATTTATAAACACTTGAAAAGTCAGTATTATTAACAGTTAATAATGAGTATTAAGTCAGAATTTACAAGAAACACACAGTGAACACTTCAGACACTAGTGATACATTTTTCTTAGTGTAACAGAGAGTTAATTGTAACAGAGAGTTAATTGTAACAGAGAGTTAACTGTAACAGAGAGTTAATTGTAACAGAGAGTTAATTGTAACAGAGAGTTAATTTCAAAAGAGGGTTAATTTCAAAAGAGAGTTAATTTCAAAAGAGAGTTAATTTCAAAAGAGAGTTAATTTCAAAAGAGAGTTAATTTCAAAAGAGAGTTAATTTCAAAAGAGAGTTAATTTCAAAAGAGGTTAATTTCAAAAGAGTTAGTTAATTTCAGAGTTATTTTCACTGTTATATTCAGTATAGAATAATTTTATTTTATGTACCAAACATAATAATACCAGAGTGAAATGTTGTTTACATTTTATATTTTCGTTTGCAAATTTTGTTCAATTACTGAATTGAATTGACTTGCAAATTAAGAGAGAGAGTGTTTATAGAGAGTTTATAGATTTAGAGAGATACTTGAAGTCAGTTTTAGTTGCAAAGAAGTTGCAAAGAAGTTTTGAAGTCAGTTTTAGTTGCAAAGAAGTTGCAAGTCAGTTTTGAAGTCAGTTTTAGTTGCAAAGAAGTTGCAAGTCAGTTTTGAAGTCAGTTTTCGTTGCAAACAAGTTGCAAGTCAGTTTTGAAGTCAGTTTTCGTTGCAAATAAGTTGCAAGTCAGTTTTGAAGTCAGTTTTCGTTGCAAACAAGTTGCAAGTCAGTTTTGAAGTAAGTTTTCGTTGCAAAGAAGTTGCAAGTCAGTTTTGAAGTCAGTTTTCGTTGCAAAGAAGTTGCAAGTCAGTTTTGAAGTCAGTTTTCGTTGCAAAGAAGTTGCAAGTCAGTTTTGAAGTCAGTTTTCGTTGCAAATAAGTTGCAAGTCAGTTTTGAAGTCAGTTTTCGTTGCAAATAAATTGCAAGTCAGTTTTGAAGTCAGTTTTTCGTTGCAAATAAGTTGCAAGTCAGTTTTGAAGTCAGTTTTCGTTGCAAATAAGTTGCAAGTCAGTTTTATTTGCAAATAAGTTGCAAATCTTACTTCTCTGCTTATAAAATGAGGTTTTGATTTTACAACTGTTGTATCATGTTGACGTAGAATAATAATTCTGCACTAATTATTTATTCTGTCCCCTTAAGCATTACAGGGATTGTCGTTTAAAACCATAGCGCAGTCCGGACAAACGTATTTGTAACACGAGCCTTCGCAAAATTAAAAGGATACGACAAACCCCTGAACCGCGCAGACTTTATAAAATAAGTGTTTAAACATTAGAAATAATTAAGTACGGTGATATCCACATATTTAGACGCCTTCAACTCTTTACGTAAACTTATTAATTCTCCAGTTCAGCTAAAAATGTACACCTGTATCGACTCTTTTAACCTTCACAATATCACGAGAAATTCATTTATTACCTTTTAGGGGTCACATTGAGAAATTTGGTTCTGTCCACAGTGGAAACTTTATAATGGCTTTGGAACTTATTATTGAATTTGACCCTTTTCTGGCGGAACATATTGCAAAATACAAAAATCCAGGAAAAGGTCATACCTCATACTTGTCTTTGTTTACATGTGAGCAATTCATCAGACTAATGGCTGACAAAGTTACCAAACAAATAACTGAGGAAGTGAAATGTGCGAAGTACTATTCCATTATCGTGGACTCCACCCAAGACATATCACAATATTATCACATGTCGATGAACTTACAGCTATTCTGAGTTACATAAAAGAAGATGAGCATCCCGTAGAGCGATTTTTGGCATTCCTTCCAAGCGTAGGCCACAAATCAGAGCAGCTTTTCAACTCATTTTCCAGCATATTAAAAATGCATGATCTCGACATTGTAAACTGCAGAAGACAGTCATACGATAACGCTCCCATGTCAGCAGTATAGTGGCAAAAAGGGAGAGTGCAGAAATGTTGCATAATATTACGTAATGTTGCAAGAGTGCCAACCCCCACCCCCATTTGTTACAAAAAAAAAAGAAAAAGAAAAAAAAGAAAATTCCCCGCCCCCCTTTGTAGCCAACCCCAAAATGGTGTTGCAAGGGGTATGCAACTTGGAGGCGGAGTTCTCCCCCAAGCTGAACCCCGCAAATGGGCAGAAAGATATATATATATATATATATATATAGAGAGAGAGAGAGAGAGAGAGAGAGAGACCCAGAGGTGGGAACCCGGAGTTGGGTGTTCACTCGGCTGGAAGCCGAGCTCATATGGGGTCCTTCAGCCGTCCGCCGCCTCTTATAGGGTGCTAATCAGCCAGTTGGCTAAGTTGCCAGATAGCGCCATGTGTTTAATTATTCCTTCAGCAAGTTGCCAGATTCGTTATTTATTAAATTAATTCATATATTACACTGCCCAGCAAAAAAAAATTTTTTTGCTGCTGATTTAATTCTAAGACCTGTTTCTGGATAATAGTGATGTGCTGATTTCAAGAATCACCTTAGATTTTGTCCATCACATCAGGTTTTCGTGCAATGCAATATGCCTATTTTGGGTGATCCATGAAGGGCGCTTATCCAAATTGATGATTTTTGAGACCTGTTAACAGCTGTTTTGCTGTTAAAATTTTATCTGTAGAATACGCAAATCTGTGCATTAAATCTAAAGGTCATGTACAACATATTAAAATCTTGGGTATCTGTGATTTCCCCAGGTGTGAGCGTGACGTCATGATCTGATAGAGATTTCCCATTGGCGGAGTGAGAGCAGTCGGTTCCGATAGTGACGTTACTTGTAAACTTTCAGCAGTTGGGTTGCAACATGAACATTAAAGTTCACTATCTCAACAGTCATCTGGATAAATTTCCAGAAAATCTTGGTGATGTTAGTGAAGAGCAAGGTGAAAGGTTCCACCAAGATATCAAAGTGATGGAAAACGATACCAAGGAAGATGGGATGCCCATATGATGGCTGACTACTGCTGGAGCCTTCAAAGAGATTGTCTTGACATCTCTCATTCTAGGAAGTCCTATAAGAGAAAATTTATCAGCACTGAAAAGTAAGAGAACAAGAAAAAGAATGTTAAGAAAACTGGTCCCGTGCTTGCTTTAATATGGATTCATTTTTTGCTTATTTAAACACTTTTAATCACTTTGTGTTAATATTACCATTGTATATTAAAGTTCACTCCCTGCACAATTGTTGACGTTTCCATGCTGATTCTGAGTATGTAAAAACTTATTTTTTGAAAAGAAAAAAATTGGGCATAACCCTGCCAAAATGCGATATCTCCAAAATATCCGTATTTGATTGCTCGAAAACCTGACGTGATAGGCAAAAACTAAGGTGATTTTTGAAATCAGCACACCAAAGTTACCTAAAAACAGGTGTTAGAATTAAATCAGCAAAATTGGTGTTGGGCAGTGTTATTCAGCCATTTGGCTGTTGAGTTGCCAGATAGCAATATTTATTTAATTATTCCTTATATTATTCAGCCATTTGGTTGCTAAATACCACCATATATTTTAATTTATATTAGGGAGAGTTTCTAAATACCACCATTTATTTTAACTCGCTACCAAAACAGATGAATTTTCTCCTTGAAGAGAACCAATTATTTAAAAAAAAATTCTGTTTATTAAATAAATAATTAGAATTTAAACACACTTTCTTTACACAACTAAAATAAATAATTTTATTACTTAATTCCTATTTTTATTATTATTAATATCACAATTTTCGCTAAATGTGAGACCATATATTGTACCCGTCTAGGTATGAACCAACTTTTAAATCCTTTTTCTTAAATATTTCCCAAAGAATACTGGATTACTAAATAAAAATGCCAGTACCAGTCGGCAAAACGTTTTTGTTAATTTTGCGAATTAATATGATATATATATATATATATATATATATATATATATATATATATATATATATATATATATATATATGGTGTCCCATAAGTCCGGTATCATAGGAGAAATTAATATTTTTCTATTTCTACAAACCATAATTCATATTTTTCTCTTTCTACAGGCCATAATGTCTGTGAGCAAGGAAGAACGAATCCAGATAATTCTACTCATAGGAAATCGGAGTCAGAGAGAGGCCGCTGCTGAATTTAACAGACTGCATCCAGACCGCGAGCCAACGAATAACACAGAGTTGTGTGTCTTGATGCAGTCTGTTACTTTCAGCAGCGGCCTCTCTTTGACTCCGATTTCCTGAGTAGAATTATCTGGATTCGTTCTTCCTTGCTCACAGACATTATGGCCTGTAGAAAGCGAAAAATATGAATTATGGTTTGTAGAAATAGAAAAATATTAATTTCTCCTATGATGCCGGACTTATGGGACACCATATATATATATATATATATATATACACACACATTCAACTGCAAAGAACACGCAGTATAAATAACGTAAAGAAACGACGCTTGTATAGGAGATATTCCGCGCAAGACGAGAGAGAGAGAACGGAACAAATGAAAAATGAGGTAACCACCTGGGAATCGAACCCGGGATCTTCCGATTGCCGGTCAGACGCGATACCATTACACATGGACCTCACTCTTCCAAATGCCGTAATTCTTCTACATACTCGCAGAAACAATGCCCCAAGGGGGCACCTCCCGAATGCCGTAACATTATATACATTCAACTGCAAAGAACACGCAGTATAAATAACATAAAGAAACGACGCTTGTATAGGAGATATTCCGCGCAAGACGAGAGAGAGAGAACGGAACAAATGAAAAAATGAGGTAACCACCTGGGAATCGAACCCGGGATCTTCCGATTGCCGGTCAGACGCGATACCATTACACCATGGACCTCACTCTTCCAAATGCCGTAATTCTTCTACATACTCGCAGAAACCAATGCCCCAAGGGGGCACCTCCCGCATGCCGTAACATTATATACATTCATGCAACTGCAAAGAACACGCAGTATAAATAACGTAAAGAAACGACGCTTGTATAGGAGATATTCCGCGCAAGACGAGAGAGAGAGAACGGAACAAATGAAAAAATGAGGTAACCACCTGGGAATCGAACCCGGGATCTTCCGATTGCCGGTCAGACGCGATACCATTACACCATGGACCTCACTCTTCCAAATGCCGTAATTCTTCTACATACTCGCAGAAACCAATGCCCCAAGGGGGCACCTCCGCATGCCGTAACATTATATACATTCAACTGCAAAGAACACGCAGTATAAATAACGTAAAGAAACGACGCTTGTATAGGAGATATTCCGCGCAAGACGAGAGAGAGAGAACGGAACAAATGAAAAAATGAGGTAACCACCTGGGAATCGAACCCGGGATCTTCCGATTGCCGGTCAGAACGCGATACCATTACACCATGGACCTCACTCTTCCAAATGCCGTAATTCTTCTACATACTCGCAGAAACCAATGCCCCAAGGGGGCACCTCCCGCATGCCGTAACATTATATACATTCAACTGCAAGAACACGCAGTATAAATAACGTAAAGAACGACGCTTGTATAGGAGATATTCCGCGCAAGACGAGAGGAGAGAACGGAACAAATGAAAAAATGAGGTAACCACCTGGGAATCGAACCCGGGATCTTCCAATTGCCGGTCAGACGCGATACCATTACACCATGGACCTCACTCTTCCAAATGCCGTAATTCTTCTACATACTCGCAGAAACCAATGCCCCAAGGGGGCACCTCCCGCATGCCGTAACATTATATACATTCAACTGCAAAGAACACGCAGTATAAATAACGTAAAGAAACGACGCTTGTATAGGAGATATTCCGCGCAAGACGAGAGAGAGAGAACGGAACAAATGAAAAAATGAGGTAACCACCTGGGAATCGAACCCGGGATCTTCCGATTGCCGGTCAGACGCGATACCATTACACCATGGACCTCACTCTTCCAAATGCCGTAATTCTTCTACATACTCGCAGAAACCAATGCCCCAAGGGGCACCTCCCGCATGCCGTAACATTATATACATTCAACTGCAAAGAACACGCAGTATAAATAACGTAAAGAAACGACGCTTGTATAGGAGATATTCCGCGCAGCGAGACGAGAGAGAGAGAACGGAACAAATGAAAAAATGAGGTAACCACCTGGGAATCGAACCCGGGATCTTCCGATTGCCGGTCAGACGCGATACCATTACACCATGGACCTCACTCTTCCAAATGCCGTAATTCTGCTACATACTCGCAGAAACCAATGCCCCAAGGGGGCACCTCCCGCATGCCGTAACATTATATACATTCAACTGCAAAGAACACGCAGTATAAATAAAGTAAAAAACGACGCTTGTATAGGAGATATTCCGCGCAAGACGAGAGAGAGAAACGGAACAAATGAAAAATGAGGTAACCACCTGGGAATCGAACCCGGGATCTTCCGATTGCCGGTCAGACGCGATACCATTACACCATGGACCTCACTCTTCCAAATGCCGTAATTCTTCTACATACTCGCAGAAACCAATGCCCCAAGGGGGCACCTCCCGCATGCCGTAACATTATATACATTCAACTGCAAAGAACACGCAGTATAAATAACGTAAAGAAACGACGCTTGTATAGGAGATATTCCGCGCAAGACGAGAGAGAGAGAACGGAACAAATGAAAAAATGAGGTAACCACCTGGGAATCGAACCCGGGATCTTCCGATTGCCGGTCAGACGCGATACCATTACACCATGGACCTCACTCTTCCAAATGCCGTAATTCTTCTACATACTCGCAGAAACCAATGCCCCAAGGGGGCACCTCCCGCATGCCGTAACATTATATACATTCAACTGCAAAGAACACGCAGTATAATAACGTAAAAACGACGCTTGTATAGGAGATATTCCGCGCAAGACGAGAGAGAGAGAACGGAACAAATGAAAAAATGAGGTAACCACCTGGGAATCGAACCCGGGATCTTCCATTGCCGGTCAGACGCGATACCATTACACCATGGACCTCACTCTTCCAAATGCCGTAATTCTTCTACATACTCGCAGAAACCAATGCCCAAGGGGGCACCTCCCGCATGCCGTAACATTATATACATTCAACTGCAAAGAACACGCAGTATAAATAACGTAAAGAAACGACGCTTGTATAGGAGATATTCCGCGCAAGACGAGAGAGAGAGAACGGAAACAAATGAAAAAATGAGGTAACCACCTGGGAATCGAACCCGGGATCTTCCGATTGCCAGTCAGACGCGATACCATTACACCATGGACCTCACTCTTCCAAATGCCGTAATTCTTCTACATACTCGCAGAAACCAATGCCCCAAGGGGGCACCTCCCGCATGCCGTAACATTATATACATTCAACTGCAAAGAACACGCAGTATAAATAACGTAAAGAAACGACGCTTGTATAGGAGATATTCCGCGCAAGACGAGAGAGAGAGAACGGAACAACTGAAAAAATGAGGTAACCACCTGGGAATCGAACCCGGGATCTTCCGATTGCCGGTCAGACGCGATACCATTACACCATGGACCTCACTCTTCCAAATGCCGTAATTCTTCTACATACTCGCAGAAACCAATGCCCCAAGGGGCACCTCCCGCATGCCGTAACATTATATACATTCAACTGCAAAGAACACGCAGTATAAATAACGTAAAGAAACGACGCTTGTATAGGAGATATTCCGCGCAAGACGAGAGAGAGAGAAACGGAACAAATGAAAAAATGAGGTAACCACCTGGGAATCGAACCCGGGATCTTCCGATTGCCGGTCAGACGCGATACCATTACACCATGGACCTCACTCTTCCAAATGCCGTAATTCTGCTACATACTCGCAGAAACCAATGCCCCAAGGGGGCACCTCCGCATGCCGTAACATTATATACATTCAACTGCAAAGAACACGCAGTATAAATAACGTAAAGAACGACGCTTGTATAGGAGATATTCGCGCAAGACGAGAGAGAGAACGGAACAAATGAAAAAATGAGGTAACCACCTGGGAATCGAACCCGGGATCTTCCGATTGCCGGTCAGACGCGATACCATTACACCATGGACCTCACTCTTCCAAATGCCGTAATTCTTCTACATACTCGCAGAAACCAATGCCCCAAGGGGCACCCCCGCAAGCCGTAACATTATATACATTCAACTGCAAAGAACACGCAGTATAAATAACGTAAAGAAACGACGCTTGTATAGGAGATATTCCGCGCAAGACGAGAGAGAGAGAACGGAACAAATGAAAAAATGAGGTAACCACCT
>JAJOZX010001833.1:712500-768051 GCA_023014485.1 Bathynomus jamesi | reverse complement strand
GGTCGAGTTTTGGGTCTCATTTTTATCTTTTACAATATTCCACAGGAGGAGCAGGAGCACCCTCACCTTGAAAACGCGCGACTGTACGCGATGCAGTAACCGAGGAATCAGCGGACTTATAACCATTAGTCAACGTGACAGTCTATCGACACTAAAAAACTAACTTTACCTAACCTAACCTAGTGTAACCCAACTAAGCTTAACCTAAACCAACCTAACCCAGTCTAACTTAATCTAAACCACAAAATCTTTTGGCTTGAATACCAAGTCGAGGGAGTGACTTTAGTCCGGAACAAGACTCCAGCGCTCGTAACTCAATAGGTAATACTGTTTTTCTATATGCAAAGCGAAGACACTGAGGTTGGGTGTTCGAATCACGATGACTGGTAATAATAACAACACAAGAGTTAGATCAATGGGTGACATTATTCTGGCCTGAGCGTTGTGCCAGTTTCTGGCACTCCTAAATGATTATTATCAGTCCGGAACCAACGGCAGTAAACCTGAAAGACCTGGTTGGTCCGATTCTAATCGAACTTTAAGTTTATCTTCACTCGGAGAACCCTCTTCCCCCTCCCCTTACATCCTCAGTTCCACACTCCTTCCCCAACATCGGGGAAGAAATTGAAACTTTGAGCGAGTCTGGACGAGAGATGTATTTACTAAGAGAAACAAAAGTATCGTTTTTCCCTTCGAGTATGCTCTCTCTCTCTCTCTCTCTCTCTCCTCTCTCTCTCCTCTCTCTCCCTCTCTCTCTCTCTCAAATTTAATTAGGAATCCTCAACATCTCCCTAATTAGCAACAGGTCATCAAATAAAGAATCCGCGCCTTTGGATTCATAAAGTTTGTAATTTAACTTCAAATGACTGATTTCTTCCGATTAAAGACTTAAATATGCTAAAGAAATTAAATGAAATGTAGAAGTAGTCAGCTTGCATCAAGAATTCAGATTTGCTAATGGGTGAAACCTTCCCCTCGTTACGTTTTGACAACGTATTCAACTTTCATCATGTCAACACTTCATCTAATTTTGATTCCTTCCGTAAGATGACTGCAGGCAAGACAATTTTTACCATCTTAATAATATAGCCACTTGGGATAAGGTCCTAGCCGCATCAAAATCCTGTTACTCTAGTTCTTTAACTGTTTATAATATTTATAAAATATGGTTCCGGAAAAAAGTTCGTCTAGAAAACTAAAATTTCTAAAAAGCATAATAAATTACAAATTAGTAATGTTTTATTTTTGAAATTTTATTACAATCAATAAAACTAACAAAATATCTACAGAAAAATAATATAAGCAATTAATAATTTTTTATGCTAAGAAATTTTACCTTTTTAGGCGAATTTTTTTCCTAAACTGTCAATCATTTTATCAGACAATGTTAGTTAACATGAATGCCACATTTTAGGTGTAGATTGAAATTACTTTGTAATAATTAAAACAAACATACCCAGGAATGTATATACAAAAAAATCTGCCCACTTGGAATATCGCGAAAAGCAAAAAAGTGGGCAAGCTTCTGTTTATAAAACTTTTAAAATTCCAAAATATAGTCTATGAGGCAACCAAATAACGAAACAAAACAACGTCAGCAGCGAACACACTAGCTGTAACGAATTTTCGACTGCTTTTAGGAAAATGATAGTCTGACATTCAGTTTCTCTTAGACTACTAGTGCCACTTTTTTCTTCCACTAGTGGGAGTAGGCATTTGCGGTTAGTAACAGATAGACTTCTAATTCTTTTGGGTTTCAGAAGTGGATATTTACAATAGATTTGAGTGCCGTGAACGTCGCGAGAGTTGTCCCCCTACAGGGGCGCACCCAGAAATTGGTTAGGGGGGGTTTCCAAATATTTAAGCTGGGTGAGGAGCCGACATGGTAAACTACAGAGCACTAACGCTAGAGAAACAGTTATAATAGAGGGGTCCAGGGGCATAATTAATTTGTATAAACATAAAATACATGAATTTATTGAGCTGAATACATACACAATGTGTAATATATTTTTATTATTATGCACTCGAATGGCTAGAGGATAAGAGATCAAAATTTGCTGAAAAAGCTTTTATTTGTGGTATTGTATAACCCATGTTCCTTTCACTGTTAAAGCTTTTGAAAATCTGTTAAATAAGAATTTTTTAGCTTGCATCATTGAAATATAAAAACACTTCATATTATTTCAAAATGGAGGTTACATTAGTCAAAGAATGCTTTAGGTAATGCAATGTGTTCAGAAATTATTCTTAGTAGACTAGCCTTTGTTGCTACTCATTTTAGTCCATCACATGTATTTTTCCCATGACTTAGCAAAGAAATGTCAGTTGCATTCAACTTGGAAGTCTTCTTCATTGTGACATATGGTAGTGAAATTAAGTGTTTTTGTATTGTCTAGCACATACATCAGAAAAATAATGACATTCTTGGAATATGTAAACTGGTGCTGCTGAGTGGTTACTTTCTAAGGCTGTTAATGATAGTGGTAACTTTTGCAATCCAGTTCTCCAATTTGTTTCTATAATATAAACAAATGATTGAAGTGTGACCCATTTATTATGTCAAATTGATTCTGGGAGTAGTAAGTCACCAATTTACATCAGGGATGTATTTCTAGGAGATACAAGGCAGACTGACATAAATATGACACATTTTTCGCATGGATTTAGTGTTATAATTGGGGAATGCATTCTCAGGGCAAATTTTTGGACACCCTAACCTAACTTAAATTTCCTATACTTGGGATTTTGGAAGAGTCTGGCCAAGCGGGGTGGGTTTCCGGGCTACCAGGAAACCCCCCTGAGTGCGCTCCTGCGGGCCTAATTGAAGATGGTTGGAGCCAGCGTTACGTCGCCGATGCGCTAGGAATTCCAAGAACAACGGTTCGACGTGTATACCAACGTTATGTGGAGACAGGAGAGTACAACCGAAGACCAGGATCTGGAAGATCGCGTTGCACATCTGCCCGTGACGACCGTTGAGTGTTTTGCGAGATCGTCGCTTGACTGCCACAAACGTCCGCAATGAGCTGGAAAGGTCTCGAGACGTCAGTGTATCGGAGCGAACCGTTAGGAGACTTATGGACAGTGGCTTACATGCTAGACTTCCAGCAATGGACCCGGAATTGCTCCTACACGACCGCAATGCTCGTCTTGTTTTTGCTCGTGAGCATGTCAATTGGACTTCTCCAAAAACAACCCTCTCTGTAAAAGTGCACGGGCCGAATCTTTCTCCTGTTTTTCTCCACACTCTTTCCCGTCCATCGGATGTTCGAAGATTAAATCTTGCTTCGTTTGTGAACAATACTCGTCCCCATTGGACCATAGTCTAATTGACATGCTCACGAGCGAAAGCAATACGACCATTGCGGTGGTGTGGGAGCAATTCCGGGCACATTGCTGGACGTCTAGCATGTAAGCCACTTTCCATAAGTCTCCTTCTAACGGTTCGCTCCGATACACTGACGTCTCGAGACCTTTCCAGCTCATTGCGGACGTTTATGGCAGTCAAGCGACGATCTCGCAAAACACTCAACGATCGTCACGGGCAGATGTGCAACGCGATCTTCCAGATCCTGGTCCTCGGGTGTATTCTCCTGTCTCCACATAACGTTGGTATACACTTCGAACAGTTGTTCTTGGAATTCCTAGCCCATCGGCGATGTAACGCTGGCTCCAACCATCTTCAATTAGGACGACGACTCTTGCGACGTTCATGGCACTCATATCCATTGTAAATGTCCAATTCTGAAACCCCAAAAAATTAGAAGTCTATCTGTTACTAAACGCAAATGCCTACTCCCACTAGTGGAAGAAAAAAGTGGCACTAGCAGTCTAAGAGCAACTGAATGTCAGACTGTCGAATTCTTAAAAGAAGTCGAAAATTCGTTACAGCTAGTGTGTTCGCTGCTGACGTTGTTTTGTCTCGTTATTTGGTTGCCTCATAGACTATATTTTCGAATTTTAAAACTTTTATAAACAGAAGCTTGCCCACTTTTTGCTTTTCGCGATATTCCATGTGGGCCGTTTTTTCTGCCGCTCAGTATATATATATATATACACACACACACACACACACACACTGTATGTATCGTAGTTTTCTCATAAATATTATGAAATACAAGTACAAGGAATAAATTACAGTGATTGAGTAACGACTAACGACATAATACTGGAAGATAACTCCAGTAGCGATGATGTCCTTGAAACCTTTGAAAGCATCCACTTTGCGAATATGAAGTGGAAGAGATGAGAGAATAAAAGAAAGACAGAAAAGAGACGATGATGAAAGGGTCACCGACGAAACAACGGCGAAGTCAAGAGTGAAGCGTCCTCGTCTCGATCTTGGATAAAACGCTTCCGTCGCGTTTTCGAACCCTTTTACGAGAGCCCTTGTACATAGAAGTGCTCCAAGGGGGAAATATTTCTCGGAGTCTCCACCCCCCCCTGTTTGTCATTAAAAAATCGTATTCGTTTTACGCATGGGGTCATTTTAATTCATTCAGGATTCGAAATTGCACATTGCAATGTGATGATATTGATGGAAAATCAGCTCATTTGCTAAAAAGATGACAAATGCTTTGTATAATTACACACCCACAAAGCAAAAATAAAAATAGTCTATCTTTACAAATCCTGTTGTGTAGGTTTTAACTTTTCCTTGTGTGCGTATACACACGTATATGAATTTACGCAAACATATGAATTTACTTTCACGTGTTTAACTATTAAATGTATCCCCCTACACACACACACACACACACACACACACACACACACATATATATATATATATATATATATACAAATTACTATGAGGTCGTTACAATAAAATAGAACGACCCTAAATATTAATAAATATGAAAAAACAGTCAAATGTAAATATGTGAAATTTCCCCAAATAAATTTTCCATTTTCAGTTCGTTCAAATTTTTGATAAAAGGTTTCACCAGAATTTTTATCGTTGCGCAATTCAGGTTTCATTTATAGACCCAATATCAGCATCCGCATGAACACACCATATATATATATATATATATATATATATATATATATGTGTGTGTGTGTGTGTGTGTGTGTGTGTACGCTTTCAGGTTGAATTTGTTGGAATCAATATGCCTATATTTTAATTTAATTAATTTTAGTTTTATTTCAACGACGGTTCAGAATCGACCTCTGAAGTATCCCGCTTCATTTGGGGGATTTGATAGAGGAGAAAGTTGTTTTCTACTCTCACCTTGCCCTCGTAACTAGCTGGTTAGATATTTTCCCCTAGAATCTGTCCGGTTGGTTCTTGAGTGTGTTGAAGTTGGTGTGCTGGAGGTTGAGAGGAAAGACTTCCCATATCCTTCTGTACATAGAAATATTATCTTCTTTTTGTCTCAAATCACTCCAAAAAGAAGGTTTTTTAAGACCGTTTCTTCTATCTAAAGAAGTTATGTGTCATTGAAAGAAGTTATTGTATCATCTGACAACGAGCTTTGATACCCAAAGAAGGAAAATCTTCCTCTATAGAATGGACCCTCCAGAAAGAAGTTATTTGATCTAAGGGGTTCCAAAAAACCTTAGCCCCCCCATTTGCAGCTTACATGTTTACTTATATCGAAATAGTTTTTAGTGATTATAAAAATATATAAAATTCTTTATTTATTGCAGGTATTAAAATTACTCTAGCTGATAAAGTGATAATATAATGGCTTCTCAATTAATTGGTGATTCGGAGAGGCAACGTGTGATAGATCGCGTACGAGCAATAACATTTCGGGAAGCTCGTGATGCTGGAGCCACCTTTATAACACGTTCATGGGTTGCCAAAAAGTTGCGAAGAAGTGAGGACTTCGTCAAAAGAAATTGGAATAAAACTTTGGATGAATGTGAAATGGATACAACCAAATCTGGGCGCCCAAATTTGCCACTCTCTCAGGAAACAAAGGACATCATTGAAAGCGGTACGCGTAAGCGGAAAAACAGCTGTGCTAAACTTTCTAGAGAGATCGAAGTGTTGAGAGGAAAGATCGTTAGTGGTGAGATCATTCGACTGTACCGTCATAGGCAAGGTTTAACCCTTTGAGGACCACGGGACATAGTTGTCCCAACGGAAATAATAATATAAATTGTACAATGATGCAACCTTTCTACAAATACATCTACATGTTATACAGGTATCGTTTAGTTGTCGGAAAATTAACCCCAAAATGGGTCATTTAAGTGACTATAGTTACTAATATCTAATTGTAAATAACAATAAAACTTAAACTTTTAAGTTCAAAGAAACGTATACTGGTCGTCAAAGGGTTAAAGCCTTGGCATGAACTTCCAAAGCCAAGAAAAACTCAACTTAACATCGATGACAGAATGTGGTTTGCCCATTATCTTGAAGATTGGGATGTGGATGATTTCATGCATTTAGCTGTCTCCGATGAATTTTTTGTTTACGTAACACGTCGGCCTAACTACCAAAATGATCGAGTGTGGGCCACAACACCAGATGAAATCGATGACAATGAACATTATCGCGAATTATTAAAAAGTCCAGACTGTGTTGGTGTGTTTGTTTTGTTCACTGCAAAGAAGCTCATGTGGGTGCTGAAGCCAAATGGTCAGAGTTGGGATGGACAGTATTTTCGTGATATTATTCTATCCCAGCATGTCATTCCATTTCTAAGAAACCCAAACAATGTTATGGATGTCGATCAGGTCACGCTTCTGCACGATAAGGCCCCCTGCTTTAAGGCATTAGCCACTCAACAGTTGTTGCGGAACCATGAGATCGATTTCTTTGGAAATGAAGAATGGCCAGGAAATTCTCCTGACCTGAACGTCTGTGAACACAGTGGATCAGTTATAAAGGACAAGGTTGAATGTCTCTTGTTTCAAGAACCTGCAGCAAATCGATTTTCGAAGGATACAATGACGCAACACATTGAAACTGTTTTAGCAAATTTGCGTCACTTTTGGCAAGCTACCCAAAGCGAATTCAGGCTGTCTTGGAAGCCAATGGCGGGAACACCAAGTTTTAATTGTTTCTCATTAAATGCAGGATTAAATTCTCTTTTGTAAGGTATGTTTAGTTTTACTGTACCTCTAATGGTTTAGGCAATGGGCGGGGGGCTAAGGTTTATTGGAGCCCCGTACATTAAAAATTTTTATTTCGCGTTTTGCTCATTTCTTTTTTGGGACCACCTTAAAGAGTTTTGCCTCTCATATTTTGAGATTATTTTCATTGTTTTCATGGCCTCCTGTCCCACCCCAACTGGAATAGTACAGAATCCACCTCTTCTCTGATTCCAGTGTATATATATATATATATATATATATATATAGTCATGCGGTTTGCTTCTACAAAGCTTCAATTTAATATTTAGGAGAAATCCAATGACAAGGAGGAATGTAAATGCCATGAAAAGTCTTCTTTAATGCGCAACGTTTCGAGCAATAACCCTCTTCTTTTAGTCTTTTTATAGAAATTATTTTGTCTTGTTCACATTTATTTATTGATTCTAATTTCATATTGTTATTATCTAGCCTGATGATGAGCGTATTGCTCGAAACGTTGCGCATTAAAGAAGACTTTTCATGGCATTTACATTCCTCCTTGTCATTGGATTTCTCCTAAATATTATATATATATATATATATATATAATATATATATATATATATATATATATATATATGGTGTCCCATAAGTCTGGACCCATAGGGTAAAATAAGTAATTCATGCTTTTCCGTTTATGCAAGTGCTCATGATGTCTTTGAGTAAGGAAGAACGCATCCAGGTAATTCTGCTCGTAGGGAATCGGAGTCAGAGGGAGGTCGCTGAGGAATTTAACAGATTGCATCCGGACCGCGCGCCGATAACACACAGCTGTGTCGGCAAACTTGTAGCAAAGTTCAGGGAAACGGGATCCATAGGAGATAAACCACGCAGTGGACCTCCGAGGACATCCACCTATGATGACACAGCCGCTACCATCCTCGCTCATTTCACAAACAGTCCCCAAAAGTCTCTTCGGCGTTTTTATTGCCGTTTTTATTATTTTGCCTTATGATTCCAGACTTACGGGACACCCTGTATTAGTGATGTAGGTCACATCCGCATCCGCGGAACATCCGCATATTTTATCGCATCCGCATCCGCATCCGCATCCGCACTTTGGACTGCGGATGTCGTGCGGACGTGGACCGTTGAGATAAAACGTTATTAATAAGCGGAAATTATCAAATTCTACTATATTAATAGAACTAGTTCATTGTGCGCAAAAGTGATGCAAAGGCTGTTCTTGTATGAAGTTACTCTCTTGCAACCTACTTAGATCCACGTTACAAAGCTAAGTTATTTTCACCTAGTACATTAGAACGAGTTAAATCATCACTTGGCAAAGCAGTTGAAGAGCTTCAATCTCTTAAATCTGTCGCTTCGCCACCCACCAAAAGAATAAAAGTTTCAGTGACAGAACCAACACCTTCAACAAGCAAATCTATCACAGAATCTGTCTCTCAGTTTCTTGAGTCAAGCAGCAATGACGAGACTTACGCGATGTCAAAAGATGTAGTAAAAATGATCGAGAGCTATCACCAAGAAAAACGGCTGGCTGCATGTGACAATCCTATTAGTTGGTGGAAAAATACGCAGAATATCTATCCATACTTGAGTAAACTTGCAAGGAAACATTTAGCCTGTCCTCCAACAAACGTACCAAGCGAGAGATTATTTAGCAGTGCTGGATTAATATATGATGAAAAGAGAAACAGACTGGCAGCAGAAAAGGCAGAAAAATTAATGTTCCTTAAGCATAACCTTCCTATAATTAAGTTTGAACATTAAACGATGAACATCTTAGTTTACTTTATTTTAATTACTCATTTATAAATATGCCTAATAAAACTTTAAACTTAATATAAATAGTTATCAAGCTAATTAAAGATCTCTTTCTATAAGGGTGGAGGAGGTTGGGGAAAGAGGTCGGTGGGGTGCATTTGAGTTGGGTTCACGTCCCGCATCCTGGTAACACAATTATGGTTTCTAATTGTGGCTGAAACTCAACAAAATATAACGAATTTATTTGCAGACGAATTCACTAATTGATTTCTATATTAGTTAGATGCTTGATATTATTTTATATGTTCAGAGAAAAGTACAGCAATTATTGTACAATTAATCAATTATACTACATTATAGCTACAGCTCTCTCTATATAATAACTTATTATATACGTTAAACACAACAAATCTCGAATATATCCTAAAAAATAACGAAAATGTAGACATCCGCATCCGCATCCGCGGATGTTGAAATCAAACATCCTCATCCGCATCCGCATCCGCGGATGTGAAAAAAATGACATCCGCTACATCACTACCCTGTATATATATACGTATATCCATTATGAAAATTGAAATTTTAATTCTTTCAAATTGTAGCTTTACAGTTTTAATACATTTTGTTTTTAATAAAATAAAGTTCTGTGATGAACCATTCCTTGCACTGTAATTTAAATTACAGTTTAAAAGTTTGATTTCTTTTTTTTTTTTTTACTGTCGAGAGAACAGTAAAATAAAATTTGGGTCTCTTTTTCTCAGAGTTTAAATTATGGTGGAATTTGCATACTTATTAAGACCCAATTTATTTAGGGCGAAAAAAAATAATATTCTTTTATGAAATTCACAATGTGAAGTATGAAGCTCATAACGAGGCAGGTATGCCATCGTGGGTTATGTTGTAACATCGCTCTTTTCCCCTTAGATCAGCCCACGAGGTTAAGGGACGATAAGTCTTTTCAGGCGTTGTATGGTGGGTGACCGTCCCGCGTTTATAGATAATGTAGCGACCTTTAAAAAGATCGGATCTTGCGTAAAGCTGTTGGTCCTCCCCTGAGTCACGTAACCTTTGCTGTTACGGAGTTTAAAAATTCCATATATATATATATAGACTTGAGAATTCCTTTATTTCATTATCAAATGAATTGATGGGATAGACCTCGCTATTAAGACCACGAGGTTATAGGATACAATACTGTAGAGCAATTTCGTGTGAGGGTTTTATGCACATTAAACTGATCAATGAATCAATCATTAAATCTCTCTTCCGGACCAGAAGTAGCAGTTTCCTTCCATTTAACGGAAGTATTAATATATGTAAGATGTATTTCCGTTTCAGTCTCTTCCCGTTTTACTTCCGGACTTCCGGTTTAACTCGGAAATAAACTTTGAGCAAGTTCTATCAAACTGATTCATATTTCGTCGACAGAAAGTTTAATCGACAGTGATTAAATAACTTAACCTAACCGAACCTAATTTAATCTAATTTAACCTGCCCTAACTTAGTCTAACTCGAAAAATACTTGTTGATAAAATGCTGCATTGCATCATGTCATTAATCCGGTTGTTTACCCTTAGTTAAAATGTTAAATGTCCTAATTATCGGGCTATGTCGTGGTAAGTGTTGTACAACACCGCTTCCTGTCGATCAACGAAGTTAAACGACAATGGATCTGGATAGTTGTTGGTTGGGTGGGAGACGGTCCTCTGCGTCCAGATTATGTAGCGACCCGTGGTTCGGATCCCACGTAAAACTTTAGGTCCCCTCCGTCATATGATCTTAGATGTTGCCATGGAGACTAAACATCCCCTCTCATTAAATTTGTCCTAATTATCTGCTAATATGTTGTTGTTGTTGTTGTTGTTGTTGTTGTAGGCTAATATAAGTAAACATTGTAAATAAAGGCTTACTGAAACGGGATTTAACTGACATTTCCCTCAACAGATGGCGCTTATGTTCATATATTTTAAAGCAGAAACCCAATGAAACTTCAATAAATATTCTACCAAGAAAGCCCCAAAACATCTTAATTGCCAAAAACCAAGGTCCAGATTAAGAAAGATTCGATTATAAGTTAACTCTATAGGCTATAAGCACACACACACACACACACACACACACACACCTTGGTTACCTTGGTTTTGCTTCCGCCCGAATTGTTCATTCTGACGAATACAATGTAATCGGTTTCATATCTCAGATTTTCGCGAATATTTCTTCTAGAAAATCGCAATTATTTTAATCGTGAAAAGAAACGCCGAATTCACGAATATAAAATTCAGTTTTTGTTCGTGGAATGTTTAAAAGTGTAGATTTCTCCTGAAATTATGCTGAAATACGATATACTGTACCTAGATATTATCTAGAATTATTTAACACACGCGTAAATAATAGGTTTTTTGTTTGGAATTAAAGCTAACTTTCTCTGTTTGTCTGTCTGTCTGTCTGTCTGTCTGTTTGTCTGTCTGTCTCTGTCTGTCTGTCTGTCTGTCTGTCTGTCTGTTTGTCTGTCTCTCTCTGTCTGTCCCTCTCTTTCTGTCTGTCTGTCTCTCTGTCTGCCTGTCTCTCTCTGTCTGTCTGTCTCTCTCTCTCTCTCTCTCTCTCTCTCTCTCCTATGTCCACAAGAAAATTAAGCAGAAACTTTTTTTTTCTGGTCATATTCACTGATAAATCCCATTTTGAGGTTGTTCGTGTTCGCTCAGCTCATATAACAAAATGATGATCTGCAAAAGAATGCAGTAGTCCAATGGATAATCTTCTACAAATGACGCACCAAAGGTTATAGTGGAGGCAATTTTGTATTAATCAAATCATGAGTGCTCAACGGTGTGTTATTTCATATCTCTCTCTCTCTCTCTCTCTCTCTCTCTCTCTATATATATATATATATATATATGTGTGTGTGTGTGTGTGTGTGTGTGTGTGTTAGGTTAGAATTGGGCGGTTGAAGGGCAGAGTGACCTATCCATAGAACTAACTACTTGAATTCTTGCATTTTTCCCAAGGTGATCTGTGTACACATCACTTTGCAACGCATAGAGCCATAGACTAAGCAAGTAATGATACCCGAGGCGTTACCGAGACGTAACTACTTACTCACACCGCGTAACAAAGTGATATATGCCCACAGATCACCTATACGGAAAGAAACAAAAATTTTAATGGTTTTCCGGATAACATTTGCCTTCAACCATCCAACTGTGAAGATGGATTTCTCATAAATTTTTATTGCCACGAAGAAAACCCATTTCGTTTTATAAACACGATGCCATCTCCACAAAACCTACTCCTAACAGTAAAATTGTTCCTGTCTGCGCGTCCGTATTCAGAATGAAAGGGTACAAAAGCCTTATTTCTGTAAATGTCCGTCAATCATTCTAATCGATGTGAAGTTTTCTGGTAAACTCTGTAGAATCTTCACAAACAGTGCAGTAATCGCAGTCATTTGAGTGCGGCATTTTACACTCACTCATTTTGAGCTGTCAAGATTTTCGCTTTACTGGACTCACAATGGAAATGTAACAATATATTTGAAAATCAGTATATATATATATATATATATACACACACAGAAGTAACACGTGAATAATATTTATGATGAAAATAACCACGAAGAAAAATTAAAAAACGAAATAGTGCTCAAGCGCTTTTGTCTAATGACATCCTCACCAACACTGAAATTAGTAACAAGATTCAGACTATATATATATAGATCACAAAGTAAAAACAAAAATAATATGAATAGCTATGAGAGTTTTAGCGCTTTACCCTTCTTATCTAAATCTGTTTTGAATGAATTCAAAATAACAGGATCGAGCGGAAAAAGGCCTTGGATAAGGAAGAAATTAATTGTTTGTAAGTTGAATAATGACAGACTCAAGAATGTTTCTATTAACAATGTTGCTTGAATGAAACAAAACTGAAGAATTATTCCAATCAACATACTGGGACAACTCTGATAAATGGACAAAAAGGGCATTGAACGACTGTTCCGTTCTAATGGAATATTGATGTTGTTTTACACGTGCGTTCAAATCTTTTCCCGTCTGTCCAATATAAAAGGAGTCCCATTGTTTACAACCAATTTTATAGATAATGCCTGAAAGAAATGGTAGGACTATTCTTTAGTTTGACATTTTGGATCACCTGAAGATCAGGGCCCCCAGCCTTCGTTAGTTAGCCTTATAAGGCTAACTAACGAAAATATCACGACTTAACCTAACCAGTCGTTAGATCAACTGTACGCCCTTGACAATTGGTTAGGTTAAGTCGTGATATTTTCGTCAGTTAGCCTTATAAGGCTAACTAACGAAGGCTGGGGGCCCTGATCTTCAGGTGATCCGACATTTTTCACAATACTGACATACGAAAATACTACATCAATGTTCAAAAGTTTAAGTACATTAGCAATGCCTAAAAAGCTTGGGAAAAATAGAAATACTAAAATATTCTAAACTTGTAACAATATAATCTGCTTAGAAGTGTATCATGGACGTTGGCAACATCAGATAACTTACTTTGATCCCTAAAGAACGAAACCAAAGTTTTTCTTTAGTAATACTGATATCAGTAATTGAATTTAAGGCTACCATTTCTTTAAATTTCTTCTTGCAAATTTTTAGGTTTAGGGGATTCGAGACCTTGCATTTATTTAATTATTTCGTTATCTTTATAAAAACGTTTTCAAATATCTTAATGAATACCGGCAATGACCAGACTTTCCACGTTTTAATCTTTTTCCCCCCAAAGTACTTAAAGAAGTTGTGAAACTATTACATTTAAGCATAGTGTATAACTATGTATAAAAACATTCATAATTGAACGAGCGTTTTGTATTTAATGAGTTCATTGTCTGTAGTAATAGGATATCGTCACTATCATTTTAAAGGAAGTTCGATATCTCTTTTGATGTTTTACTCCACTGACTCACGTTTGGTGGCATTATATTTATGTTACATCTTAGCCATTTTATTTAGATTCTTGAAACATTTAAGTTGTTCCAAGTTTTTAGATGTCTAAAATTACTACCTAAAATATTTAATGAATCAGCTAATGAAACATTTAATGGAACACCTAATGAAACATTTAATGGAACATCTAATGAAACACTTAATGAAATATTTAATGACACATCTAATGAGATTCCTGGATGAATGTGCAAATCCAGAACTCTGCATAAGGAGGAAAATTAAAAAATATTAGGCAAAATTATATTATCCTTCCAGGACAACCTGTAAGGCCTAATCGATTAACTAGGCTAGACCCTTGAACTAAAGCTAATTAAGCTACTCTGAAATAAAATTTTTAGAATAGCCATAGGCCTAGGCTTACCATACGTCCCGATTTGACCGGGACAGTCCCGGTTTTGAGCTCTTGTCCCAGCGTCCCGGCCGGCTTGTAATTCTGTCCCGGTTTATAATTGTAACAATTATAAACCGGGACAGACTTACAAACCGGCCGGGACGCCGGGACAAGAGTTCAAAACCGAGACTGTCCCGGTCAAATCGGGACGTATGGTAAGCCTAGCCATAGCTAGGCTTAAAGGGTTAAGCTCATATTGTCTAGACGTAGGACATAATACAATACTTCATCCCGATTCTCAGTACAAGTGATAAACCTGCAAGATAATAAAATAACACAATGAAAGTCTGTGACTGTCCTTAATTAGAATCAGCCTACATTTATTTGTCTCTAGATTTACAAAGCAAAGGCAGACCCACGGCCACTCCCAAACGTCCTATAATGCTTTGCGCACGCGTACACCCAGATAATAAAACTGAAGTTAAATATTGAAAAAGTTGAATTTTTCACAGCTGAAAATTTGAGGTTTGTAAGTTAAATGAATAATTTATCAAGTGAGGATTTCATTCAAATTTATCACTATTGTTTGAAATGTTAAAAAGTTCGTTCATATTTCGTCATCATTTTAAAGTTATAAACAAACATTGAATTCCTGTCCAGTGTATTCTTATAGACTATTTTCCTTTTCATTAATCATTGAGGCTACCTTGTAGCCACGTTGCGACACCGCTTCCCGTTAGATCAGCCGAGGTTAAACGAAATGTGGTCTGTTCAGTCTTCTGCGTTCAGATGGCTGTAGGTCCTTTCCGTCACGCGACCTTTGCCGTTACGAAGAAGATCAAACAAAGTCATACATAAAAATTATTCTATTCATTGATCAATTTTACTTTCAGAAGTGGATTTTGAATTTTGTGGTTTTAGTGTTTCCATTTTTGGATTTGGAATTGAGAAAATGCATCGCATTTTCTTAATTTTATGCGGAAAGAACACACACACACACACACACACACACACACATATATATATATATATATATATATATATGTATAGTAAGATGGTGAGCTGCTGATTGGGATCAGGGGAATCGAGTCCAGGCTAGGACGTGGTAATTTAAGACTTCCTTGGCGGGTCGTGGTTCGGATTCCACGTTAAGCTGTAGGTCTGAGCTGGGGCAACACTGGACAATTCAGGAGGAAGCAAATACAAAGTTTAAACAAGGTACACATACATATATACATATATCGGGTGGCCACAAAAAAACTTTACTTAATTCAAAGTTTAATAACTGCAACAATTCAAAACTTATGCGGTTGAGCTTTGGCACACACTAACAGATGGTTATAATCTATAATTGCTGGAATTTTCAAATATGTAGGTTCTATAGTTTTGTTACAGTGAACAATTTAAAAGCATATGTCTAAAAATAGCATGCCGAAGAAAATGAATTTGAACTTAACAAAATTTACTTAAACAAATGGTCAATGTGACCACCTCCCTGTTGGTAAACTGCCCTCAATCGCTTCTTCCACGAGGAGATGCACTTTCGAACCTCATCTAAGGTGATATCATCCCATGCTCTACTGATTTTCTCCTTAAGTTCATCTTCGGTGAATTTGTCTTTCTGGCTGCCGTAAACCTTCACCATGAGGGAATCCCATACTGAATAGTCCATCGGATTACAGTCGGGAGACTGAGGCGGCCATTCATCCTTTTTGATGAAATTAGGGGTCTCTTGCTCTAGATGATTTTGGGTCGCTCGGCTTGTATGGGCGGGTGCCCCATCTTGCTGGAAAATGTAGGCCTCATCAGGATACAGCTGACGACAATCAGGAAGTAACCCATTATCTAACAGGTTGATGTAGCGCTCAGAGTTAACTTTAGTTTCGTTTGTGGCAATAAAATGAATTCGTGTTTTCCCCTTCCATGAAATTCCCGCCGATACCATTACTTTTCTGCTGAATCGTGAGGTTTCATGATAAAGCCTGGAGGGAAATGTCCTTTTTCCTTGAACCATAAACCCTGTCATTTTGCCTGTTTTTGGCCACCTCCAACGTGAAATCCTTTTCGTCTGTAAACACAACTTTTTGCACGTCTTCAGCTGAGTAGCGTTCATATAGGGATTTACAGCGGGTCTTTCTACGCTGTCTTACATTCTGATCACGCCGAGAAACTCGAATTCTCTTGTAGGCCTTCAATTTCAAACGTTTTACAATACCTTGTACAGAGGAGCGAGAAATCCCAAGGTCGTACGCAATCTGTCTCTGGGAGCGATGAGTTCCTGGTGTATTCTCCTGGGATTGAATCAGTTCCTCCACGGCAGCCTTATTTTCTTCTGTTGAAACACTTTTGGGCCTGCCGCTGCCGGGTTTTCTAGCTGTTGATCCAGTATCCTTTATCTTTCTTATTAAGTTATAAACACTTTGACGAGTCCAGTTCTTTGCGGGGAATTCTCGGACAATCCTATTTCCATTCCAACCTTTTTCCTTGACACATGCTTCTATGATGGCTTTATCACTTTTACTTAACGTCATGCTGGCGGGGTTTTAGCGGAAAAATAAAAGAAAGCACATTCACATTAGGTTTAGCCTACGCTAGCGCACGTACGTGTCAGATGCACACCAGGCATGCTATTTTTAGACATATGCTTTTAAATTGTTCACTGTAACAAAACTATAGAACCTACATATTTGAAAATTCCAGCAATTATAGATTATATGCATCTGTTAATGTGTGCAAAATCTCAATCGCATAAGTTTTGAATTGTTGCAGTTATTAAACTTTCAAAATTAAGTAAAGTTTTTTTGTGGCCACCCGATATATATATATATATATATATATATTTAACTGCAAATGACACACAGTACAATTAATGTAAAGAACGACGCTTGTTTAGAAGAGTGTCCGCACAAGAGCAGGAGAGAAAACGAGCAATGAAAAATGAGGCACTTCCCAGGAATCGAACCCGGGATCATCCCATTGCCGGTCACGTTAACCATTACACCAAGGGCCACCAAGACTCGGAACTTGTAATTCTCCTACGTACGAGCGGAATCGAATGCCTCATTTTTCATTGCTCGTTTTCTCTCCTCCTTTTGTGCGGACACTCCTCTAAACAAGCGTCATTCTTTATATATATATATATATATATATGTTGGCCAGGGTTTCTTTTTAAATAAAATTTGTATCTTATTTCTAAGAAATCCTAACTATCGTTAAGACCATTTTGCCTGCAAGAAAAAAAAAAAGATGAGAAAGCTGGGAATTATCTAATAGTATGAGAACATTAACCATTATTGTTATATTAACAACCTGCAACGGTTTTTCCTGTTTCAATTACGCAATTACTTGGTGTGTTTTTATTAGAATATTAGAAGCATGATAACAATTTAAAGCCACCAAGGCTTCTCTGTAGGTTATCCTATAGGTTATACCAGTGGCGGACTGACAGCAACCTGGGCCCCTGGGCCCCTTGAAATCCGATTTTTTTTCATATTACAGTTCAATTAGACACTTGACCCAATTGAAAACACTTTCACTGTTTTATGATGACTGCGGGTCGTGGCTGCCGGGCCCCCTAATTGCCCGAGCTCTCGGTCCATGCCCGATTGCCCGACCGCTCAGTCCGCCCCTGGGTTATATTGTAGGTTATTGTAAAACATGTGAACCCAAACCACGCCAAATACAGGGTGTTTATAAAGTCCCTATCTATTTCAGTGAAAACGTAACAAAACGGGTAAAATTCAATAACAATATAATAGAAGGCATACATTTAATGAATACTTAAGCATATGATTCTACATGAGCACTATCAGTATCTCTACAGAGTTCGAATCTGTCAGCAGCATTGCGGAACAGATTTTGGAGCATGACAGGGGTTATTTTTGTAACTGCTGTTACGATACGAGCACGTAAATGTCTCAACTTCATTCAGATGGCATTTTAAACACCGTCGTCTTTCAACAAGATGGGGCACCTTGTCATTACGCAAACATTGTTCGGGAGTAACTAAAGGAACGATTTCCAAATCGGTGGATCGGACGTGGAGGCAACAGGCCCTGGGCGGCTCGATCTCCTGACCTAACGCCCCTGGATTTCTTTGCATGGGGCTTTATCAAATCAAACGTCTGTCAAACAAGGGTTACAGATCTGCAAGATTTACCTTAAAATTTAAATTACCATAACACTTCAACAAAGATTTTGTTCCTCTGGTAGTGTTGGTTGTTCCTTACTGACTTTTTAGTGCTGATTTCGAAAATAATAGTGAAATTTTTCCATACTCACAGTTTTAATATATATATATATATATATATATATATATATATATATATATATATATATATATATATATATATATATATATTGACCACGACCACTCCCGTTCCGGTGTTTCTAGTTGTACCCACCCTTTTGCTGGCAAACCACTGGTCTCCCCATTAAGTGCAATTCATCTAACTGCTATTTTAGCCATTTTCAGTGTCACAGTATCATCTTCGGCCCCAGTACCTCCCGAAAAGTGTCGTTCTAATGCTGCTAATTATACCAACATATTCCTGTTTTGGAAACAAAATTCAAATTCAATTTGTTCAAAAACTATGGTTGATGGAAACATTTCACATCCACATTCGTATTCCGGGTACAAAAATCTACCAGAATCACCCTATTTTAGTCGAGGAACAGGAAATAAGTTTTAATTTGTTGACCAGTGAATTGACAGGAAAGGTGTTATTTGGTGAATGGCACGTGAGTAACAATTTGCTTCGAAGGTAAAACGCAAAAGACTTCTTTGAAGTTTGACTGTACACGCGAGATTTTTTTTTTCGAGTTATGAAATGGCGTCTGTTGCTGCATGATGATAAAAGTAACAAAAGCGCGAGTAATCAGTAAATAGATGAACGTTCATGACTCTACGTATGAAAACTGCATTTCATTAATGATAAGAACTCTGCATTTTAGAAGGGAAACAAAATGGTCTCATTTCTTCTCATACATTAAAGAATGCCAAAAGGTGCCTAACATAAACGAACAATATTAAGGTCAGTCATAATCGTGTGACGATGATCGTTTGAGTATCTTCGCTTTATCGCCTTACGTCGTTATCTTTATTTCAGGACAAAGAATGAATAGAAGACCAGAAGTTTTTTCTGTAGAACAAATAACGTTTTCGATGATTAGATTTCAGTGTCTTTGAATGGCACAGAAAAAAATTGCTACAGTTAGCTTCGAGTATACAAGATGGTAATTTCCACACATAAAACGGACGGTAATATATATACGGATGCCGCAGAAGACATAATGAGGTTATATTTAACTTTGACTTGAATGTAAACAAAACTTATATATATATATATATATGCGCCTCGGTGGTGTAGTGGTTAGCGTCGCTGATTACGAATCCATCGGCCCCGGGATCGAGATCCGGTGACGGCAGGCGGCGCGCAGCAAAACCCAGCTGTTCATCCTTCCACACAATAAAAAATTTGGTTGGTAGATAAATGGGTACCCTGGGTAACCTAGTGGTTAAAACGCTGGGCTGCTGGTGGGGCGTGGTTCGGATTTCACGCTAAACTGTAGGTCTAAAGTGGAATGATAAGCTTGACCTTCGTCAGAATGAAGAATTCGGGCGGAAGCAAAACCAAGGCTAACCAAGGTTATGTAACATCATGCATGAACAAACACGATTTTTCATAATGAAAAAATCGACCTCACCAGGATGCGAACCAATCACTTCCTCAGTAGAAGGTGAGTGCAATAGCCACTACACCACGACGGAATAGAAGTTAATACAACCTCATATATTTAAACAACCGAGAAAATCATGCGTGTTTGTGTATGATATTCCATTTATTGGATCCCAGCATTGCACCAGATAGTTTGAATGAAATGCTGGCCATAACCTCGAGTGCGGGAGGGTTAACAAGTAAAATACCTCTGAACGCGAAACCGCTATACGTTTCCTAGGTTGTTTAAATGTATAAGTTTTATGACAAGTTGTGTTAATTTTCATCCCGTCGTAGTGTAGTGACTAGCGCCCTCATCTTCTACTGAAGAAGTGGTGGGTTCAGACCTTGGTGAAACCGATTTTTTCATATATATATATATATATATATATATACACACACACTGTATTGTATATGTATAACTGCCTAGATCTGGTACTCGCAAGCAACAGCAACCTAATTGATAACATAGAAATATCCAGAACTATAATATCAGATCACAACATTTTTGAAATAACCAATATAAAACCAACGAGGAGGAAAGAATATGCGCTGTGGAAAGAGGCAAATTTGAAATTTTTTATTTTCACTCCAACGCTATAAATTGGAAAGTATTTGCATCCAGTATGGAAGCAATAGACTGGAGAACCACCTTTAAGGACAAGACAACGGAAGAGATGCTAATAACCCTAGAAGAGACGCTAGAAATTGTGGAAAAACAACAAAAAAAAAAGAAGCAGGTTCGAGAGACAAAAGAGGTCAATGTTCCGTAAGAGAAAATGAGTGACTGTAAAATTAAGAAACTGCGAAAACAACAACATCAGAAATATATTAAATAATAAACTGGATTGCATCATACATGGTCTAATTGAGAACCATACAGCGAAAGAAGATGACGCTACAGAAGCGACTATCGGACTATCGGACCTTTGAAGAATGAAAACAATGTTTTAAGCGATGATCTAAAAGAAGTATCTGAAATATTAAGAGCTCACTATGAATCATCTTTCAGTATCCCCAAAAGTGATAAACTAATATGCGACAGACACGCGTTCTTTGAAGAAGAATTACAAGGGGAGAATAACGGACATTGACTTCACAAAAGATGATATCACACAAGCTATAGGGAAACTAAAAACACACTCGGCAGCAGGCCCGGTGGAATGCCACACTAATCAAAAACTGCAAGAATGAAATCGCTAAGCCCTTATATTGGACATGGAGACGATCACTTGACACGGGAAATACCGAGAATCTTGAAGAGAGCAAGCACAGTTCCAATATATAAGGAGATCGAACCGAGGCTAAAAACTATTGGCCAGTGTCGCTTACATCTCATCTTACTGAAATATTTGAAAGAATATTTAGAGAAAAAATTTGACTTTTTGGAAACTCGGAAAAAATTAAATGATAACTTCCCGGTGCGGAAGATTATGTCATCACAACTAATGGGACAATATAACATTATTGATGCAGTCGAAAACAATGAAAATTATGATGTAGGCCTACTATACATAGACTTTACCAAGCGTTCGACAACTGTGACCATGGAATCATTGCATATAAACTGAAATATATGGGAATAACAAGTCGTCACAGTTCAAGGAATATCTCATCAGTCAGAGGTCCTTAGCTCAGTACCAAAAGGATTAGTTCCATTACTCTTCATAATCATGCTAACTGACATAGATGAGGAAGTTCTCAGTGACAGCACAGTAACATCCTTTGCCGATGACACAAAAATGAGAAGAAAAATAAACCCAGAGGATATAGGATCTCTACAAACAGACATGAATAGAACCTACAATTAGTCTGAAGGCAATAATATGAAATTTAACACTGAGAAATTTTAACTATTAAGGTACGGAAGAAGGGAGGACCGAAAATCCATGGAATACTATACTCCAAATGGACAGGAAATTCAGAGAAACACTAAAACAAAAGAGTTAGCAGTTGTAATGATTGATGACGCAAAATTTGAAACATACAATAAGATATCAGTAAACAGAGCAAAAAGAATAACTGGACAGATACTGAGAACCTTTAAAAGAAGGAATAGGAATATAATGATTCTTCTGTTGAAAACACTGATCATACCCAAACTGGAGTATTGCTCGGTCTTAACATATTCATATACAAAAGAAGACATTAGTCAGCTAGGAGGAATTCATAGAAGCTTCACAGCCAAGGTCAGTGGATACAAAGAACTAAATTGCTGGGAAAGGTTACGTAAATTAAATTTATATTCTCTGGGAAGAAGAATAGAGAGATACACCATTATTTATACAGTACTTGGAAAATAATAGAAGAACTAGTCCCTAATCTTACTTTGAACCCGATAACCACAAAAAACAACAGTGGAAAGTAGGGAAGAAAGAATGTGTCGTGTTCTCAAATTAAAGATTGGACAGGAAACATCCTCAGGCCTGAAGGAAAATAGTTTTGTTGTGAGAAGACCAAGACTGTTCAACCAACTGCCTAAGGAACTAAGAAACACGAGTGGTGTAGCGGTGGATAGCTTCAGAAAAAAAGACTAGACGCCTGGCTCAGAACAATTCCAGATGAGCCGGGAGTACCTGGCTACGTGAATTGGAGAGCGCAAGAAACCAACTCTTTACTTCACCGGACCAACTGAAGAGGATGGGTAACAAGCCTGATCTCCATGAAATGAGGAATCATCGCACAGAACATCTGAAAGGTTGTGTGTATATATATATATATATATATATATATATATATATATATATATATATATATATTAGGGTGGCCCAAAAATTAACTGAAAAAATAAAAGTTTGAATTGCTATTCTCCACAAGGCTATTCCTGTTCCATATCACAAAAGAAGCCTTCAGACAAAAAATAGGAAGATTGGCCAATATTTAGAGGTCGCGACCTCAAGGTAAAAATATCTAAATTCCGTAATTTCAGTAATTTTGGGTCACCATTATGTTCTACAATAAATATTTGCCGAGCAACGCCACTGTAGACTGTAAACCTATATCCAAAGAATCACTTATGATAGCAATGCAGTCTTCCTACTAGCTCAGTTGGTCGCCAAGTCTCGGCAGGTGTAGACGTGTTTTTGTTGTGTTCCTGCCATCTGGGTTACGCCGCGCAGTGAATCACACCAATAAGGCAAGTTAAACTTTTCACCAGTGGCGGACACTATGCTTAGTTTTTCTGTCATTCATTTACTGCACTGACCTTGATAAGCAATTTGGAACAATGAATTGTTAAAAATTTAAAAAAAATTTAAATTTATAAAACTTTATTAAAATTGTTAAAATTGTTTGTTTTATATTCTATATAAAACATATGTATAGGTTCTTTAACTCTAATTTCCATTTTATCTTCCATTCCACAGGCCAAGACTATGACAACGACAAGGAGCAGTCCGAAAGTTTGGCTCCTGGGTAAGCCGGACCCGGACATCTTGGGATCTGGCCTGCCAACAAACGGGGCTATTCTCAGGAACTTCATGTTTCACCGCCAGAAGGGATCCACAATCGGTGACAGTGATAAGGCCACCATAGACAGAGCGCTGACAATCTGGGACAAGGCACGAATTCCGACGCAGTGGGTGGACTCCGGCGTGCGCAAGCTTCGGAAGCTCTATGAAGAATATTGTGGGTTGAAGAAAAACCGATTGAAACCGAAAGACGGGTGCCGAATCAAGGAAAGAAAATTCAAGGAGAATCTCACCAAACTATTTGACATCTCACGAAAAGACGCCCTCAGTATTATGACGGACGAAGAAGACAAACAGTTCCTGTGGATGCAACAGCAGGATCCCTCGAGCGCGAGTATGTTCGGGATCGACAAGATCTTGACGAACAAGGAGACTCGCAAGCGCCTCAGGAGTGATCAGGCCAGTGCTCGAAAGGAAAAGAACATGTTGAGCGCCCAACAGGCGAATACGGCTGTTCCGTCTAGTTCCGCCATTGCTGACATCTGTAGCTCCTCCACATCGACGGAGTTCGAAGATGATTTCCAAGCTCCGTCAACATCCAGTCAAGTTCAGCCAAGGAATAAGAAATCGAAGCAGACCATTGTGACCAAGGAAGTAGCCACCGCGCTCGACCGAGTGAAACTCCCTGACCGCGCTGCCATGTTCGTCGTAGGAGCCGTCACGCAAGCGCTCGGTCATGGCCTGGAGTCTGTGGCGCTATCCTGGAACACCATTCAGCGAGCGCGGGTTACCACTCGTGAGGCGGTAGCAACTGCTCAACAGGCTGTTTTCTCGCCGGACAGCCCACTGCTTCTCCACTGGGACGGTAAACTGCTTCCAGATATCGCCGGCAATAAAAAGCTTGTGGATCGCGTCGCCATCTTGGTGACTGGTGGTGAAACAGAGCAACTTCTTGCCGTCCCTAAGATCGGCCGCGGCACGGGAGAGGAGCAGTGCAATGCATGTGTCCAAACGCTGGAGGAATGGAACCTCAAACCCATGATCCAGGGACTAGTCTTTGACAGACGGCAACCAATACTGGGCTGAATATGGGCGCGTGCACCCTAATTGAGAAGGCTCTAGACAAGGAGCTCATCTGGATCGCGTGCCGTCATTATGAGTTCGAGGTAATTTTGTCGGCCGTATTTTCTGTCGCCCTGACACCAACCGGTGGGCCTGAAGTGGGAATCTTCAAACGCTTCCAGAAGACCTGGCCTGATATTAATATAGTTGATTTCCGTTCTGCTGGAGACGAGCTCTTCGTTGACATGCCGGATGGCCTATGAGAGGAGATGATGTCATTTTACTTGGAGGCAGTCAAGAGCCAGCTCCCACGGATGACTATGGAGAGTTGCTTCAGCTCTGTCATATATTCCTAGGAGGATCCTCCGACGGAGAACCGTCCTTTCGTGCGCCAGACGCTATGCACAACGCGCGGTGGATGGCTAAGGCAATATACTCGCTGAAGATCTTCCTTTTCAGGAGCCAGATTAAGTTGACGGCCCACGAGAAGCTGGCGTCACAAAGATTTGCCTCTTCGTTTCTCTTATTTACGCTCGCTACTGGCACGAGGCCCCTCTCCCAGAGAGGGCCCCCCCTCAACGACTTAAACCTAATTGTTGTCCTCCATGAATATCCTGACCGTGCCATCAGGGAGGCGGCTGTTAAGGCCTTCTATCGCCATTTGTGGTACTTCTCTGAGCACCTCGCGCCTCTCGCCCTCTTCGACGATCGCGTCGACGAGATCACCAAAGCAGCTATGGTTGACAACTTCTTACGTCCCTCAAACCAAAAACTCTTGAGATGTCTGGACGGGACTGTGTTCGATCATCGTTCTTCAATGGCATCGTACATCACGAGCCGATCTTTGAAGATATTCGATATACTCTCCATGAAAGGACAAGATGAAGCCAAGACATTCTTGTCAAAACCTCCCTCCCTCTGGCTGACAGACCCCATTTACCAGTTACTTAAGGCTAAGTGCAGGCTCCTCAAGGTCGTCAACGACTGTGCCGAACGAGGAGTCGCTCTTATTCAGTCCTACAATACCGCGCTGACGAAAGACGAGACCCAGAAACAATACCTACTGCGACTCGTCGCCAGCCACCGAAAAAGATTGCCAGTTCCGACGAAGTTGGCTTTGACGAAGAAAAGTAACGGGCGTGACGTTGTTTGTTTGATATACAAGGATTTAGTGCAGTCGTAGTAACTGCTATGACATGCGTGTTCTAGTATATTTTTGCATAACATGTGCTCTGTGCTGTTGACTTTAAATTTTGAAATAAACATTGATATTGTAGTTTTGTTTCAAATCCTAAAAATATAGGAACTGGTCGCGACCTCTAAATATTGTATGATCTGTCTAATTTTTGGCATGAGTTCTTAGATTTTGATATGGAACACGGATGGCCTTGTGGAGAAAGATATTTTCAACTTTCATTTTTTTGGGCCACCCTATATATATATATATATATATATATATATATATATATATATATATATATATATTCAGGGCGGCTTCTTAATGAATGCAAGGCATGCACTGCATGCGTAAATAATATACTCAATGAATTTAAAATTATTATTTAAGTTAAAAAAATAAAGTTAAAATTATTATTAATATTATTAATATAATATTGGTTCTATCCTCGGTTACTACATAACTCATAAGAATACCATAAAAGACAAAATACAGCTTATCTAATATGTACTACACTGTAATGCATGTTATATATATTATTATATATATATATTATATATATATATATATATAGTATACTTTTAATTTGGGGTACGGGAAAGTGGGCCTGTTAACAGCGCTTTCCATTACCCATATGTAAATTTGAATTACCATTGCAAAATTGAGAGTGTGTGTGTGTGTGTGTGTGCAATTTTCATTTTCATTTTCAACATTCATTCTGTGTGAACTGTTTGCATTACAGTTACTTTATTAATACTGTTTTGCATCCTTAATGGAATTCACAGAATACGTTTGCTGTAACTAATATTTTTTGGCGTTTAATTAAAACTGCAATTAACACATTTCCTGGGGCAGCTATATATATATATATATATATATATATATATATATATATATATATATATATATATATATATATATATATATATATATATATATATATATATATATATATATATATTATATATATATATAAATAAAGTTCCAGGCACATAGAATATGTATACAATGTAATAATGGTGCTGTTTAACCTTCTTCACAACATCTAAGGTCATATAACGGAGGGGACCTACAGCTTTACTTGGGATCCGATACATATATATATATATATATATATATATATATATATATATATATATATAATAATAAAGTAATGAAGTTTCGAGTACATAAAATAGCTATATAATAAGATACAGAAATGCAAGCATGGAGGGAAATAGAATCGTAGTAGAACGCGAAATTTAGTTGGTTGTTAAATAATAAAAAGATAAAGTTTTGCAGAAAAGAGAAATGGTAAAATTAGAGCAGTCAAAAGGAATTGAAAATCAAACATTTAAAATCGAACTCGGATGAAAATAACAAGTGTTGTATTCCGTCTGGGATTCACAATAAAAAGAATAATAACTCTATTAATGATGGTAATACTATTAGTACTAATAATAGTAATAATGACGATAATGATAAAGATTATGATAGTAACTATGATAGTAAAGATAGTGATACCATTAGTGGTGGTGAAAAAAAGATCAATTTTATTCGCTGTAATAATGACGAGAAATTAAATTGGATTATAAAGAGGTAAACTGGAGAAATATTGAAATCGTAACTACAGAATAAAGGAAAAAAAGGTAAGGTATTAAAGGTTTTTGGAATTTTATTCTGGGTTTGGTTCGTTTTGGGAGGTTATTCCACCTTAAGAGGTAGTCTTCTTTAAATTCCATTCCGTTTGAGTTTACAAATACAGTGTTTTTCAGTGTTGAGTCTACAGATATATATATATATATATATATATATATATATATATATATATATATATACACATACATTTCAACTGCAAAGAACACGCAGTATAATTAACGTAAAGAACGACGCTTGTATACGAGAACATTCCGCGCAAGATGAGGAGGGAGAACGAACAAATGAAAAAATGAGGTAACCACCCGGGAATCGAACCCGGGATCTTCCGATTGCCGGTCAGATATGATAACCACTACACCATGGTCCTCACTCGATCAGAAGTCGTAATTCTCCTACATACGCGCAGAAACCAATGCCCCGAGGGGGGCACCTCCCGCATGGTTATCATATCTGACCGGCAATCGGAAGATCCCGGGTTCGATTCCCGGGTGGTTACCTCATTTTTTCATTTGTTCGTTCTCCCTCCTCATCTTGCGCGGAATGTTCTCCTATACAAGCGTCGTTCTTTACGTTAATTATACTGCGTGTTCTTTGCAGTTGAAATGTATATATAGGTGCGGCATGCGAGAGGTGCCCCCCTCGGGGCATTGGTTTCTGCGCGTTTGTAGGAGAATTACGACTTCTGATCGAGTGAGGACCATGGTGTAGTGGTTATCATATCTGACCGGCAATCGGAAGATCCCGGGTTCGATTCCCGGGTGGTTACCTCATTTTTTCATTTGTTCGTTCCCCTCCTCATCTTGTGCGGAATGTTCTCCTATACAAGCGTCGTTCTTTACGATATATATATATATATATATATATATATATATATATATATTATTCTAAAATAGATGCAAGCTTGTATACAGACGGTTTGCGATTGCAAATACCTTTCAACCTTTCAAATGTTCCGTGCGATGATTCCTCATTTCACGAAGGTTAAGCTTGTCGCCTCTCCTCTCGAGTTGGCCTGGTGAAATAGAGAGTTGGTTTCTTGTACTCTCCACCTCACATAGCGAGGTACGTCCGGCTCATCTGGGATTGTTCTGAGCCAGGCGTTTAATCTTTTTTTGAAGATGTCCACCGCAACACCACTCGTGTTTCTTAGTTCTTTGGGCATTTGGGCAAGTATTTTTGGTCTGAGGCCAAAAAATACTTGTGGTTTTTGGTCCAGTTTGGGCAGAGCAAGCCTGAGGTAGTACGAATATGACTGTGATTGATACGGGTAAAATTGTGCTGCCTCAGGGAGAAAACACAAACTTGCGGTGCATCTTGCTCCTGAAGAATCATGCACCAGAACTGATGATAACTGGAGGTGTGTGCAATACAAACTAACGGAAATTGCGCGAAGGCGAATGCGGATGGATTTGGATGTTCTTTGAACTAGGCAAACACAGAACAGTGTTGTTTTCAGTGGTGATGAACCACGTACAGAAGCCTCGTCAGTACATTGACCCCCTATTTGCTTGTCAGTGGTGCTGAGAGTTCCTCGTACTGTGAAATGGGGGTGTGGGGTTGCATGAATGCAAATGGTGTGGGGTCATTTGCATTTGTAAACAGAACTGTCAATAGTCACATTTATCAAGAAATCTTAAAATACTTCATGCTGGAGTCTGCAGAACAGCTGTATGGAGACGAACAATTTATTTTTCAACCTGGTTCCAGCTCATGCGTCTCGTGCAACATCTGCGTGATTTGATGCTCATGAAATTGAAGTACTACCATGGCCAGCTAATTCTCCCGATCTTAATACGACAGAAAATCTTTGGAATATTGCTAAGCAGAAGGTCCAAAAGCGTAAACCGGGAACACTTAGTAAACTGAAGAGGTGATTGATGACAACCTGGCAATCGATAGCTACAGAAGAATGCAAGAAGTTTGTCGACCTGATGCCACGTCGATTAGAGGCCATAATCAGGGCTAAGGGTGGACCAACTAAATAATAAGAGACAGAGTTAAAAAGTCTTTGATAAAGGTTGAATATACTGGCGGTACTCAATAAACATAATGAATTTATTCCTTCTTTTGGTAACACCTGACAACATATTCTAATATTTTGGTATCTCATTATGCATTAACTTTTCACTGTTTAATAAGGTTTTTGATATATTTTAATTATTTTTTTCAAAACTGGCACACAGAGGTGTCTTTTTATCATAATGACGTCACAGACACTCGATATTCCTCATAAAGATGTATAACTTAACGGTATTATCAAGGTTATGAGCGCATTTCGTCCGGAGTTATATATATATATATATATATATATCAGGAAATTGGAAGGGCAAATTAACCGTAAAACGTTTTGTTCCTGTAAAGTAAAGTTATACTGTTAGTCTGTTAACTTGAAGATTCTGGGTTCGAATCTCGACCCGGACTTCAAATTTCATCGATTAAGGGGGTTTGTCTGGGTCTTCATTTGGTGAAGTAGTGGTTTGGTTAAACCGTAGGTCTCCCACAGTGAGAGGCAACAAACCCGACTTTCGTATGAATGAACAATTCGGGCAGAACTGATTCTCAAGAATATGTATTTACTAAACAAAATTAAGATGTTCCTCAATGAATACCAGATCAGTCTTTTAAATCGTTGCCCTTATCACTACATTAGCGCATCGTGCTGAACTGTGAGCTCCAAACATGATTTCTGAAATGTTTGATTTGCCATTCTTCATACTCATACTGATGGAAATTGACTAATCTGGGACTCAGACGAGAACGGAACACTCGTAAAATATCACAGGTCTGTGTATCATCTCTTTGGCTCAGGTTAACATTCATTTTACATTAGCGGCTGTAAACCAGGAAATTTGGAAGGATCACTCGTCCAATGTACCGCAGTTTACATGCAAATAACGTTGTAACACACCGTGACATTAGTTTTTGACATCCACAAAGCCTTGTACGTGAATAGAATCTCTATAACCATTGATGGTCATCTTGGTTTTGGTTGATGGCTAATTTCTCGTTTATTTGCCCAACGAGAATTTTCGATGATGTTCCGAACACAGAAAACAAAGATGTCCCATAAACTTCTGTACATAGAAATATTATCTTCTATTGTCTCAAATCACTCCACAAAGAAGTTTTGAAAACCATTTATTCTTATCTAAAGAAGTTATGTATCATTAAAAGAGGTTATTATATCATTTGACAAGAAGCTTTGATACCCAAAAGAAGGTAAAAATTCTTCTAGAATGCATCATCGAAAAGAAGTTATAAGTTCTAAATTCAGGTTTTATTTTGAGCGAAGTTTGCAACCCAAATTTTTAACTCTACTCCACGCTACTACAGGTATGTTATTATTATTATTATTATTATTATTATTATTATTATATATGAAGAGCACCAACTGTATGAGGCATCTGCGATGGTAAAGAAGCTTTCAACAAGCCATACTTTCTTTTTAACCTAAAAATAGGATACAGAGATACAGAAGTTGCGCGCAAAATTGGCTTATCAGGTAATTTTCTAGTTTCCCCTACAATTTTGGTACCACTACGCGCGCACACACACACACACACACACACACACACACACACACACACACACATATATATATATATATATATATATATATATATATATATATATATATATATATATGATAGTACTAAATTGGAGAACGGCATATGAACGAAATCCTTTAATCTAAGCTTAGTCCGACCCATTTATTTACTTTTGGATTTAAAATATTAGAACTTTGTTTGCAAATCGTTTCTTTACTTTTAAAATCCCATTCGGGAAAGCCTATAAGGGAGAAAAGCGAAAAAATACCATCTCCTTTTGGAATTGCATTGTAGATAGGATATTTCTTTCGACGTTGATTTAAAATAAACTTACATTTATTGCCATTGCTGTTCTCAGCCAAAATAGTCTTTGCTACGAAATAGAAGGAACGAACACGAAGGGATAATGGAAAAAATCAAATTGTGTGTGTGTGTGTGTGTGTGTGGTTACCATATGATGTACAGTATACAGGGTGGGCCGAAAGTCTGGATCCATAGGAAAATATTTATTTTAATACATAAATTACAACAAATGGTAAATACTTAAAATGAATATCAACTTTAACTCGTAAATGCGTATCCGTGATACTGTACAGTGGTTCGTACTCCAGTATAAATACTCAAATACTTTTTTTATTTCAGCCCAGAAATGGCTTCGAATCTAACAACAGAAGACCGGGTAGAACTTGTGCTCATGTACGCAAGACAGGGCGCTACACACAGAGAAGTTGCTACCGAATTCAATAGAAATCATCCTGATAAGCATCCAGTAACACATGCGACTGTTGGCACGTTGTTTAAACGTTTCAAAGAAACAGGAAGTGTACATGATCGACGGCGTTCTGGTCGTCCAAAAACTGCAACTGATGAAAATACCTCTGCAATGGTATGTGAAACTTTAACGAATAGTCCAGTAAAGTCAACAAGAAGATTATCAAATGAAACACGCATCTCGAGAACGTCAATTCGAAGAATTATTAAAAATCATAAATTCCATCCCTAAGTGTCTCGATGTCAGAGGCTGCCAATTTGAGCATTTGTTATAATTTGTTGTTTATACTGGAGTACGAACCACTGTACAGTATCACGGATACGCATTTACGAGTTAAAGTTGATATTCATTTTAAGTATTTACCATTTGTTGTAATTTATGTATTAAAATAAATATTTTCCTATGGATCCAGACTTTCGGCCCACCCTATATATTAGCCATCTAAGTTTGCCTGTGTGTTTCTGTGTCTATATAATATGCAGTCACGTGTGTACCATCATTTCCAAAAGTCAGGATACACGTACCAATTGTTTCAATATATCCCGACTATTAGAACCGATGGTATATTAGTACATACTGCAAATTATTACAGTCCTAAGAAAAATAAGATATTAAAAAACAGTTTAGATTTTACAATTACAAAACCTTTGATTTTTGCTAAAACACTTGTCAAATAAACACTATTTAAGTCAGGGGAGGGGAAACTTTTCAGTACCAAGGGCGAAAATCGATAACATAAACACCTCCGCAGGCGTCTGGCAAATTTTAAGCTTATATACAGCGTGTCCCAAAGAAATGTATACCCACTTTATTCGATAATACCAGCTATGAGGATAATAAATATATTACTTTTTATATGATTTTAATAAAGAATTTTCTCCTGAATCTAAACATGTAATTATTTCTATTAAAAATTGAAGAACAAAAAAGTTACAGATGTTTAAATTATAATTATTATTTTCGAGACTTCATGTGCGATATTTTCTAATATTTTAACCGACTGTTTTGAGATACTTATGTTTAGTGTTGATATTGAAGCATAAATGTTGTAATTATTAGTTAATTCAAAAAATTTACAAATTCCATGGTTAAATGACACTTTATCTAAGATGTTCGACGTCTTCCAGAACGTTGTTTTTGTAAGTTTTGCACAGTGCCGTCGGTTTCATACTTATCTCGTATACGTGCAAAAATATTAGAAAATATCGCACATGAAGTCTCGAAAATAATAATTATAATTTAAACATCTGTAACTTTTTTGTTCTTCAATTTTTAATAAAAATAATTACATATTTAGATTCAGGAGAAAATTCTTTCTTAAAAACATATAAAAAGTAATACATTTATTATCCTCATAGCTGGTATTATCGAACAAAGTGGGTATACATTTCTTTGGGACACGCTGTATATAAGATGTATTTTAAAAAGCTATTTGCTGGGCTGTAAATAAATAATTTTTAGTAAATAATAAATACCTAAGCGGGCTAATTGAAATTAGCTCGTGGGCGAAATTTCGCCCGCGGGCGAGGGTTTCCCCACCCCTGATTTAAGTGATAATTTTTATTATTATGCAAACTGTATAAAATATAAAATTGCTATTATCATTATCGACATCATTTGTGGGAACTGTAAAAACGAACTAAGTCCAAAACTGACTGATGAAAACGCAATGAAAAAACAAAGTTTTGTTTATGTCAATTAACTAATCTGATAAACTGAGTATTAATAACTATGTTTTATCTAATTTTTATTAAATATTTTGAGGAATTAAGATAACATTTTAGCATTTATTAATTCCTTTAGTCAACAGAGATAACATTTTAGCATTTTAGTTTTGTTGAACTAAAAGAAACTAATAAATGTTAAAATGTTATCTGTTATCTCAACAGAGACAGTAGTAGTAGTAGATTAAACACTAAGATTTTATTTCTTAGTTTGTAGAGATTTGAGGTATAACATTATTAGGCAAAATTTGTAAAATACAATTACATTTTGTCATTCAGGAAAGCAAATTGAAAAGAAAGGCAGAGAAATGCATTCTATAATTTTTTTTTGTTACCTTTCAACCTTTCAGGTGTTCCGTGCGATGATGATTCTTCATTTCATGTAGGTCAGGTTTGTTGTTCCTCTTCTTGAGATGGCTTGGTAAAGTAGAGAGAGGTTTCTTGTGTTCTCCAATTCACGAAGCCAGGTACTCCCGGCTCATCTGGAATTGTTCTGAGCCAGGCGTCTAGTCTTCTTTTGAAGATTTCTACCACTACTAAAACAGTCGTATGCTGTAGTTCCTTGGGCAGCTGGTTGGATAGTCTTCATCTTCTCATAGCAGAGCTATTTTACTTCAAGGTTGAGGATGTTCCCTATCTAGCCTTTAGTTTGGGAACACAACACATTCTTCTTTTCCTACTTTCCACTGTTGTTTGAGTGTTATCGGGTTCAAAGTAAGATTAGGGACGAGTTCTTCCATTATTTTCCAAGTACTGTATAAATAATGGTGTACTCTCTTCTTTCCAGCGAAAATAAATTTAATTTAGTAACCTTTCCCAGTAATTTAGATCATTGCATCCATTGACCTTGGATTCTTCTTTTCCTACTTTCCACTGTTGTTTGAGTGGTTATCGGGTTCGAAGTAAGATTAGGGACGAGTTCTTCCATTATTTTCCAAGTACTGTATAAATAATGGTGTACCTCTCTTCTTTCCAGCGAAAATAAATTTAATTTAGTAACCTTTCCCAGTAATTTAGATCATTGCATCCATTGACCTTGGCTGTGAAGTTTTTCTGAGTCCCTTATAGTTGACTGATGTCTTTTTTTCATATGAAAATGTTAAGATCGAGCAATATTCCAACTTGTGTATGATCAGTGTTTTCAACAGAGGAATCATTATATTCCTATCCCTTCTTTTAAAGGTTCTCAGTATCTGTCCAGTTATCCTTTTTGCTCTGTTTACTACTACCTTATTTTGTGTTTCAAATTTTGCGTCATCAGTCATTACAACTCCTAAAACTTTTGCTTTAGAGTTTCTCTGAATTTTCTGTCCATTTGGGGTATAGTATTCCATGGATTTTGGGTCCTCCCTTCTTCCTTACCTTAGTAGTTAAAATTTCTCAGTGTTAAATTTCATATTATTGCCTTCAAACCAATTATAGATTCTCTTCATGTTTGTTTGCTATGATCCCATATTCACACTTGTCGAACGCCTTGGCAAAGTCTGTATATATATCTCACATCATAGTTTTCATTATTTTCGAGTACATCAGTAATGCTGTTATACTGTTATAGTGTTCTATTAGTTGTGATAGGCATGATCTTCCTGACCGAAATCGATGTTGGTTATCATTTATTTTTTATGATTCGCCAAAAAGTCATAAATTTTTCCTCTGACTATTCTTTCAAATATTTTGGTGAGATGGCGACACTGTCCTATAGTTTTTAGCCTTGGATCGATCTCCTCCTTTATATATTGGAACTATGTTCGCTCTCTTCATCAGGATGCTCGGTATTTTCCCCATGTCTAGTGACTGTTTCTATATCCAATATAGGGGGCTTAGCGATTTTATTCTTGCCGTTTTTAATCAGTGTAGCATTCCATTTGTCCGGGTCTCTCTCTCTCTCTCTCTGTCTATGATATATATATATATATATATATATGTGTGTGTGTGTGTGTGTGTGTGCGTGCGTGTATGTGTGTGTGTATGTGTGTGTCTGTGAAAGAGAGAGAGAGAGAGAGAGAGAAGAGAGAGAGAGAGAGAGAGAGAAATTATATGGACATTACAATCCCTGTGTAAAATTATTCCAAAAGGCAGAATTCATCTTTGCAACAACAGTTAAAGATGATCTGGACATTTGAACACGTTACAAAAGCCCTTCCTGTCCTCTGAACAAGAAAACTAATTTATTATGAGAGAGACAAAGTGTCAACAACGACCCACCAAATGCTTCACACCAGATTTTCGACACTTTTAACGTTGAAGTTTATGACTTACCAATTAATAACTGGTTTCCCAAAACCAGTTATTTACAACTTTACATATAATCAACTTCTTTGGCCAAATTCCATTTTTCACTTTTTAAAATTTTTTAATTCGTATTAATTTGGATACAGTACATGATTATTCTATCCGCGCGCGCACACACACACACACACACACACCACACACATACACACAATATATATATATATATATATATATATATATATATATGATAATGATAAGATGATGATAATGATAAGCTTTATTGGCAGGCTATAAATAACATAACAGTACAATATTCTTGAGGTAATAAGCGATAAAATAAATCAAACAATAATACATTTAAAAACAACACACTAAAAATTATGACTAAACGAGAGATAAAAAAAAGACACGTACTAAACCAATATATATATATAATATATATATAATATATAGTTAATTAATTCCAGTAATTTAACACAACACAATTTATAAGCATTCTTTTGTGGCAGTTCAGCAACAGAAAGCAGATTTGATGTTTGAATTCGGCGTGCTTGGACTAGAGCATGGGTCTGATTAATCAGTTATCATTGTTCCGAATTTAATCATAATTAATCAAAAAAATATTTTTTAGAAAATGATGGGAAATGAATTAATTTTCCTCAGAATTTCACAGCATTTTACTTTAAATTTTTGTAATGTATCATTTGAATTTGGCACCTTTTTGCATGTATAAACGGTCTAATCCGCCCATGCCTGATTTTCTTGAACTAAAGCAAACTAAATGTTTGAGCAAAATGTTTTTCTTCGGTTTTATCTCACGCAAGAAACAATAAAGCTCTTCTTACTCTTTTCAGAAGTATTTAATTTTTAATCAGTTAATCATTGATTAGAAAATTTCATCATTCATCACTTTTTCCTAAAAAATGATTAATTAACATAACCTAGTTGGACTGGTGGATTTCATATCTGCGAAAGAGTTCAGCAAAGTATCAGCCACTGCAGGAGCGGTGGGGCTGCAACCCAGAGGTTGAGGGTAAAAACCCTCATTTAATGTTGTGTCCAACCTTTCGTAGTCTCATGAATGAGGTTCATTCCGTCCTATATGTATTTATAGCTTGAAACAACTAAAATTTCAGTGTCCGGAATGAAAAATGATGACTAATTCTTTACAAGCAGTAACATTTTGGTGAGATGTTATTTACAGTAACATTTTGGTGAGATGTTATTTACAGTAACATTTTGGTGAGATGTTATTTACAGTAACATTTTGGTGAGATGTTATTTACAGTAACATTTTGGTGAGATGGTATTTACAGTAACATTTTGGTGAGATGTTATTTACAGTAACATTTTGGTGAGATGTTATTTACAGTAACATTTTGGTGAGATGTTATTTACAGTAACATTTTGGTGAGATGTTATTTACAGTAACATTTTGGTGAGATGGTATTTACGTAACATTTGGTGAGATGTTATTTACAGTAACATTTTGGTGAGATGTTATTTACAGTAACATTTTGGTGAGATGTTATTTACAGTAACATTTTGGTGAGATGTTATTTACAGTAACATTTTGGTGAGATGGTATTTACAGTAACATTTTGGTGAGATGTTATTTACAGTAACATTTTGGTGAGATGTTATTTTACAGTAACATTTTGGTGAGATGTTATTTACAGTAACATAGTTGTAATCACGTACAAAAAGGTGAGCATAAATCTCACGCAAAAATAATGCGTAAAGATGTTTCGGTTATATTCATTCATCCTCATCAGTTAAATCCGTGTCTCTATAATACACTCGACATTCATTTTAAGGGAAGTCACGGTGCTGAGGATGGAACTAAACCTCTAGTTTTACATAATTATATATGTTATGGCGTATTTACGTACGATAATCGTTTAATAGTATTCTGTTATGGCATATTTATGTACGATAATCGTTTAATAGTATTCTGTTATGGCATATTTACGTACGTTAGCGTTTTATAATTGGATGGATCATCAAAGAAACATTGGATCAGTTGACTCCTTAACACCCAACGGCATTCCACTGATTCTGTTCTGGATTATACCAGACCATTTTATTCAGTCTCCAAAAAACCCCTTAGCCATTTAAAGACATAAAAAAGTGTATCTTAAAGTCTCTTGACGATTTCAGAACTTCAAACCTTAATACTTTGGTCGGGAAAAGAATACAGTTTACATAAGTTTTCCCATTATTATCACAGAGAGAACTGCCTATTTTTCAGCAAGTAAAATGTACACAACTGACATGTCATTAATATACTCGTATTTAAAATATATTCTTGAATCCTCACCTGAATATGTCGTTATAGGGCGTGGAAGCTTCTCAGACAAAAATCAATAATATTCAGTTCATTTTACATGAGGAAAAGAAAATAGTAAAAAAAATATTGTAAAAAAATAGTGCTTACTAATGGTAAAAATTTACAAGAAATACCAGTAGGCCTATATATTTAAAAAATTATATATATTAAACTTATTAACTTCAATATATACAGAAAACAAAGACTTCCTCCAACATTCTCTACAAAGAAATATTATCTTCTTTTCGTCTCAAATCACTCAAAAAAAGTTTTGAAGCCTATTTCAATTATTTCTTCAATCTAAAGTGGTTATGTATTATTAAAAAAGTTATTATATCGTCTGACAAAAAAGCTTTGTACCCAAAGAAGGAGAAACTTCTTTTAGAATACACCTTCTAAAAGAAGTTATAAGTTCTGAATTAAGAAGGTTTTATTTTCAGTGTAAGGACTTGATTAATAGGATTATATAAACAATAGTTATGAGAATCATACACTGTAGGGAATACTGTATGTACTGCTTACACACTGTACTCGTATATTATAGATAATTAATAGGTAATATTTATAGGTATATTAAAAGGTAATAATAATAATAATTATAATAGGTAATAGGGCTAATGAAGTACTTTGTTTAGTGATTTCCAAATTAATTTACAAATGAAACCTGTCTGATATTTACAGGTATTCCGCACCATACATCTTTCAAAGAGACTTCATTTCCTGAAATTTCCATCGTGTAATTTGGTTGGTACAAGTCAGTCGTTCCCAATTATTTTTGGTTCAAGGCACTTACTGTACGCTGTGGGGGGGGTCCTATATAAAGCCACAAAAGTTAATTTTGAATATTTAGCGCTTTAGACACTGGGGAAAGGTGAAACTGTTTGTTATGACTGCTCGGGAGAGGTTGGTATACGTGTTTTTATGAATTACATATGCCACACAATAAGCGTGAGTAAATGAATAAGTAACACAGGTTATGGAGTTAATTTGAGAAATAATAATAATAATAATAATAATAATAATAATATATATATAAAGAAACCTTGATAATTTGAATTGGACGTGTACGTGACTTTTGAAGGTTAATTTTTTATTGAAATTAGTGCCAGGCACTTTAAATTCACTCACACCCTTTTCAGAAGCAGCAATACCAATTATTAGTTGATCATTTGTATTCAAATGTATATATCGAATGGATATTATTATTATTATTATTTGACGAGGTGTACTTCTGAATACACGAAAGGCCTTGGAACCATTTTTCTTTTTCTTGTGGGTTTGCATCATATATATATATATAATATATATATATTTTTTTTTGTTTTCGGGAAGAACCGATTCGCCTCTATTTAAAAGGGCATATCTCGGCGGAAAAACAAAGAAAAAGTGAGAGGAAAGACAGAGGAAAAAGAAAGGGTGGAGGGGACAGTCGAAGTGGAAAAGACCAAGGATGACAAAGACTGCAGGGTCGAGCCCCATCATCCTTAGGTGCTAGGGCCGGAGGGCGCACGTGAAACCTCCAGAACAAGCACGTACAAACGAGCACAAAGAGCACTCATGAGCACGAGCTTAGAACCCCCTTGCGGTATATATATATATATATATATATATATTATCGGAAGAAAACATATATATATATATATATATATATATATATATACACACACACACACAAGTATACTTCATGTCATGTTATTAATAATGATAAAGTTCTGTGTATAAGGTTACTCTTGTGCGTGTCTCCTTCCAGTATAAGTGAACACACCCATGATTTAATTAGAACACATTATTAATAATAATAATAATAATAATAATAATAATAATAATATTATTATTATTATTATTAGTATTATTATTATTGCTACAATGTTATTAGATGGTATTATAGATAATTTTTTGAGCCCCTATTATCCTCTAATAAGTATGATCCATTCTTTATGTTTTGTCGCAGTGAAAAACAAAACTTATTGGTAACACTTGACACCTCGTAAAATAAGGTTAGTGAGAGAGTTACAAGGAGTTACAAGGACAAGAGGAAGCCTCAAAGACGACCTTTCTGTCCGCTCTGGGAGGTTCTTCTTATTAAACTAGTTCATTATTTTAACTAGTCTAGCAGTAGTAGAAACTGGATAGAAAAGCATAAAGAGAGAGAGAGAGAGAGAGAGAGAGAGAGAGAGAGAGAGAGGAGAGAGAGAGAGCGAGAGAGAGAGCAAATAAATTACAGTCAAATATTTTATACCGATGAATTAAAACACGTTTTCCTGAAAGGAATTGGCTTTTATGATTTAAAAAATATTAAGTTTTTTACTCAAGAAAGAGTATTACAGAACGTGAAAAATGGGAGATCAGAAATTTCTGAAAGAGCTTCTGGGCAATGTCGGGTTTTTTTTGTTGTTTTTAATCCAAAATATGAGGTTGGAAGTCTTTTTCTAATTCGTGTACATTCATTTAGGATTCCCTAATATTTGGGGCTGGGATCCAGTTTCCCATTAAAGTAATGAAGGCACACAAATCCTTCCTCGTAAGTATGGAAGAGGATTACGCAGCAAATGAGAATGGCTGTCAAGAAGCTTCCACGCAACGAATGGATACCGTGATTTGTTTCTGGCCGCGGAACTCTATTCCGACAATGTTGTATACCAACGTACCCTTATTCATGTATCTTCATTTACGCCCTTTATGGTGAATGTTGTAGACATCAGGCTCGCATTTTATCGACAAACGTCTTCTGAATCACGTTACGTTACATAAAATTACATTAGGTTATAGGTTAGATCAAGTTGAGTTAGGTTCGATTAAGTTATTAGAGTATCGGAGAAACGTCCCGTCGCCAGAATGAGTCTGTAAGTTTTCTGTAAACATCTGTGTCCCCTTCATAATTGTAACCTCATTATTTTTAATCTGTACATCACTTTTAAGTCTTCACAAAGTAGCCAACCGTGTTCTTTGTATTTAACCTTAGCTAGAAGAAGCTCAAGATTTTCGTAAGTTTCCTTCAAAGTGAACCGAATGAGCCACAGGAACGGATGCGTACAAACCCTGTCCATGTCACATTTTTATGTTCTGAAACGTCTTTTAATAAATGTGTTGTTCAGAGCTGTGTGCCAAATGCCCATCAAAGTTACTTACCAACGACGAGCATCTGATTCACGAGAGAGTCTTTCTCGAAGCTCGGGTAGTCTGCCAGGACCTCGCACTTGATCTCTCCTGATGCTCTGTGATCAACGTGGGCCAAATGCACTTCGTGGAGGCTGGAACCATCTTTCTGTTGAAAGCAGATGAACTTTAATCGTAAAGCGACGAAAGATTATTAATATTATGCCTAATTTTGAGAGTGTTATTATGCCGAATTTTAATAAGGACTTATGGCATAAAAAAATTATACCAATTTTTTAAAAGTATCTGTTGCCAGGAATGCAATTACTAAACTCGGGTAAGTGGCACTGATTGGCACTTCTTCAGTTGGATGCTTCGAAATAAGAAATGGCAAATATATAAAATTGTGGTTAACTGTAGTTTAGTAAACGTTCCATTTATTACTCGGTAGGCTTGTTACCCCTTTTATATATATATATATATATATATATATATATATATATATATATATATATATATATATATATATATATATACACATTTTAACTGCAAACAACACAGTATAATTAATGTAAAGAACGACGCTTGTATAGAAGAACGTTCGCACAAGATGAGGAGGGAGAACGAACAAATGAAAAATATATATAAAAGGTGAATGAAATGTTACGCCCGATTTTGGGTGAACTGTGAAACCTAAAATCGGGCGGAACTTTTTATATATATATATGGGTGTGGGTGTGGGTGGGTGGATGTGTGTTACATAACTGTCATATTAACATAAGACTTCATATTTGTAAAACAAGCTTAATATGAAATTTGGTATCTCCAGCTTATGCATATTCTTTTGTACGAGTACATTCTCTCTTATAACGAAATTATAGATCTGAAAAGAACTCTTCAAATCGAACCGAACCTGGATACAAATAAATTCCAAATAAAATTGTACCAATATACTTTGCAGTTTCGATCCAACTTCTCAATTTAAAAATTTCAACGGTTCTCGACGTATCTGTTCCTTGCTTGAACGACTCGGTTTTCGGATGGATTGGATTACCCACATCCGCAATTATTTCCATTTATTATTATTATTATTATTATTATTATTATTATTATTATTATTATTATAAAATAGCGTAGTCTACAACTTATAAAGATAATATTGATAATTGGATCTCTGAATATTTGGAATCATCTCAATACTGAGTGACGTTTCTCAATTAAACGCGATTTAGCGACTGTGGTCTTCTCTAATTGGTTTCGTTAACTCCAGTTTCGATTCAATTGGCCTAATCAATTAAGGTGCTATTCAGGGGGCAATTCAAAGTTGTTCGTGCGTGATTTTGGTTATTACCTTACCTTCATAATTCCTTCGTTTTTAAGGTTGGGTTAGGTTGCTGCTGTTTTGATTTCATATTAAACCTTCATCAACCAGCTGCGCTTTAATGATTTTATGCTGGTTAACGTCAGACGATTTTATTTAAGCGCAGAAAAACCGCCAGGTATTGAAGGGTTAAAACTCAAGTTCATCGAAGTCTTATACAGGGTGGGCCGAAAGTCTGGATCCATAGGAAAATATTTATTTTAATACATAAATTACAACAAATGGTAAATACTTAAAATGAATATCAACTTTAACTCGTAAATGCGTATCCGTGATACTGTACAGTAGTTCGTACTCCAGTATAAATACTCAAATACTTTTTGTATTTCAGCCCAGAAATGGCTTCGAATCTAACAACAGAAGACCGGGTAGAACTTGTGCTCATGTACGCAAGACAGGGCGCTACACACAGAGGAGTTGCTACCGAATTCAATAGAAATCATCCTGATAAGCATCCAGTAACACATGCGACTGTTGGCAAGTTGTTTAAACGTTTCAAAGAAACAGGAAGTGTACATGATCGACGGCGTTCTGGTCGTCCAAAAACTGCAACTGATGAAAATACCTCTGCAATGGTATGTGAAACTTTAACGAATAGTCCAGTAAAGTCAACAAGAAGATTATCAAATGAAACACGCATCTCGAGAACGTCAATTCGAAGAATTATTAAAAATCGTAAATTCCATCCCAAAGTGTCTCGATGTCAGAGGCCGCCAATTTGAGCATTTGTTATAATTTGTTGTTTATACTGGAGTACGAACCACTGTACAGTATCACGGATACGCATTTACGAGTTAAAGTTGATATTCATTTTAAGTATTTATCATTTGTTGTAATTTATGTATTAAAATAAATATTTTCCTATGGATCCAGACTTTCGGCCCACCCTGTATATATATGTTCTGCCCGAATTGTTCATTCCTTCGAAAGTCAAGCTTGTTGTTCCACCTTAGACCAACAGTTTAACGTGGAATACGAACCACGACCCATCACGGGTGGTCAGAAATTACAAAGTCCTCAATCTCACGACAGTCTCGATCAACAGCCCAGCATCTTAACCACACAGAGAAAGAAACTCTCCGTAACCTTCCATAAATAGAAGTATTATCTTCTATTTTCTCAGTTCCCTCAAAAATGAAATTTTGAAGATCATACCTTCAACCAAAAGAAGTTATGCATCATTAAAAGAAGTTATTTTATCATCTGAAAAGAAGCTTTGATACCCAAAAGAAGGAAAAACTTCTCCTTGAAGAATGAACCTTCTAAAAGATGTTTCATCTAACTTAAGAAAGTTATATTTTGAGTACCCTAAGCTACTCAATGTACTCATTTATCTACAAGCGAATTTTTTTATGGAAGGATGACCAGCTGGGTGGACTGAACGCCCGTCTCTCATCGCTGGTAATCTAACCAGAGGCCGGTGGACTCGTAGTTAGCGATGCTAACCACCATATATATTATATATATGATACAACTCAAAATGGTCGCCTGAGATAACTTTCATGTAATACACAGACCTAATGTTCATAGAACAAAGAACCCTTCCGGGATATTAAATCCACTATTGTGTAATAAGTAATGGTAAATTAAATAGAAAATACTGAAGGAGGATGCCAGTGGGCGTCGAAACTATCGTGGAAATAAACTCTGTCTATTAGAGTGGGTTTTTATTTTCATATACTGAAGTTTTTGCTTTTTCTTGAACGAAGCCCAACGCGGGCAACGGGTTACTAGCAAAGAGGCCCCAAAATATAGCTTCTTTCACCAGTTATCTGCTAAGCAGAGAGGACCCAGCTTTGGGATAGGGTCTAGGGTTTAAAGCTAACCTAGTCAGTAAAGCTATATTCAGAACCTCGATATACGCAAGAAACTTGTTGCATTTGCGTTGGGTTGAATTCATATCAAAGGAAAAGTTGCCGGTTGAGGTTCAAGTCGAGTTAATCTGAAAAAATAATTGTTTAATTTGACCGAATATAGAACGATTTTGAATCAGTTTTATTTTGTAATGTCGACATCATTGAATCGGTTGGACCAACTTTACTTTTTGGACCAATTTCGAACCAATTATATCGATATTAAGAGCAAAGCAAAATTGATTCGGAATCGTTCCATAATCGGTCCAGACGGAACAATTAAATGTCTAGAAATGGTTGTCCGTATGGAACAACTTGATTTTACACTGTAAAGTTTGACAATAATCCACATCTTTGAGTAGTTGTGTGAAATGTAAAATGAAAAGCAGTTTCATGAATTATTTACTCACATTTTTTTTATAAAAACAACACCACTCCAATTTCAAATCCGGCTTAAAAGCCATCTTGGTAATCTTAGCATCGCATCATGAAAAGACATTTCCCAATCCGGAAACCGTAACAGGCCAATATTGCGTCAGTATTCTCAATGTTCGTAATGATACGTTGTAATTTTAAAGCATATAATATATATATATATATATATATATATATATATATTATATATATATATATATATATATAATGAAAAGGAAGACCAAGGAAACAACATGCAGCATGACTTTAATATAAATCCGACGTTTCGATTGATACAACCCTACAAACGTCGGATTTATATTAAAGTCATGTTCTATGTTGCTTCCTTGTTCTTCCTTTTCATTATACATTTATGTTTCCTAGAAACAAACCTATCAATTCTATATATATATATATATATTATATATATATATATACATATATATACACACACACACATATATATGTGTGTGTGTGTGTGTGTGTGTGTGTGCATAGTTATGTATTATTTCTATGTACATGTTGTATAGTATTTGAGATTGATACGCAGTGCAAATGTTATCGTACAGATGCGTAATTTTTACTAAAAAATTGCTATTATTTTAATTTTATAAAACCTAAGTTTGAAGAATATCCATTTAAGTTTCTTTAGGTAAATTTTTTTTATTTTTTTGCAAAAACTTTAGATATTCGTACGCTTGTCTATTGGTTTCCTGCAAATTCCATTATATGTTTTACACGAATCTATCATCATATATACTGTAAATATATGGAAATCTGAACGTATAACCGCGTTTTTTGCAGCTTATCTTTCATATCATCAGTGAAACTTCGTTTTTTTCCAACATACTTTGAAATTCTAATCTCCCAAACTCTCTTCCTGTTTCAGTATACAAATAAACTGGTTTTCTTTCTGAACGAATTATTACACTCGCCTCAACTTCAGCGACTTCTTTACTGGTAATATTAATCAGGGAGCTAGAGTAATTGGGCCACCTTCGTCTGGCCTGAGCGCTGTACCAGTTCCTGTCCTCTTTACTGATTATTATTCTTATTATCTCGTACGCGTTTGTGTTTGAGGTATTGAGGTTTTGGACACCGTCATATAAGGAGATGGATAGTAATGTTTTCCAAATATGAAACTGGCCACATAGTTGATATACTGTAGTACTGGTATTGTAAGCATGTGATCCTCATTAATTCGTTTGCTTATCGAAGGGAGGAGCAAGATACAGTAAGTTTGGCATCACTTGTTCTAAACAAAGCGTTAACCAACACTTATGCTATTGCATTCGCGTCGTGAAAAGGACTAAAGAAATCTCTTACCGTTCTTGGTGTTGTAGATGGTGAGAGATCATGAAGATTCGAATCAGTTATTATACTGGTTCTGTCAACCAAGCTTCTTGGGTAATGCCGGAATTCTTTTCCTAATTCCTTAGATGGGTTCTTTGTACGCTTAGATAGGTAATTTAGATGGGTTCTCTATTGGCTTTTTAAGTTCCGTATTGCAACTTATTAACTTTTGCAATTTACCCATACAAAAATTATCTTTTCCTTGCTTATGTGATGAGTAAATTGTTATATATCTCAACTCCGCTTCCAGAGAATGCCAATATTTTTCAATGTTTACTCTTCTAAGAAGGTTAAATATTTCCGTTACATTTTAAGATATTCACCCAACTCTCATGTACACAAATTAGAAATATTTCGCATGCGGAAGAGAACGTAGATCTTGTTGACTGACGGAGAGTAAGTCGCAAAGCAAATAACCATACGGTTTGGAGAGACTGATTCCTTATTTACTTTTGAGAAATTCTTCCTTTGTAGAAGGCATATTTGAGTAGCTATCACGTTTATTTGCCAAAGATCATCTCTTCTTCAAGCGAGACAAATATTAGATGTTGAGTATTGAAGATAACATTAGACACGCGTCTGCTTTTAGGAAATAAATTCTGATTTTTAAAAAAATATACTAACATTTAGATGATGTGAGTAACCTTCGGATGTCTCCCCGACATCAAATGTGTATATTTTAACTTATCATTTTGCAAGATTCTTACATCGTAAATTCTTTTATAGAAATGGATTAAGAAAACATATTTTGACATACTCGTATTTCAAATTTGACCGCATATGCGGGTATAGAGTAATACCCGATAATATTGTATACAGAATTAGTGACTAAGTTTTCGCTGTTTTTAATAACTTTTAACACAAACGTCATTTTATCTAAGTTAACAAATTCAACTTACTATTGACGTGTCCTATATATACGGACTAATTGGTCCTTGTATATAGGACATGTAAATGGTTAGATGAATTTGTATTTAACCCTTTCCAGCCCAACGGGTCCATGTGGACCCATAATAGTACGTTGTGCGTAAGTCGTATAATCTTTGTCCATTAACTTCATTTGGACTAGCATGTCAATTGCCCTGAAACTTAGCTACTGAGTTGGCGGCCATGGAAAGCTCTGTGTGGCTTATCTGCTTTTCCTACAGTTTTTGTTGTGAGCGCTAAACAAAATATTATTTTCCGAGGTACTGTATGTACACACAGTTTTATGGGTACACAAATAAATGTTGTAAGAAGGGTGTCCGCCCCCATTTAGAGTCGTAGTGAATTTATCACCAAACCCAAACAACTTTCATTTTACTTTGTCAAAAACATGTTCAAGACTTTCATTCGTGTTTGATTCTTGTGAAAATAGTTTGTTTTCTAATTTGTACTTAATAAATCAAGCTTCAAAGCGCTAATTAATGATTTCGTGGTCATCACATCTACTTTTCAAGGAATACTGTACATACGAAAATATATTCATGGTACTGGGTATTTAGCAATTTAGCAATTTAATGATCGACGTCGCTAAATTTGAGACACAAAATAAGATAATAGTAAACAAAGCAAAAAGAATAGCTGGACAGATATTGAGAACCTTTTTGAAAAAGGGACGGGAATATAATGATTCCTCTGTTCAAAGCACTGATCATACCTAAGCTGGAGTATTGCTCAGTCTTAACGCCCCTATATATATATAAAAAAGAGAACATTAGTCAACAAGAAGGGGTTCAGAGAAACTTCACAGCCAAGGTCATAAATGCAAAGAACTAAATTACTGGGAAATATTACGTACATTACATTTACATTCACTGGAAAGAAAAAGAGAGTGGTACACCATAAGTTACACTTGGAAAATAATAGAGAAACTAGTTCCTAATCTATTTAACCAATGTTTGGCAAGTGGTAAGTAGGACATTTGACAGTCATCTACACAATAATGTTCTAGTTCTTTCAGGTCTGAAGGCTTTCGCTTATGGACAACATTCTTAGAGTCTCGCCAGAGATTTATTTCCTTATCATCTTGAACTTTTTTTTAGTAGATTCCGATGTACGTTTGGGGTCATTATCATACTGGAATATCCACCTTCGACCAAAAAATAAAAGTTTCGTCAAATTGGCCTTGAGGATCTGTTGCCACTTCGGGGAATTCATATTGCCGTCGATTCGTACGAGATTTCCAGTGCCGGAAGAGGAAACACAATCTCAGATTATCGGCTGGATCTTAGCTACTGATCATTAGAGTTCTTCGCTCAAAATGCAGACTTGTTAAATCTTAGGAGTTCGTCTGTTCGTTGAATTTACAGCTGTTAGAGGTAAAAGTTTAGCTTACTCGTTCTGATATGTTTATTTCGTTGAACTTTGTTTGTAGTTTGACTATTTTCTATTAGTGTTGGTTAAAAGGTGTTAAATCTGTCACACGATAATTTTGTCATATCGCTTCATTCACTCGTTTCATTTATCGTACTTGAATATTTAGTTGTTTCGTTTACTTACATTAATCGTTTACAATTTACTGAAATCGAATAACATTACGACTGTAATTGCTATCACCTTATTAAATGGAGAAACATTACAAAATAGTTCAATACTCAATCATCATCAAACTGATATGAGCACTTAACAATTATTTTTCCAATTAGTTACAGTTCACTATTTGTACTTCTTAAAAGTGTTACACACCTAACCCGACTTGACTTAACTTAATCTTTCCATCCGAGAAACCTTTCCGTCAAAATGTCATGTCGACGAAATGTCTTTACCCTGAATGGGGAATCCGTAAACTTTTCTTTTACTGTACTATCACTTATACTCGTGTATTCCAGACCTGAATACTTTTCTACCTAACTACTAATGAGATAGCTAAAGTTGACAAAAGGGTTAGAAAACAAATTAGCAAATTAGCACTCAAACACAGGAACACACTGAAATGTTCAGTGTATCATAACTAGCGCTCAAACACAGGAACACACTGAAATGTTCAGTGTATCATAACTAGCGCTCAAACACAGGACACACTGAAATGTTCAGTGTATCATAACTAGCGCTCAAACACAGGAACACACTGAAATGTTCAGTGTATCATAACTAGCGCTCAAACACAGGAACACACTGAAATGTTCAGTGTATCATAACTAGCGCTCAAACACAGGAACACACTGAAATGTTCAGTGTATCATAACTAGCGCTCAACACAGGAACACACTGAAATGTTCAGTGTATCATAACTAGCGCTCAAACACAGTAACACATTGAAATGTTCAATGTATCATAACTAGCGCTCAAACACAGTAACACATTGAAATGTTCAGTGTATCGTAACTAGCGCTCAAACACAGGAACACACTGAAATGTTCAGTGTATAATAATGAGCTAGATGAAGTAGAAGCAGCCACAGGTCTCCAGTAGGATAAATAAAGGAGCTGGAATTTCGGGGAATACTACATCAATAATATAGAATAGAAATCCTCAAACTGAATGGTTCAAGGAAGGGATTCTTTTCGGTATTCGTTATAGAATGAAAAGCGATTCGCATTCTAAAGCTGAGTAAAAAAGACAGAATATTTCTCACCAAATAGTTTTTAGGATGCTAAAAGAATTTAAAATTCTCTCCCCTGAAAAATACTGCAGTCTCTCTGTCATGACTGTATCGAATCTGTCGCAGTTTCTGAACATGCTTGTGAGAATTTTAGTTTTATTATTACTTGTCACTGCTATTACGTCACTGTTAAAGAGGTCTGTAATAAGAGTCTCACTCTTTCCTACTACAGACTATTTGGGGGGCATTTCTGGATCTCGGATCTCGCTGAAAGATACTAACCGGAAAGGTAGTAACTCAGAAACACCACTAGATCAGGGGAGCTCAATAAATTTGTCAATCAAATGAATGTACATTAAATTAATTTGGATTTTTGGTTTTTCTTATTTTTCCTGTACAACTTTTCCTTCTTATATATAACCTCCGTTTTGCTTCCGCCCGAATTGTTTATTCTGACGAAGGTCAAACTTGTCACTCTACCTTAGACCTACAGTTTAAAGTGCAATCCGAACCACGCCCCACCAGCAGCAGCGGCTTAACCACTAGGCTATCCCAGGGTACCCATTTATCTACCAACCAATTTTTATTGGAAGATGAACAGCTAGGATTTGTTGCGCGCCACTTGCCGTCACCGGGTCTCGATCCCGGGACCGATGGATTCGTAATTAGCGACGCTAACCACTACACCACCGAGACGCGCGCACACACACACACACACACACATATATATATGTATGTGTATATATATATATATATATATATATATATATATATATATAATATATATATATATATATAATACTGATAAGTTGTCAAAGGTGAAACAGAAGTTAAGTGAGGCCCGGTGTGGTGTGGTGAGGTGAGCTTTAAATAAGCCTTTTGTGATGTGGGTTACGTCTTCACAAATAAAATGTAATGGGCTCTATTGCATATGCATACATATGTGTGTTGGTGTGTGTGTGTGTGTGTGTGTGTGTGTGTGTGTTGTGTGTGCGCGCGCGCGCGGGTGACTGGAATAACTGGGAACTGATGTTTCCTGTTCACTTTTCTTCCTTAATGTGAAAATCAATTTAAACGGTTTAAATTCCTGATCCCTCTATACTTTAAAAAATTATATTATATATATATATATATATATATATATATATATATATATATATATATATATATATATATATATATATATATATATATATATAAGACTGTCATCTACTTTAAAAGCTGTACTCAAAACTCAACCCATTTGATGGTTCTACTGTGAGAAAAGGGGAAACTTTTAATTTCGCGAATAAAAAAAGAGCCCAGAGTGACGTGGTGAAGTGATATATATATATATATTGGAGAGAGAGAGAGAGAGAGAGAGAGAGAGAGAGAGAGAGAGAGCGAGGCTTGACAAAAGTAAATAAACACCATAATGATTTTCTTAACCCGTTCACACCTTCGCGCAAAATATTTGATATGTTTGCACTGATTTGTGTCACGTCCCGTGTTCGTTGAAGGACTGAAGTAGTTAAACTTGTTATAAAAGTATATAATCTCCCGAAACCACATTAATTAATTAGAGTGTGGCAAGGGAAAGTGATGTAAGTGCACTTTTCAAGAATTTGGTTCCGTGATTTTGAGAGTTAATGACGTTGATAATAATTAACATTGCGAGTTCGCAAAGACAAATTATTCTTAATTAAACTTTTGGTTAACGAAATTTATCTTCTTCGAGTTAAGAATTGGATCTTATACACGTCATTAACTCTTAAAGTCAAGAATAAAAATTTTTTGAAAATGTAGTTACATTACTTTCCTTGTTACCCTTCATTAGTTCACATTAAACCAGTGGTTGCCAACCTTTATGAGGCGATAACACACTCATGAAAAAATAATGTAAATATACCAAAAATAATGTAAATAGCCAATAATTTTATAAAATTACTAAAATTATACTGCTTCTATATATTTTAATTTGATTTTTAAAGGTAGGTTATGATCAACCTCCATGGCCCACCCAGGAAATTCGCCATGCCCACCGGTTGGGAACCACTGTATTAAACAATTCAACATGGAAGAGGTTCCCAGAACAATATAGTTCACAAGAGGTCGAATTTTTGGATTTTGGAAAGCATAGAGAAGTCATAGGGAATTTTACGAATCTTTGCATTCCATTATCAACAATTAATAACCATTGTACAGTTTAAGAATACACAGAAAACAACACTTGTTGATCGTCCTGGCTGCCCAGGTCCAGCGTGCAGTTAGAAGATGTACAGAAACGAACCCTATCAAACCGCCGCTGAAGTGGCTGTTCAAGTTAAGGTTTGCGCTATGATCATCAGACGATATCTTCACAACATGGACAACTATTGCGGAACAGCAGAAGAAATCCCATACTTACCCCTCGCAACATTACCATGGAGAAAGTGGGCAGCACCGGTGGTCAAACATCATTCTGCCTTTTGGAACACCATAATCTTCTCGGATGAGTCACAGTTTCTTTTAGTTTCCGACAGTAGGGGTGTGTGGGGTATGGAACCGAACATGATACGATGCTTATGGAGACTTTAATTTACCTTGCAGAGAGTGGGTTGGTCCTTTATAATCTAATTCTCGTCATCGATTTATGAGAGTTTGCTCGAAAGCTCACTTTGTCCAATAATCAAAGATTTCACTAGAGATCCCAATATTCTAGATTTAGTTTTAAGTACAGACCTAGACTTAATTGATAATATCTCTGTAGGAGACTACTTCTCCACCACTGATCATAGGTAAACATTTGAAATCAAAGTTAATGTCCACAATTCGTTGAATCTGGAATACGTTTTGGATTTTAAAATAACTAATTTCGTGGTATGAAAATACACCTTTCGACAGATAATTATTGGGATGAGACTTTATTGCGAGATGATATTAATGGTACGTGGATTTCTTTTTTTAATTATTTTAAACCTTGATAATTGAATAATATTCCATTACGTAAAACAAGTTTGGCGAAGTCTGTTAAACCTGAATGGTGGAATGCTAAAATTAAAAGTAACTTAACTTTAAAAAGGAACGCGTATTTCAAATTTAAAGAAACAAATAATTTGTCCACTGAAAATACACTAAAATTACTCGTATCAAGAAGGCGAAGCAAAAACTTAACAGACAAAATAAACGCAACTATGAGCCATACTGTATATAGTGAGTCAAATTAAGTCGAATCCGAAGGACTTCTATAATTACAGTATGTTTGGAATAAAATATTGCTTCGAAGTCATAGGCGAAAACAACGAACAAATTTACGAAGACTTACAAATGATGGATTTTTAAAAATAAATTCTTCTCTTTCGTCTTTACTAACGAAACTATGAACAACATTTCCGTTCCCGTAATCAGGCTCAGTGGTGATCATTAAAGCTTTACGATTTTACCACTAGTGAAACTGAAGTACTTTCGGCCATAGGTAAAATTAATTCTAATAAAACTCCAGGTTCAGATAAGCTCTACCCTAGGGTACTTGAAGAAATGAACTGCGCAATAATCTCTCCTCTTACATATGTATATACTTAATAAATCGTTACACTCTGGAAAAGTTCCGTTTGATTGGAAACTTGCAAACATTACGTCAATATTAAAAAAAAAAGGAGACAAATCACTTCCGGGAAGTTATCATCCCATTAGTCTGACTTTAGTAGTTGATAAGTTTATGGGGATGATCGTTCGGGACAAAGTAGTTAATCACAGAAATAAATAATTTAATCAAAGATTCTCAACACGGCTTTCGACCTAATCGCTCTTGTCTTACTAATATCTCCACTTTTTTAATGATATTGTAAATATATATGACGAGTGTAAAAGAGTAGATGTCATATATTTCGATTTTCAAAAGATGTTTTGATAAAGTGCCTCATAGGAGATCATTAGCTAAACTTCAGTCTCACGGAATTGATGGTAATCTTAAAAGGATTGAAAATTGGCTATGCGGAGGTAAACAAAGAGTGGTCATTAATGGCAAAACGTCTAACTGGGGAAGTGTAACTAGCGGTGTGCCTCAAGGATCAGTTCTGGGACCAGTTCTTTTTAATATTTATATTAATGACGTCGACATAGGAATTAAAAGTGTAATTTCAAAATTTTCGGGTGATACCAAGCTAGGGAAAGAACAAAATGAGCGCCGGAACGTTTGCAGATTCAAGAACATATTAATACGTTACTCGAGTGGGCAGAAATTTGACAAATGAACTTTAATAAAGATAAATGTAAAACGTTGTTGCATATCGGTAGAAACAATTTTAAAGAAAAGTATTCTATGCACGACAAGACAAAAGTGTTGCGAAAGAGAAAGATTGTTGCCGACACTCTTAAACCGAGTAAGCAATATATCGAAGCGGTTGGGAAAGCAAGTACGATTTACTGGTAGATCATTTGAATATAAAGCCAAAAAAACAATGTTAACATTATATAATTTCTTAGTACTCCCCCACCTGGAACAGTGCGTCCAGTTCTGGTTCCCAGAGTGCAGCGATCGACTACAAAGATGATTCCCAGGCTTAGAAGTACATCATACGCTGTCGATTTAGAAACATTAAATTTATTCTCACTCGTAAGAAGACGTATTCGAAGAGATTTAATCCAAGTGTTTAAAATGATTATGATAATGTCGAAGCCAAACAATAATTCGCTTTCACAAATGGAGATAGAATTCGTGGTAATGGTCTGAAATTAGTGGGTAAACGTTTTAATTCTAATCAAGCTAAACATTTTTTCCTCAATCGTATAATTAATTTGTGGAATGGATTGCCAGCTAATGTAATTTAAAGTAATTGGGTCCAATCCTTTAAAAAAAAGACTAGATGTTTTATTATCTTGACTTAAATCCCCAGTTAGTAGCATTTGTTAGCCCATAAAAATACTACAAAATTTTCATTCGGATTCTTCCCATTTTTGCTTTAAAATTTTCACTTATTTTAAAATTTTCTTCCTTGCTTTTAAACTCCCTCCTTAAACAGACAGTCTCGTAGGGACGAGCCAGCCGATCTGTTGCTGATTGATGTTCTTTGTATTCCTTTGTATTTTCCGTAAGGGAAACCCGTAAGGTGCAATATAAATCAATGAACGAACAGAGCCGTTGGTCTACAAAAAAAATATTAATTGGGCGAAGTAAACTAAGATCTCGAAAGAGGGGACACTACCCATTTATTCCAATAAAATATATCTCCTCACCAAAGTGTATTCATGGGAAATGGTGCCTCAGCTCCTACTCCTCTCGTTACGAAAAGGTGGCGACGAGACAGCCATGGAATTGAACGGCTTACATGACCATGTCAGTCCCTGGATATGAATCCAACAGGACACGTGTGCTACATGTTAGATGGTTCATTAAGGAAACGGTAACCAAAGTCTACATTCAGGGAGAGCCTCGTCGAAGCCATAAAAGAAGGATGGGCTGCAACACATCAATAACAAATAGTGAAGCTCATCAGTAGAATGTCAGAACGTGTTTCAGCTATATATAAATAAATAAATATATATATATATATATATATATATATATATATATATATATAGAGGGGAAAGCAACACGATTCTAAATATATTGATTTAATAGCATTGGTATTATTTATTCACTTTTATTATCGAACTAAAAATATCTCTCTCTCTCTCTCTCTCTCTCTCCTCTCTCTCTTCTCTCTCTCTCTCTCTCTGTATATATATATATATATAATATATATATATATATATATATATATATATATATATATATATATATATAGTAATAATAACAATAATAAATAAATAAAAAATAGGTAAAAATTTTTCTCTATTCTGAGAAATTTTGTTCAATAAAAAACTCTTAAACCGTTTGTCGACTTTGTTTCCACACCAAATTCCATTTTTTTCCTCCCAAGTACAAAAAAACTAAATTTGAATCGAAATCTTCGAGGGTCAAATTTAAAAAAAAAAAAAAAAAAAAAAATTGTGGGGTGGTGGTGGAGGGCGAGCGTGGGGGGGGAAGGGGGAGATGAAAAATTTACTTTTAAAATATTCGGTAACCAAAATAAATTTACTCGAAAACTTTTTCCCAATATTCATTTATAGGAGGAGGGTGATAGGTGTGGAATCGGGAGTCGGGGATAGGGGGTGCGAAATTGGGGAAGTGGGGGGGGGGGGGATGGGGATGGGGTAGTGGAGGAGGGGAGTTGTTGTATACCTTCTTCACAACACGTTTCA
>JAJOZX010001833.1:672500-707500 GCA_023014485.1 Bathynomus jamesi | reverse complement strand
GAGATAATTTCAACGAGACCATAAGTTTCTAACTGAGGCAAAGCAAACTGATAGAGCATTTTATGATAATTTTCCATACGGACAGTCGTTGTTTGTCCGTCAACTTCTCGAAAAAGGAAAGGACCAATGATTCCTTTGGTCGAGAGAGCACATCAAACATTCAGTTTTGGTGTATCTCACTCATGTTCCCGACATGCTCTTGGATTTTCAAGTTCCCACGCAAATGCAACACTTGTGTTTATTAATTTTCCCAGACATATAAAATGGTGCTTCATCGCTAAACCAGATGCTGTTCAAATAGATGCATCACGTTCAAAATGACTAAGCGACGGTTCGCACATTTCCATGCTTTGATCTTGATCCACATTACGTAATTTACAGTATGCGTTCTCTGGTTTTTGTACAGCTACATTTTAACGTCCTTCTTGAGCATTGTTTGAAGGGTAGAGCAACTTATGTCCAATTTCAGCTCTGCACGTCTGGTGAATTTGAATCGACTAAGAGAAAACGTTTTCTCTTCTGTTCACTCTGACTTCGGACGTCCACTACGAAGTTTTTCATGACTGAATTGGTTTCTAGAAATTTTTGATGTGTGTTACGGACATTGAAATAACTTCGGATCTTAACTTAAATGTGTTCAAGAGAGTAAGGGTGTATAGACTAACGGAAGTAATAAAGAAAACACCATTGGACAAACGTAAAGGTATGTCGAGACATTTTTGCACCAAGCAGTCCGCCAACAAAATTTGGTTTTCCGATGAGAAGCGTTTTGACGTGGACAAACCTTAAAACACTCAGAATGACTGCGGTCTATGAAGACGTCACATTTCAATGTCTCTGAGATGACTGCTGTAGCCGTTCTCTTTGTCGACAAAACTGATTTCAGTCCATTGAAAGCGGTGTGAAACTCAACTACTAGTGGTACTGTAAAAACGTCTTGTCCCGAATATTGCCTTGCATTGAAGAACGGATGTCAAACTTCAGTTCATGCAAGATGAGGCACCGGCACATCGTTTTCAAATATCTCACTGAATGCAGTCTTTGGCTACCAAAGTCCAAATTTTAACTTGTTGATTACTCAGTTTAGGAAAACATGCCGAAGATAGTGTACCATGGAATCAAAATAACCCATTTGTAAGAACTGCAGGAGAGGTTAGCAACATCCTGGGTGCAGCTAAATCAACGTTCCATCCAAACTGCAATTTCCCAGTGAAGCAAGAGGCTTCAAGCTGTTGTTGAAGTCGATGATAGACACATTGAACCCTACCACGACCGAACACTACCTTCAACACACCATTCTAAGAGGAGTAAAAAGAGTGGCAGTTTTTCTATTAACCTTTTAAGAACGAGCCCGCAGCATATGCAGTCACTCTTGTTACCAGAACGTATAGGTTTTATTGTTATTCAAAACTAAATATTTTAGTAACTAATCACTGAAATGATACACATTTTGGGTTCCTTTCCCGACAACTAAATGACATCTATATGTAAACATGTAAAAACATTTACAGAAACGAGGCATTGTAGTACAATTTATATTATTATTTCTGGTGGACCTTAAGGTACCATCCGTCGTTAAAGGGTTAATCGGTCAGCGAACCATTTGCCTTCGCTTCAGAAAACCTTTACTATCTCGTATTACTTCGTAAATGTTTATAAATTTAGTAAACATATCTGAAACCAGTGTGTGTATATATATATGTGCCAAAGTCTGGAATCAATGGGAATATAAGTATAAATATTGAAGATTTTGTGATTATTTGTATATTACAGTATTTTCTTTTGTAAATTCTAAAAGAAAAGAGGGAAGAAAAAAAATCCTTCTTTTCCTTCGCTAATGTCGTATTCGGAAGCACAGGTAAAGCACACCTGCGTAATGGATCACCTTAATTAGTTTTGGTAATTAAAGTAAATTAACTCATTCATTCGTTCTGTGATGTTTTTCATTTCTCTTCATGGAAGAGAATGCTTTTCTTACACTTTTTAAACGTTTGCATTTTCGCTAGAAGGGGAGGGAGAATAGACAGAAAGGTTTTGGGTGTATGTGTGTGTGTGTGTGTGTGTGTGTGAGAGAGAGAGAGAGAGAGAGAGAGAGAGAGAGAGAGAGAGAATAAACAAGTCAGAGCGACTGCGAATTCTACTAATTAAAGCAAAGAGTAAGAAAATGAGTAAGGCAAATAAATGACTCAAATGAGTATAACGGGAAATAAAACGGGAAATAAAAGACAGACAGAAAAAGGTATAGAGAGAGAGAGAGAGAGAGAGAGAGAGAGAGAGAGAGAGAGTATAGAACACAGGATTTAAATGACAGAAGCAATGCATAAAAATCGAAAATTTGCTTGTGCTTTTGACCAAGCAGTCTTGAAGTGCAAAATCCTTTCAATAAAATTGGTCCTTCCATACTTTAGTTCTCCATTCATTGTATATTTGGTACACCCAAAAATTCAGTCTTATATTTTTTCTTTTAAATTGAAGAAGAGAGAGAAAGAGAGAGAGAGAGAGAGAGAGAGAGAGAGAGAGAGAGAGAGAGAGAGAGAGAGAGAGAGAGAGAATCCTATACAAGAAAGTCTAAGGCATTTGAGAAAACTTCACAAAGACAGTATACGACTTGACATAAATTTTAGGACAATCTCATATTCGATCAATGTTAAAAATAGAAACAAAATTATTTAATTGTATTGAAATTCCTTTGTAGATCTTTTCTTTCTTCCTTTTTCTCTATCATGTAGTTTCTCCTTTCGAAGGTTTAAATGTAAAACTTCCAGTTGATTGCCTCCTTCCTCCCTCTTTTGATTACCTTCCTTCCACCCCCCCTCCTTTCTGATTACCTCCTTTTCCTCTACCTCTTCTTAGTTTACCCTCCTTCGCCTATACTACACTCATAATAAAATCTTCTGATTATAACTTCTTTTTGAGGGTACATTCTAGGGGAAATTTTTCTTCTTTTGGGTATCAAAGCTTCTTGTTAGACGATATAATAACTTCTTTTAATGATACATAACTTCTTTACAAAGTAGAAATGATCTTCCAAAACTTCTTTTTGAGTAATTTGATATAATAAAAGATAATATTTCTACGTACAGAAGATTGCGGGAAGCCTTTGTTTACTATCTATTCAATGCCCTATCCAAACAATCACAGACGTACATCGCAGTGAAAGTACTCATAAGGTAAACATGCCAAAACACAAGAACGATAAACATGTACAAAACGCGAGTTCATTCCACGTAAAACTTTGAATAGGCATTAAAAGCAAATCAATTTACCAATTTACCCGTGAAAATAGCTATCTGATTTGCATACAGCGTGAGCGAGAGATTTATACACTCTCCCTTTCCCACGAGCGATTTACTATACGCCTCACTATTCATTCTACTTTTTTAAAACAGCTTTCTAAATGTGTACGTTTATAATTCTCATAAAAAAGCTTTAAAGTTTGCTTCCAATCTTCATAAAACTGAAGTTAAGAGATAGACTGCAGATATAAATCATAACCTAACCGCTAAATAATACTAAATATAAATTTCTCTTCACCCAATAAATAAAGTGCGTTTGTGTGTAAATGTGTAAAGGTGGACGTACGTACGTGTGTCTTGGTAAGTGTGTAGGTGCGAATGAGCGAGTAAAATGTATGGGATACTGCATACCTATATATATATATATATATATATATATATATATATATATATTATATATATATATATGTGTGTGTGTGTGTGTTGTGTGTTTGCGCGATGAGAAGGCAGAATTTCTGTGATGAATTATTGTTATATAAATGATGTAAAAGTATTTCAAAATAGATTAATAATTTCGACGCATATATATATATATATATAACCTTTGGTTAGCTTTCGCCAGAATTGTTCATTCTGACGAAGGTCAAGCTTTTCATTCCACCTTAGACCTACAGTTTAACGTGGAATCCGAACCACGCCCCATCAACAACCCAGCGTCTTAACCACTAGGCCACCTAGGGTACCCATTTATCTACCAACCACTTTCTTTATTGTGTGGAAGGATGAACAGCTGGGTTTTGCTGCGCGCCGGCTGCCGTCGGGTCTCGAACCCGGGGCCGATGGATTCGTAGTCAGCGACGCTAACCACTACACCACCGAGGAGCATATATACACATATATACACATATATACACATAGATAGATAAATAGATAAATAAATATACAGATAGATAGACAGATAGACAGATAAATAGATAGGCCACACAGATAGACAGCTAGGTAAAGAACATTACCAAAATAAAATAAGCATCTACGTGTATGCGATTGGGCAAAATCACATCATGGTTAAAATGAGAGAAGCAGGTAGTTCAAAATCTTGGCCTCGTTAAATAATGTTCCCTTACATCGTCTTCACAGAAATAAACAAAAAATAATAAACATTCTATGCCAACCATCGTCGGTTACAGAATGAAAGCGAAGAATACTTAATGGCGAGTTGAATCGGGGTCCAATTCACGCACGAGACTTTGAAGGAATTATGAATAGTTTATTTCTCACGGCTAAGAATTTAATATAATTCGGTTTAACTGTGACATATTGAAAGAATGGTTTTAACGAAAATTCCCGCGTGCTTTTACCTGATAATATTAAGTGATGTTTAACGCAGGCCATGAAAATCATACACGCATCTCTGAGACGTATTAAAGATCCCTTCTTCTTCTATTCCTGGACGAATTTCATTTTAATCATTTCACGGGATGTGCCTATCAATTCTAGAAAATTTATCTCCCACCTTTTTTACACAGGGTTTTTGACACTAAAATATTATCGCACGGGCTTCTCTCTCTCTCTCTCTCTCTCTCTCTCTCTCTCTCTCTCTCTCTCTCTCCACACGCATACATCACACGCATATATATATATATACTAGTTCTATTTTTACCTTTTGTATAAAATGAAAATTTGAAAACGTTTCAAATATTTTTAATAAATTAAAATAAGGAAGAAGTTAAATACCATTTTAATAACTTCGCTTTTTAAAATTATTTCATCCGCAGGTTTTAAAAAGCGTTTTATAATTACCTGTAATTAGATATTATGAATATAATTAAAATTACTCTACTTGAAACAAAAAGTAATTAAAAGCTGATTATCTGAACTGCAGAGCGGATCAATAAAGATCTCTTTATACTTGTTTATATATATATGTAAAGAACGACGCTTGTGTAGAAGAGCGTTCCGCACAAGATGAGGAGGGAGAACGAACAAATGAAAAATGAGGTACCACCCGGGAATCGAACCCGGGATCATCCGATTGCTGGTCAGATATGCTATCCACTACACCATGGACCTCGATCAATCAGAAGTCGTAATTCTCCTACATACGAGCAGAAACCAATGCCCTGAGGGGCACCTTCGCATGCCGTACATATATACATTTTAACTGCAAACAACACAGTATAATTAATGTAAAGAATGACGCTTGTGTAGAAGAGCTTTCCGCACAAGATGAGGAGGGAGAACGAACGCTCTTCTACACAAGCGTCGTTCTTTACATTAATTATACTGTGTGTTGTTTGCAGTTAAAATGTATATATGTACGGCATGCGAAGGTGCCCCCTCAGGGCATTGGTTTCTGCTCGTATGTAGGAATTACGACTTCTGATTGATCGAGGTCCATGGTGTAGTGGATAGCATATCTGACCGGCAATCGGATAATCCCGGGTTCGGTTCCCGGGTGGTACTCATTTTTCATTTGTTCGTTCTCCCTCCTCATCTTGTGCGGAACGCTCTTCTACACAAGCGTCGTTCTTTACATTAATTATACTGTGTGTTGTTTGCAGTTAAAATATATATTATATATAATATATATATATATATATATATATATATATATTATATAATATATATATATGTGTGTGTGTGTGTGTGTGTGTGTGTGGTGTGTGTGTACTGATGTGCAAAAATCTCAGACGTTTCACATTTTTCCACTTTGATGCATAAGGAAACCAAAACTTTGTATTTAATTCAAATATACCTTTAATGAAGTAAAAATCAAATTTGAATACCATACTTGTACATAATAAATACCTCTCTAGGTACCATAGTACCTCGATATAAACTAATAGTGAATGTGTCCACCCTTTTTCTTTAAAACCGCTGAAATTCTTCTAGGGACGTTTTCGAATAATTTTGTTATAAACTCTTGTGGTATGGCGCTCCACGCTTCTTCCAAGACCTTCCACATATCATCTAAGTTGCTTGGATTCCTTATTTTTTTTTTTTCCTCCAAATAGCCTCAGACAGCTTCAATGATATTGAGAGCTGGGCTTTGAGGGGGCCATACCACCCGTTGAAGGACTCCAGCTTCCTCATTGGTTTGGAAATAGGTTTTAATTAGTCCAGCTGTGTACTCTGAGTCATTATCATGATGGATCAAAATCTGTTTGTACTCAGCAACATTCAATATGCCATTAATTTTCAGCAATTTTCTAACACCACTTTAGGAGATGCAGCCCCGAAACTTGAAATGACCCTCGTCCATGCTTAACTGTTGACTTCAAGCAAGGCTCTTTATAGGTTTCAGTTGTTCGTCGTTTCATATACTATCTTTGATTACCTCCAAATAATTGAAATTTGGAGTCGTCCGTCCCAAGCACCTTTGACCATTGTTCCATAGTCCAGTTTCTGTGTTCTTGGGCATATTTTAGCCTTTTAGTCTTGTTCCTCTTTCTTAATAGAGGTTTTCTTACTGCAACACAACCTTTAATCTTGATTTTAAAAGTGACCTTCGGGTATCGTTGATGGATGGACAACAACTCCCGAGCTTTCTGCAAGTTCTGTGGTCAATTCAACACTCGTCTTCTTTCTATTCCTTAAAATAATATTTTCAGGTATTGTTCATCCTTATTAAACAGCTTTTTGTATTCAATTACAGAAATGTTTCTCTGTACTTGTTGATAATACTTTGGATATCACACCTTGAAAATTGAGTGATGAGAGGCATTTCATTCAATGTTTTGTCTTCTTTATACAGAAGCACAATTCTATTACGGTTTTCAATGGTAATTTTAGCCATTTTGTTTAAACCAAACAGTTGAACCTGGTAGACCTTTATTTTGCAGTATAAAACGTAACTTGAAGGTTCTCCCTTTCAGGCCTGAATCATGAAATTTTTATTTAAAATTTGTTTTTTCCTGTTCAAATCAAAATAACCTCTAATATCCAGATCGTAAGGCTCAAAATCAATTGTCAAGCTTATGTTGCCATAAGGCAACGGTCGGCGTTACAGGGTTAATGGATCTGTAGAGAGGACACAAATGATTTTAGTAACAATGAAATCATTACACTGTGTCATCAATTACAATTGAATGTTAAATGTGAGGGATTAGCTACTACAATACTTAATATTAGCCGTTCATGTACAGTTTGCTTTTAATTGTTGTGATCAAAATGATCAGAAGATCATGATCAATGTGAATTAAAGGTTGCTATTTAGTTTATATCACGGTATATTTTGTATAAATATTATTATTTGAATTTGTTTTTCATTTCATTAACAGTGTATTTGAACTAAATACAAAGTTATAGTTCCTTGTGCATATATATAATATATATATATATATATATATATATATATATATATATGAACAGAAGGACCAACACAACGGCAAACATTTTCATTTATTTTTTGTACTTCAGACGTTTCGACAAATCTTTTGTCATCATCGGTGAATTAAGTCTTAAAACCTTAAAACAAAAGTAAAAAGTGAAAATTACATCAATACAATATTAAAACCATTAAAATTAAAACCTTAAAACAAAATGAAAATTACATCAATACAAAATTAAAATTAAATTTACCTCAATACGTAAATACACAATGTTTACATCGACCTCCATACTTGGCAAAGCCTAAGAGAAAACTGGATGGTCAGAGGATTAGAAAGTATATGTCTATGAGAATCGGTTGGTTAGTTAAAAGAGCTGTAATTTGTAGGATGAACTATTATTTATTATTGTTAATGGAGGGTTTGTTTCTATAGATGTACAAAGATTCTAAAATTCGGAGTTCTGTGAGGTTATTGGATCTAGTTAAAATTTCAAACTGAGTTTTGTGAAGGGGATGGTTGTTTTCATTACTATGGTTTCTAATTTCGGATTGTGGAGAGCTACTGAGGGGACGGTTGGTACGGACTGACAAGCCCAAATGTTGAGAAAGGCGCACCTCCAGTTGGAGTTGAGTGCTGCCAATATACGCAGCCTTACAGCTGTCGCACGTGTATTTGTCCGTACCAACCGTCCCCTCAGTAGCCCTCCACAATCCGCAATTAGAAATTAGAAACCATAGTAATGAAAACAACCATCCCCTTCACAAAACTCAATTTGAAATTTTAACTAGATCCAATAACCTTACAGAACTCCGAATTTTAGAATCTTTGTACATCTATATTCTATAGAAACAAACCCTCCATTAACAATAATAGTTCATCCTACAAATTACAGCTCTTTTAACTAACCAACCGATTCTCATAGACATATACTTTCTAATCCTCTGACCATCCAGTTTTCTCTTAGGCTTTGCCAAGTATGGAGGTCGATGTAAACATTATGTATTTACGTATTGAGGTAAATTTAATTTTAATTTTGTATTGATATAATTTTCATTTTGTTTTAAGGTTTTAATTTTAATGGTTTTAATATTGTATTGATGTAATTTTCACTTTTTACTTTTGTTTTAAGGTTTTAAGACTTAATTCACTGATGATGACAAAAGATTTGTCGAAACGTCTGAAGTACAAAAAATAAATGAAAACGTTTGCCGTTGTGTTGGTCCTTCTGTTCATCTGTAAGCTCAGTTTCCCTAAGGAGAAGTCAATAGCTTTGATATATATATATATATATATATATATATATATATATATATATATATGATGAATAAAACCACGAAGGAAAAAGAAACACAAAGGGGTGCTCAAGCGCTTTCGTCTAATGACATCCTCAGGAACACTGGAGTGAAAGGACAGAACAAGGCAATATATAGGTTACAAAAATAAACATACATACATACACATTCACATATATATACATATATATATATATACATATACATATATATATATAATATATACATATATATAGTAAGCATAGAAAAAAATTGTGGGAGGAGCCAACATTTATATGGTCACAGAAGAATAAAGAAATAAAAATAAATATAAATATAAATTGAGAAAAAATTAATTACAAAATAGTGCCTTAGTGATATATATGTCACAGCCTAAATAATCATAAAGAAATAAACAGGCAAATAAAAAAAAACCCATAAATACATATACATACATATATATATATATATATCATATATATACACATATATATATAATATATATATATATATATATAAAGACACTTTTAGCACTTTGGCCGACCTTCCATATAAATTCAAATGGCTTTTTTATGGAACAGGTCACAAAAGAATAAAGAAATAAAAATAAATATAAATATTGTAAGTGGAGTCTACCAATTCAAGCTCAAAGGGAGGTTTTTACAATCGATTTAATAGATGCTGCCAAATTGATATATATGTCACATTATTAAAAAATAAAAATTGAAAGATAAATTTTAAGAGAGGCACACCAATTTATAAGGGAAAAATTACCACATATGCATTTTATAGTCACAAACGAATACAAAAGTACAAGTAAATATAAATTGGAAAACAAAATGATCCCTAGATAGTGAGCTCCATATTACTAAAGCAGACAAGGCTAACACCTTAGTCATTATGGACAAAGTGGATTACATTGGAAAGATGAATGAGCTGCTTCAGGACCCCGCCACATACGTGAAACTTAGGAAGAACCCACAGGATGATGTCATCAAATCTTTCAATAGTGGCTTGAAACGCATTCTCAAAGATCATAAGGATTTAATTCCCCTTTTTTTGTCCACTTCACCTGCTTTGCCTTATCTTTATGGTCTTATTAAAACCCACAAACCGGGTAACCCTATGCGCCCTATTATTAGCTCGGTGGGCTCTATTACCTATAAACTCTCCAAATGGCTTGTTAATGTTTTGTCCCCCATTCTTGGAACTGTCTCTGATTCACACGTAAAAAATTCCATGGATCTCACTGAAAAATTGAATAATGTTCGCATTAATACCAACGATAGATTGATCAGTTTCGACGTTTGTTCATTGTTCACAAAAGTTCCGATTGATGATATGCTTGACTTTCTCGCCAGAGAATTACATAATTATGATTTACCATTACCTGCACACACTGTTTTGGAGCTTATTAAGCTTTGTATCAAGGATTGTAAATTCACTTTCAATGGCGAGCATTATCAACAAGTTTTTGGGATGGCCATGGGCAACCCTTTGTCGCCCCTTCTCTCCAATATTTATATGGAGTTTTTTGAAATTACTTACATTCCGAGAATCCTGGGGGTTGGCATCCCTTGGTTGCGGTACGTCGACGATATTTTGTGTATCTGGCCCATGAATCGTGACCTGGATGACTTCCTCCTTCAGTTAAATGACCAAGTCCCCTCCATTAAATTTACTTTAGAAGTGGAACAAGACAACTCAATCCCGTTTTTGGATGTGCGTGTTCATAGGGATAGCCCGGGTTTTAAGTTTAGTATATATCGGAAAAAAACAAACAATTTGTCCTACGTACACTTTTACTCTGGACATGACACCCCTATTAAAAAGGCCATATTTTCCTCAATGTTTCTCCGCGCTCTTAGGATCGCCAGTCCTGAATACATCGATGCCGAATTGGAAAATATCAACGGTATTGGAAGTGAGTTGTGTTACCCATCTGCGTTCATGGAATCTTGTCTTAATAAGGCTAAACGAACCTTCTATCGTGTGAATAATAACACTCGCACCTTGTCAAAGAATATTTTAGTACTTCCATTTTTCCCGGGCTTCTTAGGCATTGCTAATGTACTTAAACTTTTGGATATCAGTGTAGTTTTTTCATATAACAATATTGTGAAAAACATCATAGTAAAAAATAGCCCTACCAATAATTTAGGCATTATCTATAAAATTGGGTGTAAGCAATGTGATTCCTTTTACATAGGTCAGACGGGAAAGGATTTGCAAACGCGTGTAAAACAGCATCAATATTCCGTTAGAACGGGACAGTTGTCCAGTGCCCTTTTTGTCCATTTGTCAGAGTTATCCCATTGTATTGATTGGAATAATGTTTCAGTTTTGTTTCACTCTAGCAACATTGTTAATAGAAATATTCTTGAGTCGGCTATAATTCAACTTACAAATAACCTTAACATGAGTAAAGGTCTGTTTCAACTTGATCCCGTTGCTCTGAATTCCTTCAGAATGGATTTAAACAAAAAGGGCAGGTTGTTAAATCTTTGGTAAAAAATTTTTTGTTTTTGTCTGTTGTTTCCCTTACAATTTTATTTTTCAATTTTTTGCTGTATGAGTGTATGTGTATGTATGTATGTGTATGTGCGTATGTGTGTGGTCATTGCAGTTAAATGTGTTTGTATGTATATGTGTGTATATGTATGTATGTATGTGTGTATATGTATGTATGTATGTATGTATGCAGTTAAATATATATATATATATATGTATATGTGTATGTACCTTACCTTACCTTACAACCTCACAAAGGTTCTGCGGGATGATTTCTCATTTCGTGAAGGTCAAGCTTGTATATATATATATATTATATGTGTGTGTGTTGTGTGTGTGTTTGTATATATGTGTGTATATGTTATATATATTTGGGTATGCGGGTATATATGTGTACGTGTATTATTTGTAATTTTTTCAAGTTATATTTATTTTTATTTCTTTATTCTTTTGCGACCTACCGTTTTCTCAGACAATAATTATAAAAACAATTTGGTAATTTTTTTTTCCCTTATGCATATATATATATATAATATTATTCTGTATATATTGCGTTTATATTTCGTATATATACCGTAAATATGTTGTATATATTTTATTGTTCTTTATATATCATCTAGGGATCATTTTGTTTTCCAATTTATATTTACTTGTACTTTTGTATTCGTTTGTGACTATAAAATGCATATGTGGTAATTTTTCCCTTATAAATTGGTGTGCCTCTCTTAAAATTTATCTTTCAATTTTTATTTTTTAATAATGTGACATATATATCAATTTGGCAGCATCTATTAAATCGATTGTAAAAACCTCCCTCTTGAGCTTGAATTGGTAGACTCCACTTACAATATTTATATTTATTTTTATTTCTTTATTCTTTTGTGACCTGTTCCATAAAAAAGCCATTTGAATTTATATGGAAGGTCGGCCAAAGTGCTAAAAGTGTCTTTATATATATATATATATATATATATATGTGTATATATATGTATATATATATTATATGTATGTATATGTATTTATGGGTTTTTTTTTTATTTGCCTGTTTATTTCTTTATGATTATTTAGGCTGTGACATATATATCACTAAGGCACTATTTTGTAATTAATTTTTTCTCAATTTATATTTATATTTATTTTTATTTCTTTATTCTTCTGTGACCATATAAATGTTGGCTCCTCCCACAATTTTTTTCTATGCTTACTATATATATGTATATATTTATATATAATATGTATATGTATATATATATATATGTATATATATGTGAATGTGTATGTATGTATGTTTATTTTTGTAACCTATATATTGCCTTGTTCTGTCCTTTCACTCCAGTGTTCCTGAGGATGTCATTAGACGAAAGCGCTTGAGCACCCCTTTGTGTTTCTTTTTCCTTCGTGGTTTTATTCATCATAAATACTTTTCACGTGTCACTTTCGTGAAATAATTTTTCATATATATATATATATATATATATATGGGATAATAAGTATATATATATATATATATGGGATGAATTTCACAATTAAACACGTGAAATGAATGAATGATACAAACCCACAAGGAAAAAAAAAAATGATTCCAAGGTCTTTCGTGTATGACGAGGTGTACTTCTGAACACACGAAAACCTTGGAATAATTTTCTTTTCACTTCTGAGTTTATATATATATATATATATATATATATATATATATATATATATATATGAGGCATCACGAGTACGAGGGGAGAACTCACTAAACCAGTTTTGAAATAGACGCCTTTAAACTTTGTGACTATCATGTACGAGGGACACATCGCGCAAATACAGTACACCTATTGCAAATATCTACATTTTGGGCGTACGAGGGTGGAGGGGAGGTTATTTGTCTATACTAAGTTGTCTGTAGATGAGGAAGGGGAGGGAGGGTTGAACTATTCATTCGTGGAACAATCGCAAAATCGCCAATGTGGCGACTCGCGACGCCTCGATATACAGAAGGTTGACAAAAATAAATAGACATCGCGATGATTGTCCTCAACAACAAATGGCAATGCTCATCAGTAGAATGACGAACGTGTGTCACCTTTACATTATGGAAAGGGGAAAGCAACACCATTCTAAATATACTGTTTCAATAAATTTGTGTTTATTTACTTTTGTCAATTCTCTCTTTCTCTCTCTCTCTCTCTCTCTCTCTATATATATATATATATATATACAGTATACGCAGTGTGTATATATATATATATACAGGGTGAGCGAAAAGTTCCTGTGCACCCGTAAGTACATTCACTCTAACTACTTCCACTATAACCTACTTCCAACAGGTGCACAGGGACTTTTCGCTCACCTTATATACACACACACACACACACACACATATATATATATACACACACATGCATATATATATATATATATATATATATACACACACATGCATATATATATATTATACATATGAAATAGGATCCCTCCTAAGGAGACGTAATTTTACATTTAGGATAAAAACGAAGACGTAGAGCAAGAAAGTCATTATATTTGGCTGCAGCCGACGTTTCGGGCAACTCTACCCATTTTCAAGGCCTAATAAAATAAAAGGCTAAAATTAATGCATGACAAAAAAAAATAAAAATTATACGAATGTCAAAAACAAACTAATTCATAGCACAGAATAAAACCACTTAAAGAATAAAAATTAAAAAGCGTAAAACAAGCATAAGCCAAAAACAAATTAAAAATTATATACATGACAAATAACACATGATAAAAGTAAAACTTTAAAACTAAAAACATTCAAACAAATTAGTTAAAAATTAGTTAAAAACTTCACTAATAAAAGTTAAATGAAAAAACGCAAAAGTGCACGAAAACATACCATGCTCACTTGACATCCTCAAACAACTGAGGCGAAAAGGAGACAGGGTCAAGGGGAAAACAGAAAAATTTAGTTGGTAGGCATTCTAATTAATATAAAGGGGGTAACAGCTGGAATCAATATTTAAGCTGGAATTCAGAAATTTAATGCACAAAGATTCATAAATACGGAGAGAGGACGGACATTTTAATGATTTAAGAATTTTAAAGTTATTAACGGAAATATCAACTTTACACTTAACAGAATGATTTCTAATGGCAGACTGTTCCTTTTTAGATAAAACTTTCCCTGTCCTATGGCTAATACCCATATGGGAGCAAAATCTTGCCTGCAAAGAACGAACTGTGCTGCCAACGTAGTTCCCCTGGGAACACCCAGGGCAGGTAAACAAATAAACGACAGAACAGTTCATCGCAGGGGGGATTTTGTCCTTACAACGGAAAAAACATTCAAGGGTATTATTATTCACAAAAGCAACCTTAAAATCAGTGTGAAAATAAAATTTCCTCACCACACTCAACAATTTTTAACTAATTTGTTTGAATGTTTTTAGTTTTAAAGTTTTACTTTTATCATGTGTTATTTGTCATGTATATAATTTTTAATTTGTTTTTGGCTTATGCTTGTTTTACGCTTTTTAATTTTTATTCTTTAAGTGGTTTTATTCTGTGCTATGAATTAGTTTGTTTTTGACATTCGTATAATTTTTATTTTTTTTGTCATGCATTAATTTTAGCCTTTTATTTTATTAGGCCTTGAAAATGGGTAGAGTTGCCCGAAACGTCGGCTGCAGCCAAATATAATGACTTTCTTGCTCTACGTCTTCGTTTTTATCCTAAATATATATATATATATATATAAGTTTTATATATATATATATATGAACAAGGATACGGTTGGGCGATGCACTGTTGATGCATAGTTGATATCAACCATGTTAGCCATGTATGAACAGTGTACCAACTGTGTTACTCGCGTGTTTGGTGTGGAGGAGAGGGCATAAAATAAGCTTGTGTGTGATAATTTATAGATGCAGTAGCGTGATTATTTTTTAGTGAGGTAACAAATTTGGTACCTCGGAATGTTAAAATTTTTATATAAAACTTTAGAAATATTTTCATTGGGCGAAAAAAAAAGAAAAAGATACGTTAGTTCTGATAAGGTTAGACTACACTAGGTAAAGTTAGTTTAGGTTAGGTTAGGGTAGGTTAGCTAATACCTCATTATTTAAGGACTTAACATAACCCCCCCCTACCCCACCCCTTCGATCCCGCAAGTGCGTCCAGACTACATGTTCTTGGTTCAATAGCATTAACGTTAAATTAGGTTAAGTTAATAAGTTTATAAAGACATAGATTTAAAAAAGTCCGTACCTCGTTTATGGAAATGCGCACGTATGTGTATACGCGCGCGTGCGTGCATATATATATATATGTGTGTGTGTATGTGTGTGTGTGTGTGTGTGTGTGTGTGTGCGCGCGCAGGGAAAAAGAAGTGAGGAAAAGGTTTTAAAGATTCAACAAGCGAACGGATGTTTAAAAGCAAAGAGATGAGAACGAGGAAACTCGGCAACTAGTTATAGTCGGCATAAAAAGGTTGAAATGTTGCTGAATAAACAACAGGTGCAGAAAATATTGCACAATTTTGCACATTCGCAAAACGGATGTTTTTATGCCGTTTTAAAACACACTGAATGGAAAAATGGGAAAATACACATGTATGTGCCAAATATATGTCAAATATAGGCCAAATATAGGCCAAATATGGGCCAAATATGGGCCAAATAATGTAACTTTGTTTAAATACTATCACCAAATAATAATGGTTTCGACATGCAGAATTTTAACTATAATCTTTGACTTATTCCTCTAAGATCGGGGGTTCGATTCCCAATTATGCTATTAATAATAATTAAAGCAAAGGGTATTAGTTGGCTTGATCGCTGTTCCAGTTTCTGGCCCTCCTCACTGATTGATACTATTCCTCCTGGAAACGGAATCTCTCTCTCTCTCTCTCTTTATCTCTCCATATTCTAGCAACAATGAGGCAAGACTTCTGGACCACCCTGTATATATATATATATGTGTATATATATATATATATATATATACGGGGTGGGTAAAAAAAGTGACCCCTTAGAGGTAAACTGTCATATTAAAAAAAGTAAGGGGACTAGACCTCCCAAACTTCATAGATGCTTACCTTAGCATGTTGTTCGTCTTAAGTGAGAAGTTGCTAGATGTGTCCCTCTTCCTACTCAACGCAGGCCTCCAAACGTGGACGCCACTGATCAATACACCTGTTTGCATATCGTTGAGACACCTTCTCCCAGCCGAACAGAATTCTTTCGCGTAGTTCATCTATGTCTCTTATATTGGTACCAGGGATGTAAACTTTGGACTTCAGGGCTTCCCAAACACCATAATCTAGTGGTGAAAGATCGGGGCTACTAGCCGGCCACATATTGGGTTCGATAAAATCCGGTGTTTCGTTCTCAAGGAATGTGACAGTTTGGCGTGCTCTGTGAGCAGGGGCTCCATCTTGTTGGAAAGTATATCTTTCACTCTATCTAACTGATATTCGACGAATTAGTGGTGAAAGATATACTTTCCAACAAGATGGAGCCCCTGCTCACAGAGCACGCCAAACTGTCACATTCCTTGAGAACGAAACACCGGATTTTATCGAACCCAATATGTGGCCGGCTCGTAGCTCCGATCTTTCACCACTAGATTATGGTGTTTGGGAAGCCCTGAAGTCCAAAGTTTACATCCCTGGTACCAATATAAGAGACATAGATGAACTACGCGAAAGAATTCTGTTCGGCTGGGAGAAGGTGTCTCAACGATATGTAAACAGGTGTATTGATCAGTGGCGTCCACGTTTGGAGGCCTGCGTTGAGTAGGAAGGGGGGGCACATCGAGCAACTTCTCAATTAAGACGAACAACGTGCTAAGGTAAGCATGTATGAAGTTTGGGAGGTCTAGTCCCCTTACTTTTTTTAATATGACAGTTTACCTCTAAGGGGTCACTTTTTTTACTCACCCCGTATATACACACACACACACACACACACACACACACACACGAGTATAATAATAATAATAATAATAATAATAAAGAGCTTTCACAAAAGTAAATAGACACCACAATGATTGCCCCCAAGAACAAATGGCAAAGCTCATCAATGGAATTCCAGAACGTGTGTCAGCTTTACGTAATGCAAAAGGGGAAAAGCAACACGATCCTGAATATATTTATTCAATAAATGTGTTATTATTTATTGACTTTTATCATCAAATAAAAAATTATGGGGAAACCAAAGGTGTCTACTTATTTTTTTCAACCCTCCGTGCATATATATATATATATACAGTATATATATATATATATATATATATATATATATATATATATATAATATATATATATATATATATATATATATATATATATAATCGGTATAAAGTAGTTGGGAAGGTCGTGGATTTTGAGGTTGACACGCTTTTCGAAATGAGTGTGAAACACTTTTGAGAAGCAATTCAACATCACTCCATTTGCGACCGTAAAGAGAAAATGCGTGGCAATTTCTTTCTCTAATGGAGCAGGGGAAAGGGGGTATTCTTTATCACCGGGGGATGACGCGCGATGCAATGCAATTTATCGGCGGAGGAAGTTCATCTCACATAATACAAATTTAGATTGGAGGGAGTGAGAAGCATTTGCTCCCTACCGCCCTTCCAAGACCCTTTAAACAAACCAACCAAATTGCGCTACGTGATCGCCGGCACAGCCATTATCTTTCCCTCACACGAACTCGTTCAAAATGTTGATAAAACCAACAATAGTTGGGTAAACCCTCTGTACACACACACACACACACACACACACACCGATGTGCACATCTCCGCATAAGTGAGGTATCGATTTTGTTAAACTCGTGTATCTAAAAAACTTATTAATCAAACCTAATTTAACCTAACCAGCCTCAGTGTCATCGAACCGAGAAGGGCGTGATATGTGTCTCGGGCACAATTAAGTGTTCGAAGGGTGGTTTCTGTTAATCAGTAAATAGTGAGTTATTCGCTAATCTAGCCTAAGCTAACCTAATCAAACCTTAACTAACCTAACATAGCGTACTATAACTTAAGCAGGCATCAAAAGTGCTACCTCACAAAATATTAATCTACTATATCTGTGAATTGTCACATACTCGACGTCATTTATAACCAGTAGTCTACACACACACACACACACACACCACAGCTATGGCAATTGTGTTGGCCGAAAAGACGCGAGGCGTTTTAATAAATTACCTCTTTGCATTTATTATTTTCATACACACACACACACACACACACACACACACACACACATATATATATATATATATATATATATATATATATATATATATATATATATATATACAGGGTGGCGCAAAAGTCGCGCATCATAAGAATTTTCAGTGTTGACCATAATATATATATTTTTTCTTTTAGGTAGGCGATGGCTGCGAAATTAACAATAGACGAGAGGGTGAGCTTGGTTTTAATGAATGGAATACCAGGTACAACAAATCGATGAATTGGTACAGAATTTAAATTCTGTACCGGTTCATCGATACCCTACGCCACCCTATATATATATATATACAGTATATATATATATATACACACAATTTGCCAAATTAAATTTCACTATTCGTATTACAAATTTAAAGTAGTACTATAATATGCGAACCATTTATCTTCGGATAAACATTTGAAACCAACCCGAAAACCAATTTAATAAAATTTACATTAAAAATAAAATAAAATAAAAAAAACATAAATTAACGTAAATAAATGGTTAGAAAAACCCATAAATTTCCATAAATTTACGGTGAAAGAAAACCGAGTTTTATATATATATACACACACTGTATATATATATATATATATATATATATATATATATATATATATATATATATTTTTTTTTTTTTTTTAATTTATTATTTTATTTGGTACTTGTGGGTTATCTGTCGCCGCTTTTTAATATACCTATTGGTTATCTGTTTCCACTTTTTACTTGTGGGTCATTTATTTTTTAGTTAGGTTAGGTTAGGTTAGGTTAGTGTGTGTTAGGTTGTTAGGTTAGGTTAGGTTAGGTTAGGTTAGCCAACCTAGAGCAAACCAGATCGGCGGCGAAGGAATAGTGGTTGAGATCGATGAGAGCCTGTTCACGAGGCGTAAAAACAATGCCGGACGCATTTTACCACAACAATGGATGTTCGGAGGAATTTGCCGTGAAACAAACGACTGCTTCATCGTTCAAGTTCCCAACCGCTCTGCTGCAACTCTCTTGGCTGCCATTGTGGAAAACATCGCCGAAGGTTCCATTATCTACTCCGACAGCTGGCGAGGATATAAGACCACCGACCTCCAGGAGGCTGGCTTCCAACATTTCAAGGTTAATCATCGATACAATTTCGTTGATGCAGATACCGGAGTCCACACTCAAAATATCGAACGCTTGTGGGGATCAGCAAAGTGGAGGAACAAGCGTCACCGAGGAACGGCCCGACACCATCTTAAGACCTACCTGGCCAAGTTCATGTGGAGGAGCAAGCTACCCGCTAGTGTCGACCCATTCGACGGCATCCTGGAGGCCATCGCCGCGTTCATGCCACCCGAATAATATGATTAATGTTTGTTATTTTGAGAAATAAAAATAATTTAAGAAAAAAATAGTATATTTTTGTAAAAATGGCAACATGATAACACACATCTGTATTTGTGAAAAAGTTGGAAAATTAAATTAAAAAGTGGCGACAGATAACCCACAACTCTTTCAATTAATTTTTTTTTTTATTTGGCTATTAATTTAATCTATTTTTTACTTATATCTGTCTATCTATGAGTGTATTATATATGTGTATATATATATATATATTATATTATATATATATAGAGAGAGAGAGAGAGAGAGAGAGAGAGAGAGAGAGAGAGAGAGAGATGTATGTATGTATGTATGTATGTATGTATGTATCTATTTATCTTTCTATTTATTTATCTTTATATATACAGTATATATTACGAAAGATATTTAAAAAACTTGTTTATACGCAGCTCCCGAAACTACTGCGAAGAAAATAATGTGATATCTAAGTATCAGTTTGGTTTTTGGGAGAGCCATAAAAGGAGTGACGCAGTTTCAGCCGTATTGGGTGTATTATTAAAAAAAAAAACCCTTAATAATAAAATGTCTTTTTTTTTCTTTTAATGGACTTCTCGAAAGCCTTCGCTACAATCTCCTATGACATACTTTTTATTAAATGATTTTACTACAGTACAGGGGATCTTGTAACAAAAGTCATTACATAACGTTATCACCTTAAAATAAAAAAAAATTATACATGGAGTTCCACAAGGAAGTATTTTGGTTTTTCTATTATTTTTTATCATATAAACGACTGCCATTAACTCTTATAATGAGAAAGGCTTTCACTTTACCGACGATACTTTCTTCATATACTCAAACAAAGATCTTACATCCTTAATGAAGCAATAAATAGAGACATCGTAGCAATCTATGACTGATTAAAGACGAATATATTATTCTTGAGTAAAAACAAAGCAAACTTTTTGTTAACCACAAAAAAGAAAATGATAATGACTTGCATACAATATCGCGTATCATTAACGAAAAAATATTAGGGATTGAGCTTGATGACAAACTCTCTTTTTGGGAACATATTGAAAACATAGATTATAAACTGGCCGAATTCTCATTATTTTAGCAAAATTACATTTTTTTATACACAAATACACTTAAAACGCTGTACTTTTTTCTAGCCTACCCACGCCTCACATACAGCATTACTGCATATGGAAGCGCATGTGCTTACATCATTAACCCTTTTAATCATAACCAAAAGATAATTATAAGATACTTCAGAGTTTTGAAGCTGTTTTGTATATTAAAGTTTAAATATATATTCGAAGTACATTTTGCTTTATTTAATGTTCATTTGCAAAAGAACTTGTCCCGATAATATTAACCGAAAATGTCATGAAAATGATGGAAATTCCAAAACAGATGAAGAATAAACATATATCTCAAAAGCAAATTATACTGTTCGGTGTAGCAGAAATTCTTACACTTAGCGGTAGATTTACCGCTAAATTTTAATAAATTTTAAACGGGTTGAAGGATTTTATCGAAACAAAAGCAGAGATGTACCTTAGAGTTTATTCTTCAAAACGATACATTTACTTTTCTATAAAATCACCCTCTACCGAGATACATTTACGCCAACCATAAATGAGTTTTTGAAATCCATCCCGGTAAAACTCGGAGCTTTGACTACGAAACCAAAATTTCACAGCGGCCTTAACTTCTTCGTCAGACTCGTAGCGATTTCCATGGAGATGTTCTTTAAGTTTAGGAAAGAGGTGAAAATCGCATGGTGCTAAATCGGGGCTATATGGTGGATGCGACAAGACGGTGAATTGCAGATCCTCAATTGCTTCTCGCGTTTGAACACTGGTGTGAGGCTGTGCGTTGTCATGGTGAACAATGACTGCGTTTATGTGGGTGTGAACCCTCCTGATCCGTTTTTTGAACTTCTTCAGAGTTTCAGTATAACGTGCGGAGTTGATTGCTGTCCCTCTTTCCGTAAAGTTTTCGAGAACAACACCATTGCTCAAAAAACAGTCATTATCACTTTTCCAGCCGATTTTTTAACTTGAATTTTTTTGGTTGCGGTGAATTTTTGTGCCGATATTCCATGGGTTGCCAATTATTTTCAGGGTTATAATGGTGGACCCACGTCTTGTCTCCTGTCACAATGCTGTACAGAAATTCATCTTCATTTTCGAAGAGCTGCAGTTTTCTTGGCAAATGCATAGTCTCTCAGTTTTCATCTCGGCAGTGAGCATGCAAGGCACACATCTGGCGCAGACCTTTCGGTAACCGAGAATACTGATAATGTGTCCCATTCGCTCTTTGGAGATATCGAGCATTGCGGCAATTTCATTTTGTTTAATGCGACGATTTCCACGAATCAGTTCGTCAACGTAGTTCCGATGAGACTCATCGGTTGCCGTTACAGGCCTTCCACTTCGCGGTTTTCTCGCAAATCTTCTTGCCCTGTTTCTCCTTCTTTACACTGCCTCGCCCAACGTCGAACGGTACTCACATCAACACACTGTTTGTCGTACACAGCTTCCATTCGCTGATGAATGTCTATGGGAGCAACACCTTCCGCGGTCAAAAATTCAATTACGGCACGTTGCTTGAAACGAACGTCTTTACTCCTTTCCATTGTAATCGATACTGAACCAACGTGTGGAATGAATGTAGGCTATATTAAGCTATAACACAAAACCGGTTTTATCCGGTTATCTCTACACAATCTGAAATGGGGTGGTGATATCAAGTTACAAAACAAAACCGGTTTTATCTGGCTACCTCTACACAATCCAAAATTATTCAAGTGGAGGCATTACTTTTCAGCCCACCCTCGGAGATAGATTTATAGAGTAATAGATAGATTTATAAAGTAATAGATAGTTTTATAAAGTAGGTTAATCTATCGAATAATTCGGAATCAATCAATGCTCACTGACCTTTCTTAAAGCAATTAAAATTTAATAAATTCCAAAGTTACTGAATGTGCTCTTGTCTTAAACACAATAATAACATTATTATTATTATTATTATTATTATTATTATTAATAACGTGAAGTTTCGCGCATACAGTATGTGCACGTAAGTTTTGCATGTATGCATACACAAATTAATTTTTGCATTTGTCTTCACCTTGTTTTAATAATATTGTGAATATGTGCTACGTGGATAGACAAATTTAGTGTACTTTTATAACAGAGTATAATATCCTTATAGAAAAGACATACTTTAAAATTTAAGCATACAGAGGCATCAATTACTAGAATGTGTAACAATTTTTTACATTGGAAACGGTTGCCAAGGTTACGTATTGAAATGTAATATTTAAAATTAATACGTTCTTGTTTGTAAGTTCTCCTTATAAGTTATTTAAGTTTCTATAATAATTTTATAATTAGGAGCTTATCCTAAATAGCACACTGTAAAGGGCGTCCGCTTGTTAAAGATTTCTTGCAATTGCATACACTGTGTTTGTTGCAATAATGAAAAAATATACACAATTCTATGTAAGCTTTGTTCAATTTTGTAAATAAAGCATTTAATGGAATTTTAATGGCGTGTTATTTATTTAAATTTATTTAATTAATGTTTATTTATTTATTATCAGTTAATTATATTTATTTTATTGATTAATTTACTTATTTTGTTTGTTTGTCATTTAATTAATTAATAATTTACTTATTTTATTTATTTATCTTAGATTTATTTATTTGTTTATATACGAAAATGAAAATGAAAAAGGTTTATTGGCAGACTATAGTCCATATGACAAATATTATTAATACAATGACAGTTCATATACTAAGGATAGAAATATATACAATTGACTAGAAATAATACTGAAATGTCGAAGTTAAGTGGAGCTACAGAATGACGTTTTCGTACCAAGAATTCAGTAGCTTAGAGGATAAATGGCAGGACTCATGGATAGCTTGGATAATCGGGTTGGTTGATTTTTAATTCTTTATTAGACTGTATTGAGCACGTCTTGTTACCTCCGGGAAGCTCGGGACATTGCGGGTAGCAAACATTTGCGAAGCTGAGCATCTCGTGGGTAATTTATGTAAGAGTCTAAAAGACCTACTCAGCAAGAGGAACCAAAACACTCGGATAGTACATTGCCCCACCTAACGGTGAAAGATTAGTGGGAATACCAAAATTTCAATACGTTTAATATGTACATGGGAACCTTCCTGTCTTCTAGTTTTTCAAATAAAATATTGTGGTTCACTCTATCATATGCCTTACTTATATCTAGGAAACAGCTATAAATAGTTGAATTACTGTCAATGTATTTAGATATTGTTTCTTTAAGTACATAGATACACAGGTCAGTTGAGTGTGACCTTTTAAAACCAAACTGATTAGATGTCAATAGGAAATCATTTAATCTGAGTAACAAGAGTTTTTCTAGTAGTTTCGAGAAGCAGGAAGCGACAGCAATAGGTCTGTAATTATTGCTGGACAGAATGTCTCCGTACTTATTTTTGACCAGGGGCAAGATATATACCCTCATGAACTCTGCAGGGATATAGCTATGAGCAAGCATGGCTGATAGGAGCAATGATATATGCAGATATACTACATCATTGGCATATTTTAAGTGCTCATTCGATAAGTCATCTACCCCTGACGCAGAACCAGTCTTTAACTCTTTAATTAACCTCTTTACTTCAGAAAATGATATCAAAGTATTTTCCCTTGTCCCTCCCACAGTCGTTTCGCTGCAATCTATCTTAAGATTATCCCTACTCACACTGCTTAGAATGTTAGCGTAGTGGTTTTTTCATAGCTTTGCAATTTCATCCTCCCCCGACACCCCATCGATTGTCGGAGGGAGGATATTTTTTACACCTGTTTGATTCTTAACAAATTTCCAAAATTTGTTATTATCGTTATTTATGCGAGCTTCACAGGCTTTTGATGCTCGAATAGACTCTTCTTCCTGTTTACATCGCCTTATGGTCGCCTTATACTGACCCCTCCTGCTACACATATTCATGTATACAGGTCCTAATCTAGGTCTACCATGAAAGCACCACAAATCTTAGGCGTCTTTCGATTCCCTCTTCAGGGGGGCAATAAAATCATTCCATCCAGGAATAATCTTAGTATGATAGTTGTAAGATTTAATCAGGGGGCTTCCTGCTTCTCTTCACAGGGATATTATCTTAATATAATACCTATCTATGAGTTTACAGTGAGAATCATTTGAGCAAGGATTACTACAGGCAAGATGCAAAATTTCTAAATTATTAAAGAGGTGACTTGTTCTGTCTTTGTATTCTATTCTCTGTTGCATATTAACATTGGACCAATCGACGCGATTATTCTTACCTATTGAGTTCTTGTTAAGTCGTGTTGCGCATAAATTGGTAAAGTTAATTAATATTTCTAATGGTCTATGATCAGAAAGAAGAAAATCATGCAGAATATGAACTCTAACAATTCGATCCTTTAGATTATTACTAGTGAGACAATGATCAATCCACCTGGTGGTACCACTCATATCGCTAACGTATGTAAAATTACCACTGGCTACCTCTAATACATCTACATCACTTATACTTAAATTGGCCGACTCGCACATGTTACCCAATTCTACAAAGAATTCCGAGTTCACATGTGCGTTAAAGTTCCCCATTATTATACAGTGAGAATATTTGGGGTTATCTGATAATGACTTAATTTTGTACAGCAAATCAATGTATTCATCTAGATTACTGCCGTTGTTGTATGGTAAATAGCAGTTTGCAATTAATATGCAATCATTGTTCACTTGTAATTCAATGCCTAACAACCTTACATTATCGCTTGTTAAAAATTGTATATGTTTTGACAAATTTTTCCTTATTAAGAAAGCAACACCACCAAAAGGCGTACCGTACATTAATTCATCTGACAAGTCTACTGCTGATGACGCATGGTACATAAAGTCATCATTGATGGTAGAGAGGAATTTTAGCTCTTGCTTAGGTAGCCAGTGCTCCTGCAGGAGTATCAAATCTGCACTGTCGCAGATTTTATGAACATCTACAGTTGAATTCTTCACTGACCTTACATAATTATATGAGACTATTTTCAACAAATTATCCGCCATGATTGATATAAAATTCATTATTAGTAAGATTATTATTATACTTAGTACAACTTTCAGGCATTACTGTTAGGGCGCCTATTATTATTATTATTATTATTATTATATTATTATTATTATTATTATTATTATTTTGCCTGTTATGAAATCTCCTGGAAAAGTAAATAAACTCCTTAACAATAATGCCGTCTGGCCACTGACTCATATTATACGGGTTGAAATGTGAATTTACACCTTTAATTATTACTTTAAATGAGTTATAATACGGAGATTTTGTGTTTAGTTTATTAACTAACAATATACTGTGTCCACCAATGACTTCTTCCGTCATGTGTCGAATATCGCTTGCCTCGTTCGAGAACTGAATTCGCGACACAAAGAGGGTGAGATTCCCCGTCGGTGGCCTCGCCGCGGAGACCGGTTAAGGAAATCTTCGGGAAGAACGCCTATTAACAGTGACCCACCCATCATCCTTCCTCGATCTCCCTGAGGCAGGGTTCGCCTGCCTGGGGGATGGGTGGCACAACCTTTGGGGGATAGGAGGCCCCTCCCCTCCTCTGTGGCTTGGTGAGGGTCTGTTAGCGGTGTTTATAACCTGACGCCCGCGCGTGCCCCTCCTTCTTCGGTGGGAAGAGGGGGAACTGCACACCGAGCGAGGCGTAATCGAACGCCTCTCCTCTGCAGTGGGAGGTAGGGAAGAGGGTAATGATGCCTCGTCTCTTTGCATTGGACCGTCCCTGTTCCTCACTGTGAAATCGGGAGCAGAGGTCCTTTCCTGAACGGGAGGGGGGTTGACCGCTACCCTGCATGCTGCGTTTCCACCCCCACCTTCAGAGGGGGAGTTGGGGGAGGGAATTTCGTTTCCCTCGCTGCCCGACGAGCTTCTTGGATATCTGACTTGCTGAACTACTTCCGAGTAACTGGGCTTTGGGAGGAGCGTCTCTTTCAACGCATCTAACTCTGACCGGAATTGTTCTAGCGAAATCGCGTTTTTCTGATTTGACACCACGTGTTGGTGTTTCAGTTCAACTATCGACTTTTGAACCTCATTATACTGTTTGAGGAGCAGCGAGACGTCTACGTCACCCATAGAGATTACCGGTATTCTATGACAGACAGATACAAGAAGGTCTGACCTAATATGATCTACTTTATCAAATATAAAACATAACACAGGATTTTCTACAAGATTTTCAGCAGACGACCCCATTGTATCTGTAACGGCTTCCGGGGGAGCGGTGCTGGTGGGGGGTGGTTGGGGGTGGAGATGGGGGAACGCCGAAAGGGGTCCCATTTCTCGTCCCTTTAAATCATGCTCGGGGTACCAACGGTTCGATGCTCAGGCATCTTTTCACATTAATTATGTAACTATTACTAACTATGACACAAAAAGTATACACGCGGAGTTCCTGTACGATTATACCGTAGTGAAACATACATTTCCTGCGGTCATCGTCAAAACTTTAACTATTAAACGAAAGATTCGCAGTGTATATGGTGGGGGTAGGGCGGGAGAGGGGAACGGAATGGGGATGCTAAAAGGAGTGCCCACTCCTTGTCCCTTTAAATCACGTAAGCGCGTAAGTTTGTAAAAATATCTAAAGTAATAAAACCTATTTATCTATTTGCTTGGTCTTTCATTTAAGATTTCAGAGCCTTTACCGGGCCTTTTGAAAATATTTTGAACAGTTTATGTAGTTAAAATTCACTCGTTCATTCGTTTCGTTCGTTCATTCGTTCGTAATTTTAAAGGACTCACTCGCTCGTTCGTTCGTATGCCCACTATTTCAATATATTTTCAATATAAGAAAATTATTTCACGAAAGCAACACGTAAAAAATATTTATGATGAATAAAACCACAAAGGAAAGGAAACACAGAATGGTGCTCAAGCGCTTTCGTCTAATGACATCTTCAGGATGTCATTAGACGAAAGCGCTTGAGCACCATTCTGTGTTTCCTTTCCTTCATGGTTTTATTCATCATATATATATATAAATTTAATATCTATTTTCGAAGAAGATCCTCTCTGCCAGTGACGCGTAGTCACTGAAATATTTTCTAAAAAGTTCTCTCTCTAACTGCGAGCTATATTAATGAAATATTTGGAAACGCTTGTGCAAATATGCTTTGGAGTAACCGCGCCTTTATTGAATTTGCAAACGCGCTGCAATAGTTTTAAGGCCTAAATATAACCGGAATATGTGGACGAATATTTTCGATTAACACACAACTCAATCAAGTTGTTGCCAAGAGGAATGAGTTTCTACTGTGAATAATTTATAAGCTAATTCAGTATCTCTAGTGAATAAATTGAACGCAGTTTGGGATTTCATTTGTTGAAGTATGTATGAAGGAGAAATGGATTGAAGATCTGAGTAAAAGATTTCATTCTTGTACTAAGTTTAGATGTACTGCAAATCAATTTGCTAAAAGAAACCAAATGAATTTTGAATTTACGTTTGCATTCCAGTCTGTTTCAGTTGTGTTTACTACTTAAAGCATTTAACATATTAATATAACATAACATTTATATTTAACGCTGTTTAGCATACTGTTTATATATTTAACATTTATTCGCGATTTAACTAACTTTTTTTTATTTTAACAAATAGAATTTTGTGCCTATTTTGTGCCTATTTTGTGGCTATCTGACTATTTGTGACTATATCTACATATAATTTGTTCTGCTTATCTTGCAAACTCACTAACATTCGTGATATGCTTTTTATATTATTATTTATGGTTCATTTAGGCACAGATTCAAAGGACTATGAAAATAATGACAGCCAGTAGGGATGCACTGTGATATTTTACCTTCCAACAAAGACGTAATTTAGGAAACATAAAAATACAATGCAACAGGGACTAATTTTGCATAGTTGTTCGACGCCAGACCCCACGATTGAAAGAAAAATGACACAACATGAAAAATACATATACAAAAATCAGTTTAATATAATTTTCAATTTGAAATTTGGGAAGGGAAAGTGGAATATACTTTAGCAATTTACGCGAAGCATAACTAATCATGTTGCTTCGTAGAGTTTGATTTGTTCGCCTTTTCGTCCAGGCATTTGTGTATATTTAGAATGCAGACAATGAATTTTCAATAGGCAGTGATCCCTTTTCTTTGGTCAGTGGCACTTCGGGTGCCCAAAATATTAATATTTACGCAGATAGATCACTATGAAATTTTAAAAATGTATTTAAACTGAAAATAAAAGAACCCGCGATAATATAATAACTCAACGTACAATTAGCAAAAAGCAACATTATGAACTACAGCTGTGTACGCATAATACATGCAACAATTTCCCTAAACAAATTTTATAAATCTCTCCCACTTCTGCATCACTCATGAGGATCTCTTCGTCTCTTAATCAGTTTGAGATGAAAGGAGACACTGTGTGGAAGTTCCAAACCACTTGTTTCAGCCTCTTCATCGGTTTTGAGGAGCTTAAAATATACTTTTGAGATTCAATAAAAAATAAAGGATTTGTGGAGTCGATTACTTTCGCTTTCAAAAATGTCTATCAATCATAGGATTATCTTAGTAAGTTCTGTTATTGTTATTATTTCTTATAGCTATACGCTTCATGCCTTAGTTTGTAAAATCATTAAGTTAATGAATCTGATAAATGCAGACGTATTCAGTTGATTTTTGCGACGCTATCAATCTCATCAACTCTAAATTGCAAACGTTTATTAATATCTTGGCACTAAAATTCATCTTAAGTAGACAATAACTTGTCACTGTGGTAAAAATGTAATACAGTAATATTTCATTCTCTTTATAAATTACTGTTACGTAAACAAAATATGATACAGCGAAGTAGAAATATTTTTACTGTAAATTCAATAAGCAGAAAAGACACGAATGTAATTTAAAACCGTATCAAATCCTATTTATTTGTCAAATTTAACTTTTAAATGAACACTTGAATTTTAAATAAACTCTATCCAATCAACAGTTTGACTGAAGCAAAATGGCAGACAATAACGGGTGAATATTTAAATAAAAATAATAAACAAAAGAGTATATATAGTTAAGCAATTTTCATTTTAAAAGTAAATATTTAAAAAAAAATAAAAATAAAAACTGAATATTTGAACCAGTTCGGTCGGAATAAAAATTTAATTACACTTTCCGAATCAATTAAAAATATTTCATTTTCAAAAAATGCTAAAAAATGAGAAACTTTTTCCCGGAGGATAAAACTGACCAGGAAAATAAATACTTTTTGTTTATCAACAGGTAAAAAATCAACTCTACGGGAATTGCAACCAGCATTTAATTTACATTTTGTTTGCATACCATTGTTCGTGTGTGTGTGTGTGTGTGTGTGTGTGTCTGTGTCTGTATGTATATGTGTGTGCGTGTGTATATGCGCGCGTAAATGAAAGCATACAAGAAGAAGAATGAAAATATGACGAAATGGTGCATAAAATTCAACTTACATCCACGTAGATGCCAGGAAGTTGGAAGACTGATATTTTGGGGCCATTGGCCTGGACGAAACTGTAGAAAGGAAGATCATCTTTCCACCAGGTCAACGAATAGAGCGGGTCACCCTCCAACTTGAAATGGCAAGTCAGTCTTATTGATTGGCCGCTCAGGATGACCTTCGGTACTGTAATACTCGTAATTTTTAGCGATGAGCCCAAATCTGTAACATGAAAAGAAGTGCCGAATCAGTGCCATCATTAATGAAATTTAGAAGGTGTGCCAAATTAATTTGGTTTTATTAATATCCTATCCTTTTATTGTGCCTGTAAAGAAAAAATATGTAATGGTCTTATATATATATATATATATATATATATATATATATATATATATATATATATATATATATATATATATATATATATATAAAACCTTAGTTCAACATATATATATATATATATATATATATATATAATTGCAATTGCATTCAGAGAAGAAATCAGGAGTTAAAATTTATTACACATATTTATTATTGTTTTCATTTTATTAAGAATGAAAAACACTGATACCTTTTAAATTGCATTTTGGTGCATTACACTCCCTTCCAACAGAGGGCGCCGCTATCGAACGCTTCTAATTATTTGCTTTATAATAAAGTAACATGTAAAAACTCATTTTATTTACGTTTTTAACTGTTCCTTATACATTACAGAGGAATTGCACTAAAGTATTATTATTATTATTATCATTATTATTATTATTATTATTATTATTATTATTATTAAAATGTTAAACGTTGTAGTTCCTCTTTGTAGCTATTTCAAATTACCACCAAAACGTGAATGAACCCAACTTAATTCAAGGTTTTTACATTTTCTTCTTTAAAAAGCAATATTTACTTTCTTGTTTACAATTCCAAAGCTTTTTCTCACCTCTTTTACCAAAGGAAAGTTTTTCTTACACTATCATTACGCGCGAAAACTTTAGTTATCAAAAGGGGAACGCATGAATGGTATTATCTGATACCAAAGTCGTTACTTGAGGATTTTAGAATGCACAAAAGTTTAAGCCACGCGTTTTTCATACTGGAATTGCACTCTTGCAGCAATTCAATTCGCAACATTCAGCCTATGTCATACTTTCCTCTAACAAAAGCCTTATTTACTCTTTTTATAGGACTCATTATCGTGTATTATTCTCAAAAGACCAAAAAAAATACTACAGAAATTTTGTATGTGGAATGTTGATTTGCTAAAACATAATTTAAAGTGATACTATTTGCAAAATAGATTTTCCAACCCAACCTCTCTTTGACTCACCGCAAACATTATGGCTACCTATGTAATCTGGAATATTTGGAATATTCCATGTAATCTGGAATAATTGGAATATTCCATGTAATCTGGAATAGTTGGAATATTTCGTGTAATTTGGAACATTGAACATAGTAATATAACTTTTCCAAGTGAACATTTTATTAAGATTTACAGTACAAGTTTCGATACTTCAGGTATCAGCTTTCAACTGTACAATGCGATGGGGAAGTTTATAACAACTGAAATCCTTAAATACTAAAAGGGTTGGGGTTCAGGTATTTGGGGCGTGGCTTGTTATGACTTTTTTAATCACCTGATTAAATCTATAGTTTTCTTTTGAGAGGTTGAAATTTAAATGAGTGTCATGTAAAGCATAATCCATTATTATCTATCTATCTATTAATATAATTATTTTAATTAGAAACTATTTTGTTTTTACTCGAATTAATTGAGTTATTATTATTATTATTATTATTATTATTATTATTATTACTGTCTTAATAAACTGTACTGTAGTTGAGTATTTTTACTTAATTATGTGTTTATTACATTAGCCTACAATTATAGTACTATATATATATATATATATATATATATATATATAATGTAGAGCATAATAGCCTCATTAAAGAAGTTTAAACTATTAAGGAAAGTTTTATATTAATTAAATTACTTTTGTAATCATGTATTACTTAAAAATAATTGAAAACAAAATCCAAGAAAAAAAATTATAATCAGATGTTCGAATGCAGATGGTACCAAAGCAAAGTTTAATTGAATTTTAGCCTCACCTATTTTAACTTCTGTAATAAAATTATTAACTTCAGGTTAAGTTTGAGTATATTATAAGTAATTTCCAAATTAAATGATTTGTTAAATTGTTAAGATAAATATATCAACGACGATCGGTTCACGTGATGTTCGAGTGACGGTACACCTTTTTTTTTTCATTTTAGTTGTTAAACTATGTCATGGAGGGAGATTAAATATAGAGTAATGACTTCCTGTTTTAGTACGACATCTCGTCGGATTGGTTACAGAATTAATAGGGTCCTATATGATTTCGCCAAATCCTATAAGAATTAATAGGATCCAATATAGGTTCCGAGTCATCGGACATATATAGAAATTGGAGTAATTCGTCCGTGACGATTCGGGGGTGATCTTTGGTGTCGCGTATCTGAAGAAATTGTAATGAAATACCTCACATCGGACAAGGAAATGCCAATTACCTCACTTTTAATATAAAAACGCCATTTCATAAAACGTAAAGAAACATTTCTTAATACAGATACGAAATTTGCAATTAAATTCAATGGAATGAGTCGCTAACTTTGACAAATATAACAGCACTGATAACTATCAAACTGAATTAGGTATTCTTCGCTCCTTCGAAAGAAACCGTTTACGTAAATATTATATAAAATAATGAAGATGCCTCGAATTTTAGATAAACTAAACTCGGGCATTTTTTTTTTTTTTTTTTTAAATTTGTCATCTCAGGAATTTAGATATTTTTCTTATGACCTTGTTTGGGAAGGAACTCAGGCGAAAGAAATAGAGTATATATATATATATATATATATATATATAGAGAGAGAGAGAGAGAGAGAGAAATAATATATCCACGAGGAGTGAAATAGAATATTGCGCGCGAGAGAGCAACATTATTATGTTTAACCAACGACAGAAGACCCACGAGAAAGCGCAAAAGCTTATGGATGGGACAGAAACAAAATTACACACTTATTTTTAATTAAATTCATTCTCTCTATTTATATAACATTTGCCCCCAACATGGTTTGGTGAAAATACACACCATGTTTGTTCGTTTCAGTTTTAGATGTCCGTGGAATAATGGTATACTGCGCATGCGTGGTAGGGGATAAGCGAGCAGCGTGTACACAAAAGCTAAAATTATACAATTATACCTCAAGTTTTGGAGAAAGGAGGGATTTACATGTTTACGCTCAGAGGAATTAGACAGATTCTATGAACTGAGGCTAAGCATTACGACTGCAACAGAATATTTGAAAATTTTTCGAAAACCTGCGTGTATACGGAGGGTTGGCAAAACTAAATAGACACCTTTGTTATTTCCAAAATATTTTCATTTGATTACAAAAGTAATTAAATAATAACGAACTTATTGAATGAATCAATGCAAAGGGGAAAGGAACACGATTTTAACCCTTCGTACGCCGAGTCGGGTATTTGTGACCCCAGCACATATTTAAAATACTATTTAACCATTTATTGTTTTAAGGATCTGACGATCCATGACTTTGTTTGTTTTAGGCCAGTTTATAAACATACAAAATTTGAATGAAAAAGCTGTTATAGTTTGGGAGTAACAAGGCCAGAAACCTAAGTGGGGTCTTCTAGTACCCCTCATAGCATTCCGTGTAACTTTTGTTTTTTTCTCAATTTTTCAGATTTTTCAGATTTGTTTTCAATTTCAACCATGCCGTTGCCTGTTGATATGTTCTACAGCCAAAGGGATGAAAATGAAGATGATCCTCCCATTGATCATACAGACATTGACTCTAATAGTGATATATCAGATGCCAGTGACTATGAACGACAAATAGGTTCTGATAGTGAGGGTGGCATGAGTGATAATGAAAGTGATAACTCATGTGATGGTGATACTCTTGAACAAAATACTAAGTTTCTGTTAGGGCGAGACAAATCAACAAAATGGTATACTGAACCTTCCCGGACTGGAAGGAATGTGCAGCAAAATATTGTGCGGGAGAGAGCTGGTGTTCACAGCGCCTTCCCTACGCATAGTGAATCTGCTTCTTTCAGCTTTTTCATATTAGATGAAATAATTGAAGCAATTGTTGAAGCAACAAATCAAAAAGGAGTTGCTCTCTATAGTGAAGATTGGAAAGATGTGAATTCCGTTGAGCTGATGGCTTGGGTGGGACTTCATATTAGAAGTGGAATTGACAAGGATAACTCTCGTCATATTGATGAACTATTTAGCATCAAGACAGGTCCGCCGATTTATCGAGCTACCATGAGCCGTGTTCGTTTTGTGCAAATAAAAAGGTGTTTACGATTTGATGATATGAATACTCGAAACGAACGAAAGAATGGTCCACAAGGAAGGCTGGCACCTATACACGACGTTTTCCAGAAGTTTATTGGGACATGTCAAGTCAATTACAAAGCCAGCCATACGTAACTATTGAAGAGTCTTTACTAGCATTCAAAGGAAAATGCCCTTTCAGGGTATACATC
>JAJOZX010001833.1:452500-667500 GCA_023014485.1 Bathynomus jamesi | reverse complement strand
GAAGATTACATCACACATTAAATAATGTTTAGACGTAAATGATGATGTGATGATGTTTTGGAGTTGTTCAGTTTCCTTGGTAACGCAAAAGTAATGTGATGGATGGAACCTACAACTTTACGTGGGATCCGAACCACGGGTCGCTACATCATCTGGACGTAGAGGACGGTCACCATCCAACTACTACCCAGACACAATGTGGCTTAACTTCGTTAATATAGGAAGCGGTATTTCGACATGACCACTACGTAGCTCTTCGGAAGTAAATCGGAGGTCAAAGTATGTCTATAGTTTTGAACGTGTTTGAAAAGTTGGAACGAAATATGTATCATATTTAGAAAGAGGGATCTTATGTTTTAACTAAAATCACTATATTTTTCCATTGATAGTATACGTATCATAAAGAAATACATTTGGCGTGTTAATCTGCATTCTGTTGTTCAACAAAATTAGTAGGTCTTATGTAACTTATTCAAGCAGTATCAGCTGAAAATTTTATATGGTATTGAAATTTACATAAGTCAGCCTTTGCTTTGCCTGAACAGGGACAACCAAGTGAAACTTTAATGTGCTACACTGTAATTTTGTTTTTATTTTCGTAATACCCATTAATATAATAATATATAAATTTAATAGTAACATTATTATTATTATTATTATTATTATTATTATTACTAATAAAAATAATAATAATTGTTTAGGTACAAAAAATAAAATCTGCATAATAGAAATTCAATTATCACCAGCACACTCACGATGATAATTGTAATGATAATAGAGGATGGGATTAAAGCAGTGGGGCATATTAGTTGGCCTGAGCGCTGTGCCAGTTTCCCCCCCCTAACTCATTATTATTATTATCATCAGCGGCACACAGAAATGGAGAATATGTTTTAATTAAGTTATTAATAAAAACTCTTTCAATTAATTTCGATCAAAGAACTAGAAACCAGTGTCACGTGACCAACATCTAATTTTATACTACTGATATGAAGACTCTATTACAAAAATCCAAAATTTGCGAGCTGTTTTTTGCGTAGATTACCCGAAAATATTTTCGCATGCTGATAATAACTCTTAAAGAGCTCGCGAACTAACAACTTTTTTTTTCTTTTTTTTTTTTTGCATGTTGACATCCCCTAAAGAACTCAAAACCAAGAACTTTTGCTTTATTTGACTTAACCCCTCCCTCCAAACTCTTTTCTCAACCGTTTGGTTAAACATTACTTTATCTCGTCAACAAATGAATAAATAAATAGTAACTTACTTGAGAATTTAAAAAAAAAAGAAAATTCTTTGTGTTATTTTAAAATTGTTTTTTTGGAGAGAAAGAAGTTAAAGACAACCTCTTTACGTGGTTTTTAGAATTTTTAAATGCGCTTTACAATGGTAAGGTTTCGACCCAACCTGGAAAAATCTTCATTCGAATTTCATGGACAAGTTTCGAGCAAATACTAAAAAAAGTATGTTGCAAAAGTCGTGTTTTTTTTCTCAGGATTTCAGGATTCTAGGCAGACTCCGAGCAGTGTTTACAGACATTTGCGAAGTTTCGTTTATCCACTTCAGGTTAGTGGGATTTGTACAGGCTATCGACATTGATTTTAGAATTACTGAGTTGGCGTTTGACGTGGCGACCGACATCAGCGAACAAACGCGACGCAACACTGGATGTAACGTTTACGATACGAGATTTGACTTCCTCGGAAATCATGAAAATTCTCGAGACAGCGATGATATGACGTAATGATAAAAATATGAATGCGACGTTGCAACTAACAAACCTGATATCTCCCATTTTTATATTTGTTCAAATTATGCTAAATTTACGTTTTCTTTAGAAAAATACTGTACAGTTGTTTAAAAATATAATAAAACTCCTGAAAAAACACGACTTTTGCAACACCCTTCAAACTCTCTCTCTCTCTCTCTTCTCTCTCTCTCTCTCTCTCTCTCTCTCTCCCTCTCTCTCAAACAGAGGGTGGGGACGCTTCTCCACGCTTCAAATGACGAATTCAAGCAATATTTTCTTACAGCTTTATAAAGTAATGAATAAGTCGGTTTAAAATATTCATTCAGGGCTCCTCACATCATTGAATACAATTTTCTTTTTAATTTCCTCATTACTACATAATCAATGGAAGTTTGATTAGAATGAAGAAAAACGTGAGTAATCCAATGATCACTCCGTATAATGAGGACAATTAAGAAAATGTGATTGATTACAGCATTTCGATAAAAATTTATAATAAAATTGGTATACAATATTTTTAAATGTTATATTTTTATGTTGTGGAATTTATATCCTGCCAATAAAGCTTATCATTATTATTATTATTATTATTATTATTATTATTATTGTTGTTGTTGTTGTTGAAAATTATAGCAAATTCACTCATACTGTTGTACTTATAACATTATCATCCACTTTTTTAACAAAACTTAAACCTTCAGGATTTAAAATGAAACATTTTTAGTTAAAACAAAATAAACAAATCCTGAAAACAAGTCCTGCCGTAAATCAAGCAATGCTTGTAAGGAAGCAAAACTAACCCAGTCCATTACAGTCATGGAATAAATAAATAAATAAATATATACAGGGTGTCCCGTAAGACTGGACCCATAGGGAAAAATAATAAAATTACAAAATAGTCCAAAAATTTATTACATAATCTGTTCAAAGTGTCCGCCGTTGTGTCGCACACATAGTTGAAGACGCAAACTCCACTGCGACAGCACTTTCTGAATCACAGTCGCAGAAATTTCTTGACACGCCTCCACAATGCGTGCTTTAAGGTGGAAAATGTTCTGAAGTTTGACCTCGTACACTTTGGCTTTCAAGTGGCCCCACAAATAAAAATCATAATAAAAAATAATAAAAAAATAATAATAATAAAATAATAATAATAACATAATAAAAAAATATATTATAAATCCCTATGGGCAAAATGATAAAAACGGCAATAAAAACGCCGAAGAGACTTTTGGGGACTGTTTGTGAAATGAGCGAGGATGGTAGCGGCTGTGTCATCGTCGGTGGATGTCCTCGGGGGTCCACTGTGTGGTTTGTCTCCTATGGATCCCGTTTCCCTGAACTTTGCTACAAGTTTGACGACACAGCTGTGTGTTATCGGCGCGCGGTCCGAAGGCAATCTGTTAAATTCCTCAGCGACTTCCCTCTGACTCCGATTTCCTACGAGCAGAATTACCTAGATGCGTTCTTCCTTACTCGAAGACATCATGGGCACTTGCATAAACGGAAAAATATGAATTACTTATTTTACCCTATGGTTCCAGACTTATGGGACACCGTGTGTATATATATATATATATATATATATATATATATATATATATATATATATATATGAAAATTATTTCACGAAAGTAACACGTGAAAAATATTTATGATGAAAAAAAACCACGAAGGAAAGGAAACAGAATGGTGCTCAAGCGCTTTCGTTTTAATAATTAAAGTATGGTATACTGTACTTCTTTCGTACACTCCAACAAAGTTTATTTACTTAAACGCTCAATCTGCATATACGCAAATCAATTTTTACAAAATAGTTGAAAGATTTATTTGCTTTTGACGACAGATTTAAAGGTTTAAAGTCTGATGGACGGACAAGAAAAAATAAAGAAGAAAATACAACTGAATTGGACGTGTAAGTCCCACTCCGGAATCGATGTTTGTTTAACTGGAATTTGAAATGAAATCGAAGAATACCTTTTTCAGATTGGATTAGGAATTTGAAATGAAATCGAAGAATACCTTTTTCAGAATGGAATAGGAATTTGAATCGATTCCAGAGATGCCAAAATTGCCCAATTTATGTCACTCTTAATAAACAATATACAAATATTTATTGCTGTGTTTTAGAATCCACTTACTTATCACATATGTTGTGTATAGATGATTATCCAGGTCAGCTACTGACTTCGCTCTTGAATATGTGTGTGTGTGTGTGTGTGTGTGTGTGTGTGTGGTGTGTGTGTATATATATATATATATATATATATATATATATATATATATAGTAGACCGTAGAAAAGGTGTATTGGTAAAGTTCAATTGATTAATAATTGATTCATCAGATCACGGATATTGATAATTTATTTAGTCCAATATATATATATATGATGCAAACCCACAAAGTAAAATGATCCCAAGGTGTACTGCTGAATACACGAAAGGCCTTGGAATCATTTTTGTTTTTCCTTATGGATTTGCATCATTCATTCATTTTACGTGGTTAATTGTGTGTGAAATTCACATATATATGATACACACCCACAGGAAAATAATAAAGTGATTCTAAGGTTTTTCGTATATTACTATCCCAGCAAGAAATGAGACGTTAAACAAAGGTCATAAACGTTTACTGAACATCCCCTTTCTGGTTGGGATTCCTCATCCCAGCCATAGAAGAAAGGCCTTGGAATAATTTAATCATTCCTCTTTGGGTGTGTATCTTATATTAATTTCCCCCATTTAATTGTGAAATTCATCGTTTATATATATAAAGGGTGATCCAGAGAAATGGGACCCAAAAGAAACCCCTGTAACTCTTAAAGTATAAGTCCTTTTATAAAATCATACGCATCATTCGAAAGAGGATAGTTACAAGTTTGTACAGGATTGTATAGGTTTTGACAATACAAGACAAGATAAGATACAAAACAAAATAAAAGTGTTAGTTAAAACTAACCCTTCAAGATGACTGCATGGACTGTGGAACAGCTGCGTTTCATAACTGAGCAATATTATGAGCATGGAAGAAGTGTAGTTTCAGCTCTTAGAAGGTGATTTTGACATCTGAAAATTTGTCTTGAAAGATCTTTGAGCTGAAACTACACTTCTTCCATGCTCATAATATATATATATATATTAGTGATGTAGGTCACATCCGCATCCGCATCCGCATCCGCGGAACATCCGCACATTTTCTCGCATCCGCATCCGCATCCGCACTTTGGACTGCGGATGTCGTGCGGATGTGGACCGTTGAGATAAAACGTCATTAATAAGCGGAAATTATAAAATTCTACTATATTAATAGAACTAGTTCATTGTGCGCAAAAGTGATGCAAGCGACAAGACGAGAGGCTGTTCTTGTATGAAGTTACTCTCTTGCAACCTACTTAGATCCACGTTACAAAGCTAAGTTATTTTCACCTAGTACATTAGAACGAGTTAAATCATCACTTGGCAAAGCAGTTGAAGAGCTTCAATCTCTTGAATCTGTCGCTTCGCCACCCACCAAAAGAATAAAAGTTTCAGTGACAGAACCAACACCTTCAACGAGCAAATCTATCACAGAATCTCTCACTCAGTTTCTTCAGTCAAGCAGCAATGACGAGACCTACGCGATGTCAAAAGATGTAGTAAAAATGATCGAGAGCTATCACCAAGAAAAACGCCTGGCTGCATGTGACAATCCTATTAGTTGGTGGAAAAATACGCAGAATATCTATCCGTACTTGAGTAAACTTGCAAGGAAACATTTAGCCTGTCCTCCAACAAACGTACCAAGCGAGAGATTATTTAGCAGTGCTGGATTAATATATGATGAAAAGAGAAACAGACTGGCAGCAGAAAAGGCAGAAAAATTAATGTTCCTTAAGCATAACCTTCCTATAATTAAGTTTGAATATTAAACGATGAACATCTTAGTTTACTTTATTTTAATTACTCATTTATAAATATGCCTAATAAAACTTTAAACTTAATATAAATAGTTATCAAGCTAATTAAAGATCTCTTTCTATAAGGGTGGAGGTTGGGGAAAGAGGTCGGTGAGGTGCATTTGAGTTGGGTTCACGTCCCGCATCCTGGTAACACAATTATGGTTTCTAATTGTGGCTGAAACTCGACAAAATATAACGAATTTATTTGCAGACGAATTCACAATTGATTTCTATATTAGTTAGATGCTTGATATTATTTTATATGTTCAGAGAAAAGTACAGCAATTATTGTACAATTAATCAATTATACTACATTATAGCTACAGCTCTCTCTATATAATAACTTATTATATACGTTAAACACAACAAATCTCGAATATATCCTAAAAAATAACGAAAATGTAGACATCCGCATCCGCATCCGCGGATGTCGAAACCAAACATCCTCATCCGCATCCGCATCCGCGGATGTGAAAAAAATGACATCCGCTACATCACTAATATATATATATATATAACGTAAAGAACGACGCTTGTATAGGAGATATTCCGCGCAAGACGAGAAAGAGAAAACAACAAATGAAAAAATGAAGTACCACCTGGGAATCGAACCCGGGATCTTCCGATTGCCGCGTCTGACCGGCAATCGGAAGATCCCGGGTTCGATTCCCAGGTTGTACTTCATTTTTTCATTTGTTGTTTTCTCTTTCTCGTCTTGCGCGGAATATCTCCTATACAAGCGTCGTTCTTTACGTTATTTATACTGCGTGTTCTTTGCAGTTGAATGTATATATATATATATATATATATATACAGGGTGCGGCATAAGTCGCTTTACCGAGAATAATGAAATCACCTTGTGACGAATAATATTTATTATTTATTACAGAAATTCTTCAGAGTGTCCTCCATCATGTTCAATACACACGTTGCATCTTTGAACCACTGAACGACAGATAGCGTGACACAGTTCTTTGTTATTATTCAACGTCTTGAACTCTTGGCGTATCAAAATCTTCATGTGATCGAAGTCCCGAGGTTTCTGGTCGTAGACTCTATCTTTGATTATACCACACATTGAATAATCACATGGGGTTATGTCCGGTGACCGAAGAGGCCATTCGATTATCCCACGACGTCCTATCCATTCTGAAAAATTATCCTTTAAGAATACACGAACATTTCTTCCGAAATGTGGTGGAGTACCATTTTGTTGCCATGTTATGTTTCCAAAAGTATGATGGTTTCTAAGTGCAGACAACACCGTGTTCTGCAATATTTCCAGATAATTGATGGCATTTTAGTGCTGTCAAAGAAAAATAATTTTTCTTGGTATATTATTCTTCACAAGCTGATTTCATTATTCTCGGTATTTACTTTAGTTATATGATTGTTTTTTAGATGCTTCTATTTAGTCACTGAAGTTGGCCCCTGAGTGGACCGAAACGTTTGGCCAATAAATGTTGAGAGTCGTATCTCTTGTTTTCATATTCCTATTTAGGATAAGGTTCCCGAAGAACACTTCTATCGTAACTAATATATATATATATATATATATATATATATATATATATATATATATATATATACACACAGTATATGTACTTTTCAACCTTTCAGATGTTCCGTGCGATGATTCCACACACACACATTTCACAGAGGTCAGGCTTGTTGCCCCTCCTCTGTCTGTCTGTCTGTCTATCTCCCTCTCTCTCTCTCTCTCTCACTATCTATATATATATGGTCGAATTAAATTTTAGTACCGGTGGTCTGATGGATCAATTAAACTTTACAGTGTATTTTGCACAAGTTGAATTATCGTTCAAAGTTTGGATAATCTTTCAATTCTGGAGGTGACATTCCCCCAAATGTCGATTATCAGCAGCAGCTGGGTGTAGGGGGTGTGCTGCCAATCAATTAACAACTAATTCGGTATACGAGGGAGTTGAACGGGTGGTGGGTTGGTGAACATCAACTCAATAATTTAATGATTTAAGACGTAATATAATAATATGATCACTTTTATTTTTTACATCATCATCAATTTACATCAACAACATCAGTTTCATCAATATCCAAAAGTTGTTAGAGAGTAATTGAGTCATTAAGTCATTTTTCCGCAATGACAATGGCATTATTGCTTGTTTTAACTTGAGGACTTACAGTAGACGCCTATTGAATAAATACTTAATAATATACTCGGGTGTATTTTTACACTTTGTCATTTTTCAAGAAGTAAAAATTACCGTCATAATCGGCGTCTCATTGTATGACATTTCTCTTTTGCGGAAAGTGAGATGAATTAAAAAATGTTCTTTCGGTCAAATACAAAATACAAATGCTGTTAAATTTATACTCTCAAGACAAATATTAAATACAGTATTTTGTATTTAGATTATGTATTTTTAAATACGACCTAAGTCTGCCTACAGTAAATTGACTAAGCGCATGTATGTTGAATTAAATTACCTTGTTTTAATATTTTTTAATATCCCCTTTCAAAATTAACAACCGGTTCGGCGAACCGAACAAAATTTAACAACCGGTTCGCGCGAACCGGACCAAACAGGTCCCCAGCACATCCTTGGGCCGCCCTGGAGAGATGATTGAACTTTACCTTACCTATCCTTTTAAATTCTTTGTGTTTTGTTTTTTCATCTCCTCAGACTGTTACTTTAATTGCTCCGCTCCCTGTCAAGTTCTTTAGTTTACAATATTGTAGTGGAGTCTGGGCCCCGTCCTGTACAGCATGGCTGGTAGGAGGCCGATGTTTTTAGCGCATTTCTGCAATGAGCGGGAGAAATATTCGGTGTTTATTTAGACGCTGAAACCTATTATAAGTTCCTCTACGTGGAACAAATCGAAGTAGGGCGCAAGTTCGCTGAATGGCTGGAATAAAGGATGGATTCTGGTGAGTGAATCGTCTTTTTAGGATGTATTTCTCACAGGGTTTCTTTCTCAGTCTGAAGGCGCCCTTATGGGAAAGGTTCTTAATGTGTGCAGGATTGTCTACTCACGGTAGCGCGTGGCTAAATCTTTTTTGACCCCGACTAGCATTTCGCGGAAGGTTCTTCTGAGGGCTATAACTTTTTTCACAAGAAACTACACCACACGCACTTTACACCAAAGGATAGAGGACGTCATCATGAATAATTTGATGTAAATGTCAAACAAATTGGCTCACTACAAAAACGTTTTGAGCAAAGTTTATTTGGCCAAAAGGTTGTTCAGCTGAGTATGCCGTCCGTCTGCGTGACGCTGGGCTGAACTTATTCGTCGAGAGTTCTAAGTTCCGTCCATCGGATGATCGGAGCTATTTTAAAATATGTGTTGTTTGTGATAAAAAATAATAAATAATTTTGTGCGTCTGGTTAAGCCACCCTTGAACAAAATTTTATACTCTTTCGTGAAATTGGGAAAAAGCAAGTCAGTCCATAAATTTACAAAAATACCACAGCCATACAAATTTTGAGTTTTGCATTCAAAACCAGTGAAACCAAATTTGTGAAGCGGCATTCAAAATGTAAGTGGTTCTTGAGCTTAAAGTAAATGCTAAATTCTTACTGGTTTAAAAACTTCCGTTCAAAAAGTAGGATGAGCGCTAATTTTGTGCAAAATTTACATTTAAAACAAAAAAGCGTTGACTAAAAAAAAATATGAACTAGTCTGAAAAGTGCGTAAATGCAAAAAGGCAAATCTTTTTTGCGTGCATAATAAAAAACCCTTAAAAAAAAACGACAAGAATAACAAAAAAACCACGTTAAAAATTAAAAGTTGAAAAAACAAAAAATACTCGTATTTAGCGTGAGCTCTTAGAAAAAACAACAACAACCCATTATGTTCTTTAATGTTGTTTTGTAGATTTATTTACCGGGTGTCACTCTAATACACTGAGACTAGAATTTTCAACGAGTTTATAAACGGTCAGTTATCAAAACACTCCTAATGATTAATTTGTATTCAATTAAAATCATGAACAGTAACTCTGAGGTATTCTTGATGATTCATCTTTCATTTTATATATATATATATATATATATATATATAATATATATATATATATATATATATAAAATGAACATGGCAATGCGGCCAACCCCTAAGGTTGTCGGTTGTGTAACTTCCTGAAAAATAAAGATTTTCTAAATCAGTTTACACCCAAATAATAGCTAGAAGACTGTGGATTAATTATTTCTTGGTGTCAGTATATCATTAATAATGTTGAAAAAATTATTTATATTTAATAAAAACATCGATAAAGGTCGATGGCGGGACACCACGTCCCGCCATCGACCCCTCTGTAAATAAAACTCTCATTTTATTTTATTTGAAACTACCCGAGCCTGCCATCGACCCCTATTTTCTTTTTAATCATACCGAATATTTATTCGGGCCCGCTATCGAGCTCTTGAACCTGGCATCGACCTCATGGGTCGATCGTGGGCCCCAATAGCCATTTTAAAAATTTCACTACTGCATGCGGTACCACGTGGTGCCACTTCTAAAATCATAGGCTTATTATTTACTCACATACCAACTAAAACTTTTGCACATATTACTCTGCACATCCTGCTATCCATTTCTTACCTATTTACATCCAAATACAAGCAAACGTTATATTGGAAATGAAAAAATGTGAAAAAATCACCTGGTAAACTGCGCTGACAAAAGTTGGGCGCGCACTGGGATATTTCAACTTCGCTCCTCATTTCCAGTGGTCGGCGGATACGCACAACTTACCGTTCTATTCAGAAACCCAAAGGTCGGTCACAGGCCGAGGTCGATGGCATCGCGCTTTAGTTATATATATACACACACATCCATATATATCCAATGCTGGATCCTATCTGCTTTGCAGATAGCTGGTGAGGGAAGCTATATTTTTGGGACCTCTTTGCGAGTCACCCGTTGCCCACGTCTGGCTAACATCATGAAAAAAGAAAAAAACTATAGTGTTTGTCATTTACCATTACTTATTCGGACTATAGTGGATTTAATTTTCCTAGAAGAGTTCCTTGTTCCATGCACGGTCTGTGTGTATCATAAAAAACCTCAGGGAACCATTCTGAGTTCATTCGGGACTAGTATGTTTCATGGACTGCTCTCGATTTTCCTACGAAATTGCAAATAAGGGCAGTCGATGACCCTGATTTTGTTTCTGCAATCGGTTTTCTTGAGAAATGATAAAGAAAAATGTTATTGGATATTGAATAAATTTATTTACTGAAACGACGCAATACACTCCAACATCTTTTTGAATATCTTGCAAAAAACAATAGTATAAGAAACTCGATTAGGTCAGGTTAGGTTAGGTTAGGTCAGGTTAGGTTAGGTTTCTCAAGAAAACCGATTGCAGAAACAAAATCAGGGTCATCGACTGCCCTTGTCTGCAATTTCGTAGGAAAATCGAGAGCAGTCCATGAAACATACTAGGTCCGTTCATTCCCATATATACACAGTGTATATATAAACAGAAACAGTATAAATATTAAAATATATATACTGAAACCAATGCAAAAGAGTAGATATAGAAAACTCCGTCAGTATATCTTAACGTCTCATGGATAAGTGGATAACGTGGCTCGGAAAATTCAAATCTTCAATAGCATCGGCTCGAATCTTACCAAGGTTAGGTAAATTTATTTCTAATGTATTTAATCTTAAAACTTAAGTTGCTGTTAGTATGGTCCTGATTAACATATAATTGATATGCATGTAATTACACTCAGCTAATGAAAATAAACTGAAATGGTATTTAATTGACATTTCCTCCAATAGATTAAATTATTTTCAGTGAATCAGTTCCCCAAAAAGTATTTTATCAAACATCGAAGTTTGATGAAATACTGTCATTACCTAGAGGGCACTTGTTCGATGAAAGAATTTCCCAAATCTTGATAAAATTCTAGTCTCAGTGTACGTATTAAAAGCTGCCGCTAAATATTTTTTCTTTTTTTAACAGTGAATTTTTAACGCCAAGTGTTTTTTTGTTTGTTATGCTTATCCTGTTCTTTTTAAACTTTATTATTAAGCACACAAAAAAAAAAGATTTGCCTTTTTGCATTACGCACTTTTCAGACTAGTTTAAATAAAGGCAGCGTGCTGAATCATTCTACTCACTGGCTTCAGCCCATTATAAAATTTAATCAGAGACATACAAAATAATACTTATAATCAATCTTTAGATAAAGGACTATATCCCAATTATAACCATCAGTAAAAATCATTAAACTTCAATTATCAAAATAATGATACAGAACTTAGAAAATAACTTAAACTGGAGTCGAGTTTTTTTTATCTTTTTCAACACTGAAATTGAAAGAATACCACAAAATCTGATAAATAAAAGATTCTTCCAAACTCTCTCGAGAAAGTCCTTAATGAATTTCTAAATAAAGTATCTGAACAAGAAAATAAAGCAAACAAAAAGGAAGAAATTGCAATTCTATTCTATAAATCTAAATTAAGTGGTCATACGCCAAACGAGAACAACATTTAGAGAAATAACTCGCCATGCAGTATCTCAAATTCAAAAACGAAAATAAAAAATCGTACTAAGAAGTTGCTAGAGACCTATGATGTGGTCACTGTACTGCTCGACAAGAAGGAGGGTTTCTGAAAGTGAAAAATAGTAATGTAGCATACCAAATCAGCTGTTCGGAAGATGGATGTAACTTTTCTTAACAATGTTATAACGACAAACACACTTTACCTTAGAGTGCTTCAGAATAAATATAAATCCAACAAGTTCAAAGGACACCTCAGAATGAACCATGGTTTGAACCTAATGATAATATCTAAGAAAACTTTCAAGTAATATTTAAAACAAATAAGTAAAATTAGGTAAAATTTACGTAAATTAGGTAAAATATTTAACATTTTTAACTGAACTTTACAAAACTCTTCAACTTTTTAAAATTTTTACTATGTAGAACTTTATATATTGATATGAATTTAACTGTTATGTAAAATTGTATAATTTTTTAAATTTTATTTGAAGCATACTGACGAAACTAGAATAAATGTATGCAAAGCGCTTACAGCGTTTGACAAGAGTGAATATACCTGGAATGAGTTTTTTTACTGCAGAAAGGTCTCTACTTACACTAAAGACTGAACTGGAATTTATCAGGATCAATAACTCTATCTTTCTATCTCTTGAAGACCTCTATTCGTAACGCATTGTGTTTATTTATGCCCTAATTTTCTTAATCCTCGTAGTGGCAAGGCTTAAGAAAATTAGGACATCGCTTAAAATATACATCGACTTAAACATTAAGCAAATTAACTCGTCTAGTTACAGATAAGTATTATTAGTGCTTTATTTATACCAGGAAAGAAGTTCTTAGGCCTGTTAGAGCGAATAGGAATGTTATTTGGTAGGAGAGGGGTTATACGTAAATTAACAGAACAGTTAAACATGAATCGCATTTAGAAAAATAGCTTGAATTTATCCGACACTTTTTCTTGGATTAAATTCAGAACTGAAATCAACTTAGTCCTTAAAACGAGGCCTAGCCAGCAGCAAACCATCGCAAGCTGATTTATCTACTAAATTCCTTTACCTCCTGTAGCCTTCTTTCCTGACGTAACAAGGAAACTGAATTCGCAGTTTGCTCCTCTTCACCTAAATTCATTTCTGGTGAATACTCAAATAAAAGATATCAGGAGCTGTATCGCTTAAAATAGCTCTCTATTCAATAGAATATTAAGTCCTTCGTCAAGATTTATCGTTGACGCATTTCTTGCTCTGACACTGCCCTTGATTGCTCATTGCTAACTATTGCTTTTAGAAATAATTAATAGGATCGCTTGTATAAACGGTTCTCTTGTTTACAGCCTTAATTGCTGCCTCCTGTAATTTCCATTCCGCCTCGCATGACTGACGCAACTTGTTAAGAACGAGATTACTTCAGACACCCAAAATTAAAATTTATGCTTACATTAATTGTATATACTTATGTTCATACCCTTCCAGGTGTCGTGCAGTTCACACACACACACACACACACACACACACAAATATATATATATATATAATCATTTACATTCACATTGATAAAAATCCCATAAAAATCCAATATGCATGAAGGTAATAAACATTACATTTAATTCCACAGTAATAAATTTAAAACATAAAAAATAATGAAAAGGTATTAGCAATAATTAACTTTTAAAACAACAAAATAGAGGAAATAAATGATTTGGAGAGACACTCAGAAATAGTAGAGCCAATAACTTCAACTCTGACTAAATGTGACATTCAATTTATATAAAAATGTCCTTTCGCCATTTACGCCAAATTTTGGGAGATGTATGACGAAAGTGAATCAAGACTTGGGGAAAAACATTGGATGAGTGATGTATTCTGCGCATTAAGATGCACTGGGCTCGGTCGCTAGTTTCAGCGAAATTAGGTACAGTAGAAGAGGCGAACATATGAAAAGCCGAACAATCCGATACGGTAATCCATGCATTGAGTCTTAAACTTTTTATAGCGGGGTTTCCGTAATCGTTTGCAGTCACGGACCCCTTTCTAACCCTGATAAGATTCGCGGGCACCAAATTTTAGCCAAGCTTGGCTACCTTAGGCCAAATTTACACAAAGCGTCTTTATTTTATGGAAAATATCAAAAATGAACCTTAAAGTTACTAATTTCGCAGATAACGCTAAAATTCCACTATTTAACAAAATATTTGACAAAATTACACCAATTATTTTTGTTAATGTAGTAATATTTGGAATTTTGTTTGGAGATACTGTACCACCAGGGAACCCCCTGAGATGCGACAGCGGACAACAGTTTCGGAAACCCTATTTTACAGGACATAACTAATGCAATGTTTTCTCGTGTTTTTTACTGTTTCACCGACGGTTGTTGACAGCATATATTACAGTCAAATGTTTGGAGTTATCGGTTTTTCCCCTCATTTGTACAATATTCAAATTTCCTTATCAGCCCATTTTGATTTAACAAAACAAATTACAGTATTCTTGTTTAATATTCGAATCATCGCTTGAAGAAATACATGTAGCAAGACTATATATATATATATATATATAAAATTTGTTTAGTTTGTTTGGATTTGAACAAACGTTCGGGATCGACCTATGTTCGACCCCTCTGCAGCAAAAAATTTTGTACTAGGCCACATAAGCCACAAAAGCTGGAGATGGCGGGAAGGAAGAGGAAACTGGTAAAAAACACTGATTACACAACTCCACCCCCGCCCCTCACACCTGCCCGCCTGATTGCGACCGATTCGATATATATATATATATATAACTGGACATTTTTATTGGCGGAAAAAATAACCTCCAGATTACGTATAGTAATAATAGAAATATAAATAAAAAATAAAATAGGCTAAAACAGTGCTCTTCAACCTTTTTATGCTTACCACCCACTTTTGTAACTTTTGAATCTCCGTATCGCCCACCAAAATTAAAAATGCAAAAACTCAAACTAAAAGTTATATACCCTGCATAAAACAATAAAATTAATTGCAATTACCTTTAGATTAATGAGTTCCTTCGCCCACTAGTGGGCGGTACCGCCCAGGTTGAAGAGCACTGGGCTAAAAAATAGAAATACAAGTAATGAAAAATAGCAGTACCTCTGTTAAAGGAGGCTACAGACAAGCGTTTTCATACCATGAAACCCATAGTTAGATAACATATGACACGACTGATAAATAGCTTGGATAAGTAGGTTGCTCGAGCTTTAAAGTCTTTGCATATGTTGATCACGTTTCGTTACCTCCGGGAAGTTCGAGGCATTGTGGTTGGCAAACATTTGCGAAGCTGAACATCTTGGAGGTAATTTATGTAGCAGTCTAGAAGATATATTATAAAGTAAAATAAGGTTCCTGCCAGAACCATTTTTGTAATCAGCCCCACAGTTCTATGGAGGTGGGGGACGCTTTTGGCGGCATTTGCCCTTGGCCTCTCCTTCTTGCACAAAAAAAGTTGCTGCCCATAAATATTCGCTTGTACAGAATCTGAAGTTTTTTATAATTATGCTTGTTTAGCACAGAAACTTCGACTACAGCTTTACGTGGGATCCGAACCACGGGTCGCTACATAATCTGGGCGCAGAGGACGGTCTCCCAACCAACTACTACACAGACCCAATGTCGCTCAACTTCGCTGATCTCCGGGAAGCGGTGTTACGACACTGGCCACGACGTATATATATCGTCTACCCTCTATCCCATTTACAAGACAAATAAACTTACATTGGTTGCATCCTCTGAATGCGTAAGTGTGACTCAAATGATGTAACGGATCCCATTCTTTGGCATAGTGGTATTTTGGAACGAAATCTACGTCATTTTATCACTAATTTCATATGCATATCCGATGTGTCCGATCGATCTAGGCCCGTATGCGGCCGAGTAGGCTATGTCGATGATAAGAGGGCGCGCATATAATATAAGGCGTAATCATACGTATATCGATGGTCATTTTTTTAGGCTGATATGATTCTTTTATTAGCTAATCCACACGAAATAGAGATAACAGAGGTTGTTGTAGGTGTGTCAGCACAAAGTTTGTTGAAAATCTAATTCTCTCGTCACAAATTAAGAGTTGCAATAGTGCAAAAGAATAGTTTGGGGTGAAATGTCATAAGTGTTCTGAATGTTTTCATACAATTAAAGTTTCCACGTTAAGAGTCTGCTATGTTTTCTTTTTGTGGTATAGTTATAAAAATAAAGAGAGAAAGAAGTAATTTCCTTCTCTACAAAAAGCACACAAAAAGAGATAAATTTGTATAACTTTGTCATACGAAATAAGTTTCAGTATTTCAGAACGAGCTTCCACTTGCTGAAACTACAAACATAACTTCAGTATCTGGATGTTGATTGAATTTCCTTAAAAAGTTCCTTGCTTGGTTCCGTGTGTATATATCCAGAGTATGAAACAAATTCCACTCTATATTGTTGAGATGAGAAGTAAAACAGAATGAGGTAGCGGAGTTGAATATTCAAAATATTCACGAAAGGCTGAAGTTTGGTCATTTCTCTTCTGAGGAACTTTGAGTGTGATCTAGTGTTAGAAAAAACGGACGAAAATAAAGCGGGATAAGAGATATGGATAAAAATTTGCAAAAGTAAAAAACGGTACAACTGTACAATAATAGGCGGTGACGGTGACGGTACATTACTCCGAAACCCATTATATATTTTGACCCAAATAGGTGTCAAATAGATTTCCGACCAGATAGAAGTAGTTGAAATTACTACGTTACTCGTGTAAAACTGAGTATAAAGAAAGTAAAATATCAAAACTACCCAAGTAATGAAGTAATTATATTTAGAACTACTTGATGGATCGGATATTATTTGACACCAGTTTGAGTTAAATTAATAGTTTTAGAGTGCACTCATTTATCTCTGATAATACTGAACAATCCTTGCAAAAAGTGGAGGCGGGGCCCGCCGGCTTGACCTCCGTGTGAGGAGAGACCCGCACACGAAACAGCATAAGGTTCATTAGGTAAGGTTCAACGTATTCATAAAATGTGACCTGTCAAGTATAGTCATTCCTTGCGTGAAAAAAAATGTCAATTTAGGTTTTCCGTATAATACTTGAAGACTATTTCAAGCACTTACATGAGCTACGTCTTGGCCAGTGTCGTAATACCACTTCCCGTCGATCAGTGAAGTTAAGCAACATTGATTTAGGTAGTAGTGGTTGGATGGGAGACCGTCCCCTGTGTCCAGATTATGTAGAGACCCTTGGTTCTAAACTTCTGATCTAAGTAAAGTTGTAGGTCCTCTCCGTCGTATATGCTTAGATGTTGCGAAGGAGGTTATTTATCAACCCCCATCAAACTTTAATATCTTATATAATACAAAGGAGGTTAAAAAAAAAACCATCATTACGCGCTTATGTATGAACTTTTTTCCGACGATGTAATAAATTCGGGACGTCGGCCGGTGGCTCAGTAGTTACGGTGACGAACTCTGAGCGGTGAGACTCTGGTTCGCTCCCCCTGCTGGCTCCTGGGTTGGTTCAGTTGGTCGCTTACCCCATTACTGCTCGGGCTAAAGGAAAACTGTCCCCTACTGGGGAAATGAGTTTCCTGGCTGTAATAAATGACGTACGTTGTTATGCAAATAATAATAATAATAATAATAATAATAATATTATTATTTATTAATTCGATATAAACGCTTGGTAATCATTACAGTGTAAAAAATGTAAACAATTTACACCATAAAAATGTTAATATATATACACGCTGAGGACTGATTATTGCTTGACGAGTCACATTTAAAAGCAGCGTTAAAATTGGACCAAATTTTTTTGTAATGACTGCACATTATTATTATTATTATTATCATTATTATTATTATTATTATTATTATACTACTACTGTCTACGAAGAAGTGAAACAAAAGAAATGAAGAAAACTGTAAAAAAAAGGCTTGAAATAAATGAAATTATAAAATTTTCATGTCAGACCACGAATTTTTCCCCATTTTTAATTCTGGAAATGTAACCTTAAGAACTGAAGCTTTTTAATAAATAATTTTAACCTTTAAAAAATGTTCAAGTGGCTTTTCTCATACGAGTAACAGCATCCATAAGAGATTAGGCCACTTGTTGTGTAGATACACAAATCGCATGCTGATCGTATACTCTGCTGGAATGCAATGATAAAGTACTAAAAACATTACAGGAGAAATAATAGTCTTTTTGAATTTGTGGAATTTATTTTCTTTGGGGGGTGGGGGGCGTATTCAAATTTGTGTTCTTTTGTATTTTAGTTACTTATTGTAGTTACTCTTATAGATTTTTTGTCCCAGTTGCGGTAAACTACTAGTAGCTATAATAACTGGTGATTTAAGGGGTTAACATTTTCGTTAACCTCTTCGATTATGGGTTAAATAAATTCTATTCTTTCAAACTGTACTTTAATGATTGTGGGCACCGTGCTTAAGTGAAAAAAGGAATTAGAAAAATATATACTTCAATTAAAGAAAAAAATCAGGCAGTGTGTGGCTTAATAACTGTTTTAATGACTGCAGCAATTCCGAAGGCAGACAGCTGTACAGCTGCACTGCGGGGATTATTGCACCTTGCAACAACAGTAATATACTGGCTTATGGTATTTAAATTGTGCATAAAAATTTATGAAAGTCAATTAAAATTAATTCTTAATTTATTATAAAATTAATATTTTTAAGTATTTTTTTAAAAATTGAAGTTAGTTAAAGTAAATTAAAATAAGTCAAACTAAAGTTTTTAAAGTATATATTTTTAAAATTACTTGTAAAGTACATGTTTTGAAAGTTCACATTTGAGTAGTTCAGGAATATGCAGTAATATTTCAAGTTCTGAAATATTCATTTATAATAAATAATTATTAGTCCAAATTTCTATCCTCTGACTCTTTATCGCCAAAGAACATTGATAATGTTACTCTGGATATTGCCAGACGATTTTACTTTATTCTCAATAAAGACCCTTCCAATGGGTGTTAAAGTTTTAACTTGTTTGTAAATTTTGCCTTAATTGTATAAGAAAATATTTATGTACTTCTACATTTCAGAGTTCTCGTGGTTCGGTTGCTCGAGATTGGATTTAGAGGCGTGGGTTCGACTCTCACCGCAGCCGCGGTTGAAGTTAAAAATAATTCAGTAAGGAGGACCAAAAATTGGTACAGCTCTCAAATCAACTAACGTGGCACACTGCGGTAATTCCTGTATTATTATTATTATTACCAGTATCATCGGGATTCGAACCCAACTTCAGTGTCTTCACTTCGCTTATAGGGAAACGGTGTTACCTGCTGAGTTATGAACGCTGGGTGCGGTTGGAGTTAGCCGGCCACTTACTCTGTGATCGCTCGGGCTCAGTGACTATCTAGAGATAATTAAGGTGATATCACAAATACGGGACAATTCAGCACCAGAGCCAAACCACTAGAGTGCCACGTTTCTGAAACAACGCAAAGAGTTTAGCCAAGTCACTATACTTACTATGGAGAAAATCACTCGACATAAGATAAATCTCACTTCCTTTAAAGAACAGGAACATTGCTCTCTCTTCCAAAGGACGTAACAGAACACTGCCTACAAAAACTACTCCCAGGAACATTCACCATCCTCTTCATAAAGTGCTTTGAACGGGTAATTAGAGAAAAATGCTTACTGCTTACAAGAAAAGAAATTATTCATTCAGAAACAACATGGCTTCAGGACTGGAAGATCGTGCCTATCACACTTATTAGACAATCATCAAGAGAAAATACAAGAAACGTTGTCTCCAAGTCAGAATATAGATGCAATTACTGCGTAAATAATGATTCTTCTACATCCTTTGATAAGTGTGAATATGGGATTATGACATACTAACCTAAGGAAAGAAGATTTACTGGAAAGTTTGGACGATGGATATTTAATTTCCTGAAACAAAGAACACAAAAAGTATTACAGTAGTAAGTGGATTTAAATCTGAAATCTCAGAAGTTTTCAGCTCTGTTCCACAAGGTACTGTATTAGCTCCCTTGCTTTTTATAATAACGACTGCAGACAGACTGTAGATGTAGCTATTAAAGGCAATGTTGGATTGCGCTTCGCGTGCGACACAAAGATATGCAAAGAAGTAGCAAATGAAAGTGACATAGAAAAGTTACAAAATAACGATGAAACACTATTCAGGTGGTACGGAGACAACAATATGAAGTTCAACAAAGAAAAATTCAACTCTTAAGATATGGTAACAGCATGTCGAGAGTTACAGAATAGAGGATACAAAATAGCCCAAGACAAAGATAATACCAAACCCACAAGTCAGAATCTTGGAGTAATAATGTCACCTGATGCACAACGCAGAGAACATCATTTCATTAACGACTAGAAAAACAATGAAAATTATCTGAAGGAGCTTCGGTAGCCGAAAAGCAAACATCATGCAAAATCTATGGAAGCGTTTATTAGTCCTACCAATAATTGAGTACTGCTCAGTATTCATAAACTCTTAGAGAAAACGAGACATTGCACGCATAGAGGCCATACAAAGGACTTTTACATCTAAGATAGAGGAAACGAAGGATGAAGACTATTGGTCATGACTACAGTACTTGAAACTCGACTCCTTGAAAAGAAGACGTGAGCGATACACACTAATATACATGCGGAAGATACTCGAGAGATATATTCCAAACGTTAGAAATTAAATAAAAACACTCTATACTGAGAAAACGGGTAGATTCTGTACTATTCCATCTACGATGGGACATTGGGTATGAAAACGAAGGTCGAAAATACTCTCAGAATATTGAGACTCAAAACTCTTTAGCACGCTACCAAAGGAACTGAGAAATATCCAGGACACTACTCTAACTACCTTCGAATGCTAACACGACAGATTCCTGCGTAAAGTCCTGACAAATCATCCGTAGCTGGCTCTGAGGACAGGATGAGAGTTGAAAGCAATTTTTTCTTTCACCAAACCCCTCAAATGAGGCGGCATTGATGAGAGGGGTCGAATACACACACATCCACACACACACACACACACACACACACACACATATATATATATATATATATATATATATATATATACAGGGCGTCCCAAAAAAATGTATACACACTTTAAATACTTATAAAGGCAGTGTTTATTAAAATACATTTCATTTTCAAAATGTAATAGAATCTACAGACATTATTTAATTGTTTTTTCAACGCCTGTTTTCAAACTGACGTCCGTTCTGGTCCAGGCACTGTTGATAACGCGAAGCAATGGAATCGCAAACATCACGAAACATTTCGTTTGGTATTTGTGTGCATTCTCGTTCAATGGCTGCTCTCAATTCAGCGACTGTTGCAGGTTTTATAGCGTAGACTTTGTCTTTTAAGTATCCCCATAAAAAAAAGTCTAGTGGTGTGAGGTCTGGTGAACGCGGAGGGTATTCTACGAAACCCCTTCGTCCAATTCACATCCACATCGTGCCAAGTACCACTCGCAATACTCCACTCTTCGGTCCGGATCATCTTCATTAATAGCATGGACTAATCTTGGAATGTAACTTTTCCATTGACAGCGCTTCAAAATGCGTTGGACAGACGATTCTGAAATTCCTACCTCACGACTCGCTTGCCGCACAGATTTTCTTGGACTTTGGTGATACGTTTCCAGTACTCTTTTTGCTTTGTGGGGCTTGTCGATGTCCGTGGTCTTCCGGAACGCTTCTTGTGGACATTCTGAACAGTTCCATCGGCTTCAAACTTATCTCTAATTCGAGTGATGGTAAGTCGCGTTGGTGGATCTGTTTGAAACTCCCTCCTAAACTGTCTTTGCACTTCAACTGCGTTTTCACACTTCCAGTAGCATTTTAGAATGAATTTCCTTTGTTCAAAGCTTAGTCTGACTGCCATTATTAATTCTAATGGGTTTAACTTGGAAAGAAAGAAACATCAATTGAGCTATCAGCTGTTAAAGTGTGTATACATTTTTTTGGGACGCCCTATATAATTATATATATATATATATATATATATATATATATATATATGTGTGTGTGTGTGTGTGTGTGTGTGTGTGTGTGTGTAATATATTGCAATTTATTATCATGTTTTGATTGCTTTACTACTATCTCTGCAGCTATTATTTTGTAGTAGATAGTTATAATTATCAGTGCTATTTTAATTTAGGGCTACGTCGAGACCACGTTACCAAACCGCTTCCCGTTAGAACAGCGAAGTTAATGGACGTTGGGTCTGTTCAGTCGTTGGATAGGTAACCCTCCTTTGCGTTCAGATGATGTACTGATCCATGGTTTGGATCCCGGGTAAAAGTGTAGGTCCCTTTCCATCACATAACCATTGACGTTACGAAAGAGGTAAAAAATCCCAAACATTATTATTATTATTATTAGTAGTAGTAGTAGTAGTAGTAGCAGTAGTAGTAGTAGTAGTAGTAATAGTAGCAGTAGTTTTATTTACTTTAGATTTTAATATTTAATCTTTAATTTTAATTATCAATTTAAATGTTTCATTTTGAATTGTATCATATTATGAATTCAATTTAGAATATGGTATTACAACATTCAATTAACAATGTTATTAATTAAAAACAGTTTTCTCTCTCTCTCTCTCTCTCTCTCTCTCTGTATATATATATATATATATATATATATATATTAAATGTTATTTATGGGGCTATAATAAAGGGTGTTTATAAAGTCCCTATCTATTTCAGTGAAAACGTAGCAAAAAGGGTAAAATTCAATAACAATATAAAAGATGGCATATATTTAATGAATACTTAAGCATATGATTCTACGTGAGCACCATCAGTATCTCTGCAGAGTTCGAATCTGTCATCAGCATTGCGGGACACATTTTGGAGCATGACAGGGGGTATTTTTGTAACTGTTGTTACAATACGAGCACGTAAATCTTGCAGATCCGTAACCCTCGTTTGATAGACGTTTGATTTGATAAAGCCCCATGCAAAGAAATCCAAGGGCGTTAGGCAGGAAGTCGAGTCGCCAAGGGCCTGTTGCCTCCGCGTCCGATCCACCGATTTGGAAATCGTTCATTTAGGTACTCCCGAACAATGTTTGCATAATGACAAGGTGCCCCATCTTGTTGAAAGACGACGGTGTTTAAAATGCCATCTGAATGAAGCTGGTACAGTTACGTGCTCGTATCGTAACAACAGTTACAAAAATAACCCCTGCCATGCTCCAAAATGTGTCCCGCAATGCTGATGACAGATTCGAACTCTGTAGAGATACTGATGGTGCTCATGTAGAATCATATGCTTAAGTATTCATTAAATGTATGCCTTCTATTAGACTGTTATTGAATTTTACCCTTTTTGCTACGTTTTCACTGAAATAGATAGGGACTTTATTAACACCCTGTATTATGTATTTGCAATAATTGACGCGGAGCAGCATGAAGTAATTGATTACAACAGTGTATATATATATAATATATATATATTAGTGATGTAGGTCGCATCCGCATCCGCATCCGCGGAACATCCGCACATTTTCTCGCATCCGCATCCGCACCCGCATCCGCACTTTGGACTGCGGATGTCGTGCGGATGTGGACCGTTGAGATAAAATGTCATTAATAAGCGGAAATTATCAAATTCTACTATATTAATAGAACTAGTTCATTGTGCGCAAAAGTGATGCAAGCGACAAGACGAGAGGCTGTTCTTGTATGAAGTTACTCTCTTGCAACCTACTTAGATCCACGTTACAAAGCTAAGTTATTTTCACCTAGTACATTAGAACGAGTTAAATCATCACTTGGCAAAGCAGTTGAAGAGCTTCAATCTCTTGAATCTGTCGCTTCGCCACCCACCAAAAGAATAAAAGTTTCAGTGACAGAACCAACACCTTCAACAAGCAAATCTATCACAGAATCTGTCTCTCAGTTTCTTGAGTCAAGCAGCAATGACGAGACCTACGCGATGTCAAAAGATGTAGTAAAAATGATCGAGAGCTATCACCAAGAAAAACGCCTGGCTGCATGTGACAATCCTATTAGTTGGTGGAAAAATACGCAGAATATCTATCCATACTTGAGTAAACTTGCGAGGAAACATTTAGCCTGTCCTCCAACAAACGTACCAAGCGAGAGATTATTTAGCAGTGCTGGATTAATATATGATGAAAAGAGAAACAGACTGGCAGCAGAAAAGGCAGAAAAATTAATGTTCCTTAAGCATAACCTTCCTATAATTAAGTTTGAACATTAAACGATGAACATCTTAGTTTACTTTATTTTAATTACTCATTTATAAATATGCCTAATAAAACTTTAAACTTAATATAAATAGTTATCAAGCTAATTAAAGATCTCTTTCTATAAGGGTGGAGGTTGGGGAAAGAGGTCGGTGGGGTGCATTTGAGTTGGGTTCACGTCCCGCATCCTGGTAACACAATTATGGTTTCTAATTGTGGCTGAAACAACAAAATATAACGAATTTATTTGCAGACGAATTCACTAATTGATTTCTATATTAGTTAGATGCTTGATATTATTTTATATGTTCAGAGAAAAGTACAGCAATTATTGTACAATTAAACAATTATACTACATTATAGCTACAGCTCTCTCTATATAATAACTTATTATATACGTTAAACACAACAAATCTCGAATATATCCTAAAAAATAACGAAAATTTAGACATCCGCGGATGTTGAAATCAAACATCCTCATCCGCATCCGCATCCGCGGATGTGAAAAAAATGACATCCGCTACATCACTAATATATATATATATACACACACAGTTGTATGAAGTAATTAATTACAGATATACAGTATATCTTCTTCTTTCTCTTCGCCCGTTCCCGCCTCTATGCGGGGTCGGCGTTTCTGACCAGCCTCCTCCACACAGCCCGGTTCTGGGCTTCTTCCCCCGACAAACCCTTCTCCCTCAAATCGTCCCTCACCTTCTCCATCCACCTTCGCTTCGGTCTGCCTCTCTTTCTCCTGCCATGCACCTCCATATTCATCGTTCTCTTACCCACATAATCTTCGTCCCCTCTCATCACATGTCCATACCATTTCAGTCTACTTTCTTGTATCTTCCTCGAGATTTCTCCAACCTTTGTTGTGCCCCTTATCCTTTCATTCCTTACTCTATCCAACCTTGTCACTCCGCACATCCATCTCAGCATTCTCATCTCCGTTACATCTAGTCTTTTCTCATGATCTTTCTTTATAGCCCAAGACTCAGCCCCGTACATCATAGCCGGTCTTACCACAGTCTTATACACCTTTCCCTTAACCCTTGCGCCTATTCTTCGGTCACACAACACCCCTGAAACTTTCTTCCAATTTTTCCAACCAGATTGCACTCTGTGTTATTTCTGTGTCCAGCTCACCGTCCTCAGCCACTGTCGATCCCAAGTACGTAAACTTACTTACTCTCTTTAACCTCGCTCCCTCTAAACTAATTTCTGAGTCTTGATTTTCGTAGAACCTCAGTTACTCCGTTTTCTTTCTGCTGATTTTCAACCCTCTGTCTTCAAAAGCCCTCCTCCATTCCTCCAATTTTCTTTCTACTACTTCTCTCCTGTTGCTGCACAGAACAATATCGTCTGCAAAGAGCATACACCAAGGGGATTGATCTTTTATCCCCTGGGCCAACACATCCATAATCAAAACAAAAAGGTACGGGCTCAAAGAAGATCCCTGATGTAGACCAACCCTCACGGGGAACCATTCCGTTACACCTACACTACTCCTAACCTGGGTCCTTGCTCCTTCATACATACTTTGCACCAACCTAACGTACTTCTCCGGCACACCTTTCTCTCTCATACACCTCCAAACCTCCTGGCGTGGCACTCTATCATATGCTTTCTCTAGGTCGATGAAAACCATGTGCAGTCCCTTTTGTCGCTCCCGGTGTTTCTCCATCAACTGCCTCAGTGCAAAAATCGCATCAGTTGTTCCCCTACCTGGCATGAAACCCAACTGCTCTTCCCCCACGGTTGTCTCTTCTCTTAACCGTTTCTCTATAATCCTTTCCCAAACCTTCATCGTGTGTGACATAAGCTTTATTCCCCTATAATTTCCATAATCCTGGATGTCCCCCTTCTCTTTGTAGATAGGTACGAGTGTACTATCCCCCCACTCCTCCGGCATTTCCTCTTGTTCATATATCTTCTGCATCAGATCCCACAATAGATATATGCCCTCATCTCCCAAACAATTCCACGCCTCCACTGGTATCCCATCCGGTCCCAATGCCTTCCCCTTCTTCATTCCTTTCAACGCCACCTTCACCTCCTCCCTACTCACTCCTGAAGTTAACCCTTGATTTGGGACACCATCTTCAAAAATAACCCTTGGGTTTTCCTCATTTAACAGATGTTCAAAATAACTCTTCCATCTATCCATGATTTTATCCTGATCCTTTAAGACCACTCCCTGCCCATCCTTTACCTGTTTAATTTGAGTGAAATCTTTACTCGCCTTATCCCTAGCCTTCGCTATTCTAAGGATCTTTCTCTCTCCCGCCGGTGTCTCCAACTCTTTATATACTTCATCCATCGCCTGCGCCTTGGCTCTTGCCACTCCCTTCTTCGCCTCCTTTTTCGCTTGCCTATAGCTTTCTCTATCCTCTTGTCTACCAGATGTGTCCCACTTCTTTTTAGCATCTTTCTTCCTTTTAATCACCTCCTGAACCTCTTCATTCCACCACCACGTCTCTTTATCTTCAGGGGGTCTTCTACCTGATGTTTTGCCCAGTACTTCCTCACCAACTCTCAATATCACCCGGCTGTTCTCCTCCCACCATTCTTGTACACTCTCCAACGACCTTACTTCTTCCAAAACCTTCTCCTCAAATTTCCTTTTCTGGTCTTCTTTCTTCAGTCCCCACCACTTTATCCTAGGTGTCACCTGTTCTTGCCTTCTTTTCCTACTACTCTTAAACGACCAATCCATCACCAGGATTCTATGTTGCGCCGCCACGCTTTCCCCGTAGCGGATGTCATTTTTTTCACATCCGCGGATGCGGATGCGGATGAGGATGTTTGATTTCAACATCCGCGGATGCGGATGCGGATGCGGATGTCTACATTTTCGTTATTTTTTAGGATATATTCGAGATTCGTTGTGTTTAACGTATATAATAAGTTATTATATATAGAGAGCGCTGTAGCTATAATGTAGTATAATTGATTAATTGTACAATAATTGCTGTACTTTTCTCTGAACATATAAAATAATATCAAGCATCTAACTAATATAGAAATCAATTAGTGAATTCGTCTGCAAATAAATTCGTTATATTTTGTTGAGTTTCAGCCACAATTAGAAACCATAATTGTGTTACCAGGATGCGGGACGTGAACCCAACTCAAATGCACCCCACCGACCTCTTTCCCCAACCTCCACCCTTATAGAAAGAGATCTTTAATTAGCTTGATAACTATTTATATTAAGTTTAAAGTTTTATTAGGCATATTTATAAATGAGTAATTAAAATAAAGTAAACTAAGATGTTCATCGTTTAATGTTCAAACTTAATTATAGGAAGGTTATGCTTAAGGAACATTAATTTTTCTGCCTTTTCTGCTGCCAGTCTGTTTCTCTTTTCATCATATATTAATCCAGCACTGCTAAATAATCTCTCGCTTGGTACGTTTGTTGGAGGACAGGCTAAATGTTTCCTCGCAAGTTTACTCAAGTATGGATAGATATTCTGCGTATTTTTCCACCAACTAATAGGATTGTCACATGCAGCCAGGCGTTTTTCTTGGTGATAGCTCTCGATCATTTTTACTACATCTTTTGACATCGCGTAGGTCTCGTCATTGCTGCTTGACTCAAGAAACCGAGACAGATTCTGTGATAGATTTGCTTGTTGAAGGTGTTGGTTCTGTCACTGAAACTTTTATTCTTTTGGTGGGTGGCGAAGCGACAGATTCAAGAGATTGAAGCTCTTCAACTGCTTTGCCAAGTGATGATTTAACTCGTTCTAATGTACTAGGTGAAAATAACTTAGCTTTGTAACGTGGATCTAAGTAGGTTGCAAGAGAGTAACTTCATACAAGAACAGCCTCTCGTCTTGTCGCTTGCATCACTTTTGCGCACAATGAACTAGTTCTATTAATATAGTAGAATTTGATAATTTCCGCTTATTAATGACATTTTATCTCAACGGTCCACATCCGCACGACATCCGCAGTCCAAAGTGCGGATGCGGGTGCGGATGCGAGAAAATGTGCGGATGTTCCGCGGATGCGGATGCGGATGTGACCTACATCACTAATATATATATATACAATATTTATAAAATGGAAAAAAAAATTTGAAGTTATATATGTTGAGAAGTTTCATGGTAACATTTGAAACATCGATAAAACTCAGGCAAATTAGATATTATGAAAAATTATGCCCTTGCCCACCAAGGGCAAAAAAGGCCGTTTTCGATTTGATTCTAACGAATAACAATTCTCCATTAACATTCACCTCCTTCCTTGTAAAGTGCTTTCAATGGGTGATTAGAATAATTTGCTTACTGCTTTTTTTATATACGAAGGAGAGGTCAAGGGCGAGCCCCCTCAAAAATGCCCTTGTCCCGTTATATAAGAATGAAAGAACCGAAATCAAGTAACCAAGTGTGTGTGTATATAATATATATATATATATATATATATATATATATATGTGTGTGTGTGTGTGTGTGTGTGTGTGTGTGTGTGTGTGTGTATTGGGTAACTAAGCTATCACTGAATTTACACATATTTTACAGCTAAACGTGTGCTAATTGTAAAGCGATATTTCTACACAAAGAATATTGTGCGAGTGGAACGTGATTATAAGCACAATCAGGAGTAAGGGAAGCCCCTACACCACAATTGCAATAATGAAGAAATTCGAATATATTGGAGATGTGAAAGAAAATTAAAAGATTCGTGTTGGTCCCAAGAAAACCGTGCGGACTCCACAAAAATTTCCAACGAGCGCGAGAAGCATTGCTATGAAGCTCCTGTAAGTCAATGAAACGATTCTCTCAACGACTTCCTCTGAAACACTCGTCTGTGCACGCACTCCCCCGACCATTAGAAGGAACGTGAAGCTGCTTTTCTTACAAAATCTAAATCAAACAGCTTTAACTAAATTACAATAATTATGAAGTTATTCGCAATGTGTGGTTCACAGACGAAATGTATTTTTATTTCGATGGGTATGTGGATTAAGAAAATATGCCAGTTTGGGTATCCGAGAATCCACATGTGGTCATCGAAAGATCCGTACATTCTTTGGGATGTACCGTATGGTGTATTGTATCAAGTGCTTAATATGTTTCTTGAAGATACTGTGAATGTCGAAGGCTGCCTTAAACTCCTTCAGGAAAATGTAACTATTTTTCTGCAAGGACGGAGAGTAATGAGACGTAAATTTAAGGACATTTTTTTCTAGGAAGATGGAGCAAGGCCACTCGAGTCAAATTCAGTGCTGGTTGACTTATCCACAAACTCCAGCTATCGAGGGTGTGGAATGTGGATGGTCTTGGCCTCTATACTTTTCTAACCTCAACCCACACGATTTCTTTGTATAGAGTTCCTCAAGAACCCTATGTGCGGAAATACCTTTACACAATTTTAGAATTGAAGGCAAAAGTCACATCGGTGGCAGAGAGCATCAACCAAGAGACACTTGCCAGGGTTATGGAAAGCATCAAGGAATGTCTTCGAGGAATTCTTAAACTCGAGGACAGTCACACTAAATAGATGTGTTTACGTGAAAAAAATAAAAACCTTCCAAAGTTTTGTGAAAATAATGATTATTTGACATTAAAGAAACTTTTACAAACTAAATGTTAAGAAATAATGTTTTGTTAACATTTGAAGCTTCACTATTTTATATAGTTTTTATTTATTTTTAATTTTATTTATTTGTAATACGAAAATTGTAACTCAATTTATAAAATGATTTTTAGTTTTGAGAATGAGCCAAAGTCCGAAACGTTGACTTAAATAAATAGTTTCAGCTGAAATAATGCAAGGTTTATGGATTACCTTGTATATATATATATATATATATATATATACCCTAAAATCACAGAATAACACGTGATCTTATTAATAAGCAAACAACCACAAGGTTTCCTTTTCCTTTTCCCTGTGGTTGTTTGTTTATATACATATATATATACAGGGCGTCCCAAAAAAATGTATACACACTTTAAATAATTATAAAGGCAGTGTTTATTAAAATACATTTCATTTTCAAAATGTAATAGAATCTACAGACATTATTTAATTGTTTTGTCAACGCCTGTTTTCAAACTGACGTCCGTTCTGGTCCAGGCACTGCTGATAACGCGAAGCAATGGAATCGCAAACATCACGAAACATTTCGTTTGGTATTTGTGTGCATTCTCGTTCAATGGCTGCTCTCAATTCAGCGACTGTTGCAGGTTTTATAGCGTAGACTTTGTCTTTTAAGTATCCCCATAAAAAAAAGTCTAGTGGTGTGAGGTCTGGTGAACGCGGAGGGTATTCTACGAAACCCCTTCGTCCAATTCACATCCACATCGTGCCAAGTACCACTCGCAATACTCCACTCTTCGGTCCGGATCATCTTCATTAATAGCATGGACTAATCTTGGAATGTAACTTTTCCATTGACAGCGCTTCAAAATGCGTTGGACAGACGATTCTGAAATTCCTACCTCACGACTCGCTTGCCGCACAGATTTTCTTGGACTTTGGTGATACGTTTCCAGTACTCTTTCTTGCTTTGTGGGGCTTGTCGATGTCCGTGGTCTTCCGGAACGCTTCTTGTGGAAATTCTGAACAGTTCCATCGGCTTCAAACTTATCTCTAATTCGAGTGATGGTAAGTCGCGTTGGTGGATCTGTTTGAAACTCCTCCTAAACTGTCTTTGCACTTCAACTGCGTTTTCACACTTCCAGTAGCATTTTAGAATGAATTTCCTTTGTTCAAAGCTTAGTCTGACTGCCATTATTAATTCTAATGGGTTTAACTTGGAAAGAAAGAAACATCAATTGAGCTATCAGCTGTTAAAGTGTGTATACATTTTTTGGGACGCCCTGTATATATATATATATACACAAAAGAGATCAATGCGCCGCGAAACCTCTACCAGATTATATATATGTATATAAGAAGATTGGTTCAAACTATTGGTTTGAATTAATTCTCGATTAATTCCCCTGATTTAAACCATTTTCTTGAAGGGGGGGGGGTAGAATTTTGAAACCCCTCTCAACCAAAAACAAGAAAACAATTTTTGTGTTTCGCTTTTATGAAAAATTTTGAAAATGATAAAAGAATTAGGTGCGTATTAAAGAAACGGTGTAAAATATAATCTTTTAAAATATTCATTTAGGTAATTATATTTTTGTACACTAAGTTTTTACATTATATTCTTGGCTAGCAGTAATCAAGGGTATATATAATGAAGTATGTACTGTTCTTTTGTGATATAATTTACCTACAAATGCAGTTATAAATAAAATGGAAAGCTATTATGTTAAAATGTTGAATTTAAGCAGAAGCAATGAATCTCCACAAGATATTTATCAAATATTTTTGCTTTTTTTTTCAAAAGTGGAAGTTACACTTATGATATTACCCCAATTTATTTATTTTATTCATTAACTAATGAAGAAATTTTTCTGGTCAAGCCTTTAAGTCTATTACAGTACATTAACACCATATACAAAGGTTCATAGAGTTAAAGCCTAACCTTAACATTGCAATGAAGTGATTAAACAAACTATAAGATTAAAACAGCATTTCGTTTTTATGTCAACTTTCTATCCTGGAAATATTTTAGATTCATATAATTTATATCGTGGTTAGTCCCTGTTTTCTTAACTTTGATGGGGAAAAGTGAAAATGATGAAAAATATTGAAGAACATTGATTTTATTTTTTTTATTTTTCCCACTATATATATATATATATATATATATATATATATATTGTCATCTATTACTGAGAGTAAGATTCGAGAATTGACTTACTAATACGAGTGACGTTACTTTTAATGGCAGATGTATTCATTTGTACGTATAGACCTTTCGAATATGGCATACAAAAGAATCGTAGATGGGATTGTTTTCACGTAATGTCACTCTCTCACTTGTTCTATGTATATCTATATCACACACACACACACACACACACTATATGTAGTGAAAAATAATTTACATCAGGATTCGCACCGGGAACCTCTTAGTAGGAGTCGTTAGCTGGTAGAAGAGCTAGTAGAACCTGGTGCATTCTTACACCAAACAGAATCACTGTCCGGAGTGAGACAAAGATATCTCGCGTGCCAGTCTTCTTCTGGACTCGAGCCAATGGCAGCGTATCATTCAGATCTCTGTGGTATAGCGCTGGGGTATCATCTATACCAATTAATGCTACAAAGCTGGGTACTAATAATAACAAATGGATAGAGGCAGCTAGGTCACTGACATTCCAAAAAGAGGTAAAATGTTTTTTAAGGTTTTATTTTCTACTTTTCTGCATTTTTGCTAAATTTTTTGTAGCAACTTTTAGCAAATTAAGGGACAAATGTGTGTTTTTTTACGAGACGGATTTCCCTTCAGCAATTTGGAGCTACTTGCATGAAGTAAAAAGGTCTTACAAATTAATGACGTGTTTCTTTTGCTACTTAAAGAGATTGTATGTTAACAAAGAGAGAGAGAGAGAGAGAGAGAGAGAGAGAGAGAGAGAGAGAGGGGATGAGCGTGAGTATTATATACCTCTGAATGAGGTATTATACCATATCATGAAAGAAACCTGCAAAGTTATTAAATTCAATCTTTCGAAAGACGAAAATGGTTTTTGGCGTTAAATTCTATTCTTTTGAGCTTATTCTTTGGAGGGAAGTTCAAACAAAATTGTGCGATAATAACAATATAAGTCAATCATAAGAGCCAGAGACTGTCACAGTGCTCACGCCAGACAACTCCGGCTATATCACTAACTTATGAATTATTATTATTATTATTATTATTATTATTATTATTATTGACCATGCAGTACCATCGGGAATCGAATCCCAGACCTCAGCTGCGGTGTTTTCACAAACTGTGGGTTAACTGTTGATTTATTTTAGGATTTTCTTCATATTTCCTGTAGATTTTAGTTTTCTTTCAGTGGTGTAACATTTTTTTCGTACAGTGAAGATTCCGTATTGAAATTATGTAAATAATATCGTTCAGATTTCGATTCATGTTGAATGTAAAATGTTAAGTAAAGAATTATTTCAAATGATTTCATTTAAGTGAAATTGAAATAAAAATCCAAATAAAAAACGTCAAAAAGAATTTTATCATATTTGAAAACCAACCCAAAGAATTTCAATAAGTAAAATTCCATACAACGTAAGGCATTTCTCTCTCTCTCTCTCTCTCTCTCTCTCTCTCTCTCTCTCTCTCTCTCTCTCTCTTTTTCACACACACACACACACACACACTCGAAAAACAGCCGGGGTGGACTATAATGTAATTGGAGTACCTTATTTAGAAGAACTAGGTTGGAAATTTTGACTCCCACTTCGCATTAACAAGCTTAACCTATACTCTAAGTTCCAGTAATTAACGAATACAGTTAAAAGAATGACATAAAACTAGACGATATAAAATTACAGGGAGTCCAATAAACGGAGGAGATAAATCTGAAAAGCAGACTAAATAAAACAAAAAATAATTGGAAAATTAGTCAGATTTAATACTGATGAATGGAGATTTATGCATACAAGTTATCGCAATTGAGACTCTAATTATGTTATGTAAAGTAGCCCTGAGTTTAGAGGAAAAAGGACTCTGCTCGTTGCTGTTGCTAAAGTTCTGAAATTTCGTAAGGAATAGCAATAATAATTGCAATTAAACTCTAATGAGGGTTCGTTTTTTTTCATTAGATGGAGGTTTGAGTCTAAATCTAAAGACAGTTTTTTTCACTTTCATACAAGTTCTACACTGCCACAACTTCTTAGCATGAAAATTTCAGTTTAAACAACAACAACAATAAAAACATTTATTCAGAAAAATAATACAATTTGCATAAAGTGTTACGGCATTTTTTTAATATTTTTCTGTACAGTTTAGATATATGATATGTCATTAATATAATCACACTATTCTCATCTAAATTTGCCGTTGAAAGCATGGAAGGTTTTTAGACAAAATTAATGGGATTCAGTTTATTTATTACATAAGAAAAGTGAAAATGGCAAGTACTAATAATAATAATAATGAACGAGAGGTAAAAATTTGCAAAAGTAGTGTTTGATTATTTTACACAATTTTAAATAAAATGATCAATTATATATTTAGTAAAAAATAAATGATGTTTATTGGAAAAAAAGAAAAACAGAATAAATTATGAAATTAAAAGTGCTTAATGAAATTATCATATTTTAGATTATAAAATGGGAACTTAATAATTAACTTAGTAATTCATGAAATACATTTAGTGATGAAGCCTGTTTGATATTTACAGGAATTGCATTCCATACATCTGCTCCTTTGGAAGAGAATGCGTTTCTTGCAGTTTCCATTGTATATAACTTGGTTTGTGTATAAAATCCGTTAGAAGTCTAGTGTTATAATGATGATGTATTCGAGAGGGGTTGACTGCTCTATGAATGGTTGCTTATCTTGATTGGATCAAGTAAAGATAATCCCTCCCAGGTCACACTAGTAAAGCAAATCCCTCCCAAAAATGACCAAGTAAAGATAATCCCTCCCAGAAAGTAAAGTAAAGTGAAGCAGTCTGACATAAGGATAAAAATTAAGAGAATCTTTTTTTAAAAAATGATTTATTTGAAAACAAAATTTATTAAAATTCATTTATTACAATGGATCAAGTAAAGATAAGCACCCCCAGCCTTTTTTAGTTAGCTTTATAAGGCTAACTAACGAAAATATCACGACTTAACCTAACCAATCGTTAGGTCAACTGTACGCCCTTGACGATTGGTTAGGTTAGGTCGTGATATTTTCGTTAGTTAGCCTTATAAAGCTAACTAAAAAAGGTTGGGGATGCTTAACTTTACTTGATCCAAAGACTTTAATTAAAGCGGTATTGCGGTATTGCGGTAAAGCGGTATTACCAACTTTACCAAGTAAAGATGATCCCTCCCAAAAAATGATCAAGTAAAGATAGTCCCTCCTTTTTCTGTTGGGAGGGATTATCTTTACTTGATCCTCTTGATTTTTACTGCTAAATTTGAACATACTGACAGCAACATTAAATTTGTATAAGTCATTTAATTTTAAAATATTTAGTTCTTTGAACACTGGAGAATGTCACTTTGTTTTCAATATTTGAAAAGGTTCGCAGATATTTTTTATGAGTGACTTCCGACGGATGTTTTATATATTTCTTTGAGCTATCCTATCTTGCAATGCATTATAATAATTGTGGATGAATGAAGGAATAATACAGGGTTAAGAGTGCGTTTTGAGGAAGACCTTTTTTTTTTTAGTTTAAATAATATGAAAAGAATCTTGATATTTTAGAGTTGATACGTTGTACATGACTTTTGAAATTTAGTTTTTTGTCTAAATTAATGCCAAGGACTTTAACTTCATTCATCTTTGCAAGAGTTGGATTCCCAATTCTTATTTGATAGTTTGTATTTATATATTTTGTGGTTATAATCATATAAAATGACTTCATCATATAAAATCATATAAATCATATAAAATAACTTCGGTTTAGTTTAGGTCAAACTGGCCAAGAACTGTCCCAAGCTAGTCTAGTCTTAGAAATGGGTGTAGGAGGTGAAGTGGTGATCCCTCTACAAGTAATATTTTTTGGCTCAACCCACTTCTCCTTCTCCTTTTGAAATAGGCTTATTATTACCGATTGGTGGTGTTAATATCTGTCTCAGTGCCAGCTTTTGCTCGCTGTGTTTTCTTTAGAACGAAAAGTACAAAAATTAACTAAGTGTACTTTACAAGAAAAAAATAATAATAAATAAATAATTTCGAGAGTACATTGACAGTAGTCGAAAGTAGATATGGAAATAGATAAATGAAAATGAAACGGGAGTGAAAATGAAAATGAAAAGGTTTATCCATATGACAAATATTATTAATGCAATCACAGTTCACATACTAAGGATAGAAATATATACAGTTGATTAGAAATAATACAGTAATATCAAAGTTAAGTGGAGCTACAGACAGACGTTTTCATACCAAGAATTCCATAGCTTGGAGGACAAACGGCAGGATTCATAGATAGCTTGGATAATCGGGTTGGTTGATTTTTTAATTCTTTGTATCAGACTGTATTGAGCACGTCATGTTACCTCCGAGAAACTCGGGACATTGCGAGTAGCAAACATTTGCGAAGCTGAGCATCTCGGGGGTAATTTATGTAAGAATCTAAGAGACCTGTTGTACAGCAAATTTAGGGTTCTGCCCGAACCTTTTTTATAATTCACCCAGAGTTGCTGTCCGTATATATTACTGCAGAAAGTACGAAAGAGAGTGTCTTTAGCTTCACTTGTACAGAACCGAAAGTTTCTTATAGTCATATTCGCTTTAGCACAAAGGCTTCGAGATTGTTTTCTTATATCTGAGTCATCACTCAATGAGCTGGTAATAGTTTGATCCAAATACTTAAACACTTGTACTTCCTCAATTACTTCACCTTTCATTTTAAACCTAATATCAGCTGGCTGATTACAGCTTCTAGGATGAAATTGCATAACCTTAGTTTTTGTAACAATAAAAAGAATATCATGTTTCTGCGAATACACTTCACAGACTTTTAGTAGCCGATCCAGACCTTTAACAGAGGGGCTTATTAACACCATATCATCGGCATAAACTACATTATTTATCCTTGTGTTATCTATACAACATCCCATTGTTGCCGCATTAAGTGAAGCAATCAATCCGTCAATATACACATTAAACAGCATAGGTGAGAGCAAGGAGCCTTGTCTCACCCCGCAAAACGAGCCAAAACACTCGGATAGTACATTGCCCCACCTAACGGTAAAAGATTGGTGGAAATACCAAAATTTCAATAAATTTAATATGTACATGGGAACCTTCCTCTCTAGTTTTTTAAATAAAATATTGTGGTTCACTCTATCATATGCCTTACTTATATCTAGGAAACAGCTATAAATAGTTGAATTACTGTCAGTGTATTTAGATATTGTTTCTTTAAGTACATAGATACACAGGTCAGTTGAGTGAGACCTTTTAAAACAAAACTGATTAGGAGATGTCCATAGGTAATCATTTAATCGGAGTAACAAGAGTTTTTCCAGTAGTTTCGAGAAGCAGGAAGCGACAACAATAGGCCTGTAATAAATCAGTTTACTTCTTAACAATCTGACCCTTTGAAACTGAACGAAAAATATAAAAAGTGCCCTTCCAGAGAATAAAGAAAACCTTTCATTGTACATTCAATGTACAGTATAATGCAATTGCCCTTACCCACCAAAAAATACAGCGTTTTCAGTGTTTCGGACGTGTTCTGGAAGATGTCAGTGATTGGTTGAAGCACAATGTAATTAACCAATAAGAAACCATTTCTCTCTCTCTCTCTCTCTATATATATATATATATATATATATACAAAGGTGGGGCAGGACCGAGTTCCAAAAGGACCGAACTCCTGGAACTCGGTCCTTTTTAAGGACCGTGAGTGGGAAAGTCGGTCCTTTTCTCAGTGAGGACCGAAATGAGGAGCGACGGTCCATTTTTAAGCAATTCCGGACGGTCTTTTTCAGTGATTTTAGTGTGTTTAGTGATTATTTGAAGTTCTAAAGAAGATGGATCGTTTCCTCCAGAAGACTCAGAAAGAGACTGAGACTGAACTGAAACTTGTTTCAACACCTGGAGGAGACGAAGAATCTACTGATGTTATTGCTTCAACTTCAAGTCAAGCAACTGGAGCTCCTAGCGGAAGAACTGAACCCGGCAATCCCTGGCCGTACCTGGACAAATACTTTGAATACCTGGGCCCCAAGGGTGAGCAGAACACGCCTATCCCATCCAGTGCCGCAGTGGAGAGGCTCTTCTCTTTGGGGAAGGACGTCCTCAAGCCGAAAAGGTCAGGGCTCAGTGACAGCCATTTTGAAATGCTAGTCTTCTTGAAGGGAAACTCAAGCATTTAACTTAATAACTTTTTTTCATCATTTATGTATTGTATTAATTATAATTTACGTTAATAAAATTAAAGATTTCCGGTGTCTTTAATTTCATTTTTCATTTTAATCAAATTTTTCACTTATATTATATATAAGGACCGAGGATCGAGTCGTTCCTAGGTCCTATCTTCAGAAAGGACCGGGACCGGGACCGTCGGTCCAGTTTGAGGCAAGGACCGGGACCGTCGGTCCTTTTTGAGGCCCGAGTGCCCACCTTTGTATATATATATAAATTTTTCTATTGTCATATACGTCGTGCGTTAACCAATCACTGACACGCTCCAGAACGCGTCCGAAACACTGAAAACGCTTTATTTTCTGGGTGGGCTACGAAAGTTGCATTACACTATACCTTCATCCTACTAAAAGTACTCTTTAAATACTTTATATTCAAAGAACATTTAGTCCTTTTTACGCTCCGTTCTAAAGTAGAAGCCGAGGCCAATTTTTTAGAGTGTCGAACGCGCAGGAAAGGAATTCATCCACCTATACGTAATAAATCTTATGAGGACAGACGATGAAAGGCGAACTCGAAGACACTTACAAAAAGATAAAAGAAAGCCAAAGTTTTAGGAAAAGAACCCCAGTAAAGGCATGACCTAAGAGCTAATATTGGTGATTAAATGACTACTTCTTTGTCTAAAGTTATTAGTAAGTAAACGAAAGTTTCCTTTTTAAAGGAATTTGGTGGAGGTTAGTTAAAGGTAGCTTTACCTTTACATTCTCTATCGAGGTATTTAGGAATAACCGAGTAAAGAATAATGAGTGTTTATATGACGCAGGTGAATTTTAAAATCTTTCTTTTTTTTTCAAAATCTTTTTTTAATTTCCTATACCTCTCATTTCATTACTTTTTCTGTCAGGATAAACAATTTAGTTACTTTTTACTTTGCTTTTTCAAATGTCTCTGAATGATTATTTTCCACTTTTGTAGGTAAGTGTAAGGTTGGAATGTGTGTGTGTGTGTGTGTGTGTGTGCTGTAAAATTTCGCATCTGCATTCAATAATAACGCTTTCTTCTCACTTTTCAAGGAATAACTTAGAGTGGGTTAAACAATATAACTCGGTAAATACAGCAGTAACAATGGCATGTATAAACAGTTTTAGAATTTCTCTCGTAAAGATTGAAAACATATCAAATTCCATAGAACAAACTTACTAAATGGCAACTCTTATTATTTGAGCTTAAGGCCATTTACTCTAATTTAAAACGGTGCGTTACTTTCAAAAATTCTATTTATTAAACCCGTAATTGAATTCCATTTTCAAACCTGTTTTCAAACTATTTCTTAATTTAACATTTTTTTCGCTGAAAATTCACATTACGAACTCCTAAATTAACTTCCAGAGGTATTGTGTAATTTGCTTGAAAAATGTTTCCTTAATTGTTTGGCAAAAAATTAGAGTAAGATGCTTAATACACACACACACACACACACACACACACACACACACACACACACACACATGTATATATATATATATATATATATATATAACAAAAACGCGCGCCGCTATTAGGCCCTTAAGGACGGGAAATAATGAACTAACCGACGATCCAAAAGAAATATCTGATACATTGAGAGCTCATAATGAATTAGTTTTCAGTACTCCAAAAAGTGACAAAGCGATACCTGACATAAATGCATTCTTTGAAGAGGAATTGCAAGGAGAGTATAATGTATATAACAGACTTTGATTTTACACCAGAAGATGTAGCGAGAGCTATAGGACAAATGAAACCACATTCAGTTGCAGGTCCGGACAATTGGAACGCATTATTGATTAAAAACTGTATAAATGAAATAGCTACACCTTTATAGTAGATATGGAGAAGATCCCTAGACACTGGGGAAATACCGAGCATCTTGAAAAGAACAAACATTGTCCCTATATATAAAGGAGGGGACAGATCTCAAGCAAAGAACTATAGACCAGTGTCATTGACGTCCCACCTCACCAAAGTATTTGAAAGAATAGTTAGAGAGAAAATTTATGATTTCCTGGAGACACGGGAAAGATTCAACGAAAATCAGCATGGATTCCGATCAGGTAGATCATGCCTATCACAACTAATAGAGCACTACAACAATATCCTAGATGCATTGGAAGGCAATGACAACTACGATGTTATATACACAGATTTTGCTAAAGCTTTCGATAAATATGACCATGGTATAATAGCACATAAAATTAAAGATATGGGAATAACAGGCAAAGTGGGAAAATGGATCTACAACTTCCTTAGAGATCGTCTGCAGGTCGTCAAAATTCAAGGTATATCATCATCAGAATCGGAAGTACACAGCTCAGTACCACAAGGGGCAGTAAACAGCAACAGTATAGTAACATCCTTTGCAGACGATACAAAGATCAGCAGAAAAATCAGCGATGTACATGACGTGGAGGCCTTGCAGAGGGACACGAACAAAATATACAAATGGTCAGAAGACAACAACATGTCATTCAACGCCGAGAAATTTCAGCTCTTGAGATATGGTAGAAAAGAAGAACTTAAACAGACTGCATATTATGCTCCAGATAGACAGGAAATTCAGAGAAGCACGAAAGCGATTGATCTCGGGATAATAATGACAGATGTTGCGAAATTCGAAACACAAAATCAGATAGCGATAAATAAAGCAAAAAGAGTCGCCGGACAGGTACTAAGAACGCTCAAGAGAAGGGACAGGACAGTAATGATCCCCCTGCTAAAAACACTGATTATACCAAAACTTGAATACTGCTCAGTTTTGACGTCCCCATATAAAAAGGAAGAAACTAATAAACTAGAAGAAACGCAAAGGCATTTCACAGCCAAGATTGATGGCTGCAAAGAACTCAACTACTGGGAAAGACTACGTAAACTAAATCTGTACTCACTGGAAAGAAGAAGAGAGAGGTACAGCATAATCTACATGTGGAAAATGATCGAAAAACTGGTACCAAACCTAAAACTAAACCCAATTACCATTCAAACAACACTGGAAAATAGGAAAGGCAGAATGTGTAGTGTTCCCAAATTAAAGGCCCGACAAGGGACCTCCTCAACCCTGAAGGAAAATAGCTTGGTTGTCAGGGGGCCAAGACTTTTCAACCAGCTTCCTAAGGACCTCAGAAACGTAACGGGGGTCAAAGTTGAAGTCTTCAAGAAAAGAGTGGATGCCTGGCTCAGGACAGTACCAGATGAGCCGGGCGTGCCTGGCTATGTACGGTGGAGAGCGCAAGAAAGCAACTCGCTCCTCCACCAGGCCAGACCTAGAGGCGGGGCCACCAGCTTGACCTCCGTGTGAAGAGAGACCAACGCACGAAACAACATAAGGTTCATAAGGTAAGGTATATGAGAGAGAGAGAGAGAGAGAGAGAGAGAGAGAGAGAGAAACTATTAAAATAGACATCTTGGATTAAGTAATGAGGTATTCATAAAAACAAACTTGAACAGTACCTCTTTTATAGGGGTATGGATAATTTCGGCGTTTAAATAGGGTCGACCATATTTTCATTCCAGGACACAAACTGAATTGATAACACTGGGGAACAAATTTCAACTTTTTGTCTATTGAATTAGATTTGACAGTTAGTTCTAGGTAATTTGGGTGCGCTGAGCACGAATCTTTACTCGGTTTTGCTCTATCAGGTCCTGATTTTGCTCAACACCCCTCCTCTTTCGTCGTATTCATAAAAAGGTTTTTTCTCAATACTCGCTAAGTTTTTTTGCAGTTACACATTATGCAACTAGGTTTTTATCTAGGTATTTGTACCTATTGTTATGGTATTGTTGTATTATGTATATTTTTATATGTAACACCCTAAAAATATTTTTAATTTTGTCATTTTTAACCCATTTTAATATTAGTAAATTAAGCTAAAAATATCATAGAATTCTAAAATTTTCTCGAGCGTTCCTGTTCTCTGTAGAGTATTCTAGAAGGACAACTAAAATATATAAAAGCGACTCGTTTCCAGAGTTAATCAGTCAATTCAATCAGTCAGTCAGTCAGTCAGTCAGTTGAGTTAGTTAATTAAGTTTGGGCATTAACATAATTTTGAATTGGCATATGATTTAGTGAGTAATTTTGTCATCGTGATTTAATATAGTTGATTTAATTAGACATAATTTATATTGTACCTACTCATCCGTGTTTCTAGTTTAATTTCATAGATTGTAAGTACCTATTTCATAATAAGTACCTATTTAAACTAATTTTTGTGTTTATATTTCAGATTTTCTTAAATTTATATGAATTAAGGGCTTTAAATACCTTTACAAATTGGCAGAACAGTCAAGCAATATGTCATCAAGCACTAGAAAGTTCAAATGCAAAAACAACCCTGATTCCTTCTGTTATATATGTGGAAATTTTACACTTCCACATCAACGAGCAAATATAACTGACTTCGTAAAAAGAGCTTACTTAGCTTATTTTGGCATAAAACTGGGGGACCAAGATAAATCGTGGGCTCCACATAAAGCCTGCACTATATGCATTGAAAGACTGCGACATTGGACGAAGGGTTCGGATTCAAAAATACCTTTTGGAGTTCCGATGGTAAGTTTATGATTTCATAAAACTACGTAATTTAATCACTAGTATACTGTAACTTACCTAAATGTAATTGTAACTTAGGTACATAAACAAAAATTTACAGAAAATGTTTATAAGAATCTCAAATATTGCATAAGGTTGAAACACATAGAAATGTTAAATGTTTGGGTGATAACTTTTGATAAAATTCATAAAAACAAGTCTCTCGTCGCTTTTGTTAACGCTTTACAAATTTTTTTCCATATCAGGTGTGGCGAGAGCCTACTAACCACGAGACCGATTGCTACCTTTGCTTTGTCAAGACTTCGGGCTTCACTAAGAAAAATAAACATTGTATCGAGTACCCAAATTTCGACACCGCGATACGACCTGTGCTACATTCAAATGAGATCCCCATTCCAAAATTTAAGGGTCTGCCAACTCAAGAATTAGTTGAAGATGTTCCTGAAAATATTGTTATGCACTTTGAGGAGTCAGACACCGATTTTGACCCCAGCGTATTTGAAAGTCAAAACGATCCGCAAAAGTTTAACCAGGCCGAGTTGAATGATCTTGTAAGGGATCTAAATTTGCCAAAAAAGGCTGCGGAAATTTTAGCTTCAAGACTTAAAGAGAAAAACTTGCTTACTTCAAACACATACATTTCATTTTACAGAAAAAGAGAAGAAGAACTTGTTAAATATTTTAGAACAGAGGATAGTTTAGTATATTGCTGCGACATAGTTGGTTTGTTAAAGAAGATGGGGGTTGAGTCTTACGATGCAAATGATTGGCGCTTGTTTTTAGACAGTTCGAAAAGAAGTCTTAAGTGTGTGTTGTTGCATAATGGCAATCTATACGGCTCGATACCGATTGGGCACTCAACAAAATTAAAGAAAAGTATGAACATATAGAAAAGGTTTTAAATCTTATCAAATATAGGGAGCACGAGTGGATCATATGTGTTGACTTAAAAATGGTTAATTTTCTGCTAGGACAACAAGGAGGGTATACTAAATATCCCTGCTTCCTTTGCTTATGGGACAGCAGAGCCAAGGAAGAACATTATTTCAAACAAATCTGGCCAGCACGAACATCACTTACTGTCGGAGAAAAAACGTAATTAATCCACCTTTAGTGAGCAGAGATAAAATCATATTTCCTCCTCTGCATATAAAACTAGGCCTCATTAAACAATATGTAAAAGCTTTAGATACGAACGGCGAGTGTTTCAAATACATTAACTTCAAAATTTCCAAGTTTAAGTTATGAAAAAATCAAGGCGGCAATTTTCGACGGTCCACAAATAAGAACAATGATTAAAGACAGCAATTTTCCTAATGTCATGAATGAACGCTAAAAAAATGGCTGGTTCTCATTCGTGGACTTGATAGAAAACTTTTTAGGCAATTATAGGGCAGATAACTACGAAGAAATCGTAAAAAACTTTTAAGGGACTACAAAGAGTTAGGTTGCAATATGAGCATAAAAATGCATTTTTTGAATAGCCATCTTGACCAATTTCCAAGTAATTTAGGTGATGTAAGTGACGAACAAGGGGAGAGATTCCACCAAGATATCAAAATTATGGAGGAACGGTACCAAGGCCGCTGGGATTCCCACATGATGGCTGATTACTGCTGGTGCTTGAAAAGAGACCTGCCATCAACAAACAAATACGCTAGAAAGTCTTACAAAAGAAAATTTTTGCCACAGTGAAAGCTTCATATCTGTTTGTTTTTTTATTTTAAGTCATTTCTATCGTTATAATGTAATTTTACTGTAGTTTGAACTGCTTGTATTCATGAAACTTGAAAAAAAAATTTAACACATGACTTAATTTTTTAGTCCTAATTTGAAAAATCTGGAAAATGGCACATAGGCTGTCGACAAGAATCAGGACCTGATAGAGCCAAACCGAGTTGGAATTCGTATTCAGCGCACCCAAATTACCTAGAATCAAGTGTCAGATATCATTCAATAAAATACGTGTTGCCCAGTGTAATGGAATAAAGAAAGCAAAACGAATCACAACACAATGTCGAGATTCTTAATATTCCTAATATTACTTTCAAAAGATTTTGGGGCTTAATTCTTTCTAACACATCTCCATCCATCGAAAGTAGTCATACCACAGAATAGCCAATAACTAGAAAGGTTACATTTATAGAAACTAATTTACTTAGCAACCAGCCGTTGTTAAGAACTTTTCTAAAGAATGGTCATGTAATTTGCAATGAATTTTTTTAAATTACTCTTACAAGTATATTATAAGTAACGCAGATATCATTTCTGCATAAATTAAACATTACTCACTCCTTAGATATGCCCCTAGCAACGTCTGGTTACTAGGTAAAACCCAACCTTATTTAGTATCATATCTGATTATTGCTTTGCAATCTATGCTCATACGCACCAACGTTCGTATTACTCTAAGGCCGGCCGCACACAGGATCGTCTTGGGACTGACGACTGACGACTTGGGTCTTGACGACTCAAGTCGCGTGTGATTTTGCATTGACAGAATGGGAGCCCCGCACACTGCACACGATACTGGTAATTACTACTATAATTCACCAAAAATGTATCTGTCTGTCTGTCTGTCTGTCCGCAGAAAAAACGTTTACGTTTCTGAACCGATTTCGACCAAACTTCGTATGGTAGATGGGGGTGGTCAGTAATGAACGAAAATATATTATGTGACTAGCACCCCCTCCCCAAATTACTGGGCACGAAGGTCACAGCACCGCAAAAACTATAAAAAAGAACGCAGCCATGAAAATCTTGAGCTTCACACTGTATCAAGATTTATGATAGTGTTATTGACCAAATAATTGAATCCCCGGTAATTGTGAAGTAAACCGTAAATACTTGGTTCATACATGTTCAAAATAAAATTCTACTGTTAAGGAACTGTTATCATGTCTGTGCTCCAGATCCCCAAATTACTGGGCCTGAAGGCCCCAGCACCGCAGGTCTAGCCAAATGGGCGCCTAGGGCCCCGTTTAGCTAGTAATAATAATAGAAAGTTAATGCAATGGGCCACGTTAGTTGGTCTCAGCGTTGTGCCAGTTTCTATCCCTCTTCACTGATTACGCACAGGCCCACCGAAGCCTATAAAAAAATTGGATAGTCTATAGTCAATACCAAATGCAGTAAACACCACATCGACGAGAGGTAATATTTATCCTAAACACGCCTGCAATCACCTCTCACAACCAAAGCAAAACCTATGCCAAGCATCAACCTCATTTAATAGTGCCAAAAACCATAACAATAGCATCGGAAAACACTAAGCACGTCTTTTACGAGTCTGTTCATCATTCTTTCCTCAATAACAATGGCTTTAATTAAAGGCATAAAATGGATATCAGTATTTACAGTAATTTTTCATTCCGTGGATAAACAATAGATAAGAACAGTTTTTAATTACTAATGTTGGTTACATGAAACTTACACAATATTCCTAATTTATTGCACTCATCATTCTCCCTTTTGTTATCGGAATTCTGGTTATAAATCATTGTAAATCATTATAAATCATTATAAATCAGTGTGTGTGTGTGTGTGTGTGTGTGTGTGTGTGTGTGTGTGTGTGTGTGTGTGTGTAAGGCAGTTTAACTCGATTTGTTAGTGAGATATCATTTTTATGTATCAATATTTACTGTCAATAAACCGTTCCTTTGAAATATCTTTCGTATGTTTTCAATTCAATTAATCGGCAAACGTTTCTACTTTGAAACAAAAAAAAAAAAAAAAAATTTAAAGTTCCATTTTTTTTTTTTACGTAACAAAAACACAATTAAAAAAAAGTCCTGAAACAGTTTCGACCATTTTACCAAAAAATAAATAAATAAATAAATAAAATATTATAACTGGGTTTCATTTTTTGGGGGGTCGGGGGTTGCGCAGGGGGTTGGGGCAGGTAGGGGGGTGAAGGAGCTTCAAAGGCTGCTATAAAAAATTGTTTGTTTATACAATTGAAGATATAAATTGGGATTTTTTTGTTATTTTTTTCTTTTTTATTATTCTTGCTTTGTTTTATTTTTTTCGGTTTTTTCGGGGGGGGGGGGGGGGTAAGAGGGGGTTCTTTCTTGCCCCTTTATTAAATCTTTGTTCGTCTTCTGATTCTGGGTGATTGGTCTATATGTCTGACTTTCTCTTTATGTGTATATATATATATATATATACACCTTTGGTATAACCTTTGGTTAGCTTCCGCCCGAATTATTCATTCTGACGAAGGTCAAGCTTTTCACTCCACCTTAGACCTACAGTTTAACGTGGAATCCGAACCACGCCCCCATCAGCAGCCCAGCGTCTTAACCACTAGGCCACCTAGGGTACCCATTTATCTACCAACCACTTTCTTTATTGTGTGGAAGGATGAACAGCTGGGTTTTGCTGCGCGCCGGCTGCCGTCAGGTCTCGAACACGGGGCCGATGGATTCGTAGTCAGCGACGCTAACCACTAAAACAGCTATATATATATATCTATATATATATATTATATATATATATATATATATATATAGTATATATATATATATATGGTGTTCTCTCTCTCTCTCTCTCTCTCTCTCTCTCTCTCTCTCTCTCTCTCTCTCTCTCTCTCTCTTTAAGGTACCTGTTTCCTTTTTTTGTAAACATCTGGGAAGGAGTCAAAAGAAAGCAAAGGGTTTTGATTTATGTTTTATGCGAAATGGGGGGATTTTGTGAAACGCCTCTTTTATGCTTTTTAATTAAACAAATTATTTGAAATGGGGCTTAATGTTAACAGCATATATATTATTATATATATATTTATATATATATATAGAGAGAGAGAGAGAGAGAGAGAGAGAGAGAGAGAGAGAGAGAGTCCTCCTTGATTATTTGCGAGCTTTCTGATGGAGGTCAGGTGCACGGCCTTTCCTGATAGCCTGACTTGTTATAAAGGAAAGGGGTGTTGTCTGTTCCTTTCATCTCTTTACAGTCAGACACCGACGACACATTCACTGTGGAGATTTTTTTTGGAGTGAAAAGTCTGTTTTCAGTTTGAAAGGGTCGACTAATAGAGAAGGTTTTGACATCTATCTTGATCAAGAAAGAGGGGTATTCTTTCTACAAAAATCCTTTTGATTACCTTCAAACAGGTTTCATATCCAGATTCGCAAGCGGAGTGCGTGGTCCTAGATTTGTGCTCTTTTTTTTAATTTATTAAAAGTGACCATGAGGGCGTCATGGATTAGTTTCTTTTACTTTTCTCTCCCTCATATATACATATATATATAATATATATATATATAATATATATAATATTATATAGCGAGAGAGAGAGAGAGAGAGAGAAATGAGTATAAATCAGGTTATCAGGATGGTCCACGCGCATACTCCAGACTAGTGAAAGCTTTTGAAAATGAAAATGAAAATGTTTATTGGCAGACTATAGTCCATATGACAAATATTATTAATACAATGACAGTTCATATACTAAGGATAGAAATAATACTGTAATGTCGGAGTTAAGTGGAGCTACAGACAAACGTTTTCGTGCCAAGAAGTCCATAGCTTAGAGGATAAATGGCAGGACTCATGGATAGCTTGGATGATCGGGTTGGTTGATTTTTTAATTTTTTGCATTAGACTGTGTTGAGCACGTCTTGTTACCTCCGGGAAACTCGGGACATTGCGGGTAGCAAACATTTGCGAAGCTGAGTATCTCGGGGTAATTTATGTAAGAGTCTAAAAGACCTGTTGTAGAGCATATTTAGAGTTCTGCCAGAACCTTTTTTATAATTCACCCAGAGTTGCTGTCCGTATATAGTACTGCAGAAAGTACGAAAGAGAGTGTCTTTAGCTTCACTTGTACAGAATCGAAAGTTCCTTATGGTCATATTCGCTTTAGCACACAGGCTTCGAGATTGTTTTCTTATATCCGAGTCATCACTCAAGGAGCTGGTAATAGTTTGACCCAAATACTTAAACTCTGTACTTCTCAATTACTTCACCATTCATTTTAAACCTTATATCAGCTGGCTGATTACAGCTTTAAGATGAAATTGCATAACCTTAGTTTTATAACATTAAAAAGAATATCAGTTCTGCGAATACACTTCGCAGACGTTTAGTAGCCGATCCAGACCTTTAACAGAGGGACTATTAACACCATATCATCGGCATAACTAAATTATTTATCCTTGTGTTATCTATACAAACATCCACTGTTGCCTCATTAAGTGAAGCAATTAATCCGTCAATATACACATTAAACAGCATAGGGGAGAGCAATGAGCCTTGTCTCACCCCTCAAGAGGAGCCAAAACACTCGGATAGTAGATTGCCCCACCTAACAGTGAAAGATTGGTGGGAATACCAAAATTTCAATAAATTTAATATGTACATGGGAACCTTCCTGTCTTCTAGTTTTTCAAATAAAATATTGTGGTTCACTCTATCATATGCCTTACTTATATCAAGGAAACAGCTATAAATAGTTGAATTACTGTCAATGTATTTAGATATTGTTTCTTTAAGTACATAGATACACAGGTCAGTTAAGTGGGACCTTTTAAAGCCAAACTGATTAGGAGATGTCCATAGGAAATCATTTAATCGGCGTAACAAGAGTTTTTCTAGTAGTTTCGAGAAGCAGGAAGCGACAGCAATAGGCCTGCAGTTATTGCTGGACAGAATGTCTCCGTACTTATTTTTGACCAGGGGCAAGATATATACCCTCATGAACTCTGCAGGGATATAGCTATGAGCAAGCATGGCTGATAGGAGCAATGATATATGCAGACATACTACGTCATTTGCATATTTTAAGTGCTCATTTGATAAGTCATCTACCCCTGACGCAGAACCAGTCTTTAACTCTTTAATTAACCTCTTTACTTCAGAAAATGATATCAAAGTATTTTCCCTTGTCCCTCCCACAATCGTTTCGCTGCAATCTATCTTAAGATTATCCCTACTCACACTGTTAAGAATGTTAGAATAGTGGTTTTTCCACAGCTTTGCAATTTCATCCTCCCCCGACACCCCATCGATTGTCGGAGGGGGGACATTTTTGACACCTGTTTGATTCTTAACAAATTTCCAAAATTTGTTATTATCGTTATTTATCGTTTTTATTCCTTTCATTTCTTATTTATTATTATGAGTAAAATTAATAAACATTATAAACCAAGAATAATAAAACAAAACACGTTTATTCTTCCACACTAAGAAAATATTAGAATATATTCATAAAGCAACAAAATTATGTAAAAAAATTTATAAATTCATAAAAAAATAAACAGACGAAGAAATTCATAAAAAGACTAAAAAGTAAACATCAGTTTTTGCATAAATATTATATATAAAAATGTATTTGAATATGTAGGGAAAGAGTTAAGTTTGTATGGAAATTTTTTAAAATTTTTAGAGAAATATTTGAATTTGTAGGGAAATATTTGAATTTGTAGGGAAATATTTGAATTTGTAGTGAAAAAATTTAAATTTGCAGGAAAATTTAATTTGTAGGGAAATATTTGAATTTGTAGGAAAATATTTGAATTTGTAGTGGAAATTTTTAAATTTGTAGGGAAATATTTGAATTTGTAGGAAAATATTTGAATTTGTAGTGAAAATTTTTAAATTTGTAGTGAAAATTTTTAAATTTGTAGTGAAACATTTTAAATTTGTAGGGAAATATTTGAATTTGTAGGGAAATACTGGATAACTGAAGTAATGTCTGAGGATCTTGCAAATTTTTTATTTGAAATTAAGTAAACAATATGAAAGCTTAGGTTTTTGAATGAAATGTATCTTTTTAGGTTAAAATTACACATCTGTATTACAATAGATACTCTCAGTACTTGATCTCAAATACTATATATATATATACAGGGTGTCCGGGCTTAAATGGCAATAAATAAAACATCTTAAATGTATTTTATTGCCATTTAACCCGGACACCCTATATATATATATATATATATATATATATATAATATATATATATAATATATATATATATATATATATATATAATATATATATATATATGGATGAATTTCACAATAAAAACACGTGAAATGAATGAATGCTGCAAACCCACCTGACGAGGTGTAGCTCTGAATACACGAAAGGCCTTGGAATCGTTTTTCTTTTTCTTGTGGGTTTGCAGCATATATATATATATATATATATATATATATATATATATATATATATATATATCAAATATGATTCAAGATTATAGTGCATCACTGAACTGGTTACACGATAGATCAAGATTATGTAACACTGAGAATAGTGGAAATTGCACCTTTCTGATTTTAGGATCCAGGAATGTCTGTGTATGATACAGTGCTTAGATTACCAAGATGGCTTTCAAGCGAGATTTGAAAGTGGAGTGGGATGATACTTGTTCGACTAGAGTACGAAGGTTATTCCTTTGTGAGAGCACAAATTGTGACCCTGCCCATTCTATCAACATGAGAGCGTTTCTTGCTTGATTGCAGTTTGTCATTATTTCTGAGACTCTTGTCAGGATGACATTGATGGTTTAAAGGAAACTGTAACACTCAATGAGAAAGGTAATTGTGTATAACTTTGTGTGCAGATATACAGATATCAAATTGCAGTTTAAAGTTTATATTTAGTCAGCCAAACATTTCTTTAAAAGGAGTTGAATGATCTTTTTTCTTTCCAAATCTGCATACCACTTTGGCTTCAAAATTTGCGCCTCTTGAGTAGACAGTACAGTATGTGACTTAATACCATGCTATATTGAAAACGAATTGTGTTTTAATTTTTGCAAATAAATTAAGGCGCGAGTCACTTTTCTGCACATTAGATTTGTACGCTCTTCAAAAGACATACGTTTCTTAACCCCTTAAGTGTTCATTTTGCACCTAACGTAACGTAAACTAACCTCAGCTACCGCTTAGAAATACGTACAGAACACTTAAGAGGGTTAAAGATTATACCAAAGTTAGATTTTTGACTGATTTAGAAAGTGGTATGTCACAAAAATCAAATTTTATTTGGGTGTCTTTATTTACTTTGTTCATGTATCGTTTTTGTCCTATGGATATGCACTGCGCTCGAATTTGAATCTATTTTCAAGCCTGTGTTGTCATACTCTCCTTTTAGATTAAATTAATTTACGTCATACAATTTGCCTCGGTGAAGAAGCTGACCATCGTCAGCATACATGACGACTGTACATCTACTCGTACACTTGATAATATCATTAATAAAAACAATAAAAAGGATAGGACCCAAGACTGAACCTTGTGGAACGCCATACTTGACTGATTTACTGATAACGATAAAATTTTATTACGACGGATTGGTGTATTTCTGTAAAATAGTCTTTGGACCAAAATTTATCCGCATTATATACGGTCAGCTTTTAAAGTAATTTATCATGACTTATCTTATTCGTATTAATCATATTAATCATATTACCATTCTAAATAAACATGAAAAATGATCTACCATGCAACACCCACATAAAGAGAGAGAGAGAGAGAGAGAGATATTTTGTTGCAACAAAGATCTAAAATTTTTACCAGACGAATCATTACTTATGCTTTCCATATGGTTCTTGAACTTAAAGTTTAACTTAATAAAAAACCCTATTATGATTCTCGTCTTTTGCACCATATTTCGTGGTCAATCAAGCACGGATACTTTGTTTGCAAATCTCATTTTTTTGTTATTATTTACTACAGTTTTAACATAAATTACATATCCTTGCTTCCATTTTTGCACATTTTAGTCACAGAAAACGTTGAATGTTAAATGTTATTTTCTTTCTAATGCTTCAGAATTCTTTAATGTTTGGGACGTAATCATATAATGTCTTTTAAACTTGCTTTATTTTATTATATTTTTGTCTTTTATTAATTTATTTTCCTTTGTATCGTTTGCCATTTGCACGAATATATTTAACCTTCTTTATAATCAATGAGGAAGAAGAATGTTGTTGTTTCTCGTTAAAGGTTTTGACCTATAGGCGAACCTTTGTTTTTGTTGTTGTAGCACAACAGCGATTCCCAACATTATGGTACGCGTACCATCGATGGTACTCGGGGCTCTTTCAGGCGGTACGCAATAAAGTTATAAATAAACAGTTTGCTAATTCATAATTACTGTAATGATAATGTTTGCAAAAGTAATTTTAATTGTAGATGAATAACCCGCAATCTTTCCGACTGCGGGTTTGCATGCTATCCAATTTGCCGTCCAGGTAGATTTCAAATTATTATTTAACGGTAACGTGCAAAGCCAAATTGAAGATTTTGATTCAGTACGAATGTCGATGAATAGCAATAGAATAACGTAACTTTTTAGATAAGGCTGAAAATTGAAGATTGAACGGCACACTCCACTCCCTACAGTTTTGAGTGGTGGTAAGTGCTCCTTCCTTCCTTAATGGTGGTACCTAGAAAAGCTCGATGACAAAAAGTGGCACGTCGACCTAAAAAGGTTGGGAACCGTGTTCTGAAGGATAGTTTCGTATTCATTTTTAGTTAGCTACGATCCTTTTTCTCTAATTTTGACTGAGCTATTCGTATAACTTCGTTAACCTCGTTGCTATTCTGTGCGTTGGTCTCTCTTCACATGAAGGTCAAGCTGGTGGCCCCGCCTCTAGGTCTGGCTTGGTGGAGGAGCGAGTTGCTTTCTTGCGCTCTCCACAGTACATAGCTAGGTACACCCGGCTCATCTGGTACCGTCCTGAGCCAGGCATCTAGTCTTCTCTTGAAGACTTCGATTTTGACCTCTGTAACGTTTCTGAGGTCCTTTGGAAGCTGGTTAAAAAGTAATTTCGGCTGTCAGACTCTTTAACTGAGTCAGTGTCGTCTGTTGACGGTCGTCTGAATCGTATTCATGGCGGATGTAACGGGTACCCATTGATCTTTTATCGTGACCTAAATCACTTCTGATTATTTATTGCTTCAGTCTTATAATATATATATATATATATATATATATATATAAAGCCAGTCCTGTCCGTCTGTAGACACCATGTATTTACTATTAAGCGATTCTGAACATAGAAATAAATGCACTTTGTTTTGTTTTAACTTTTTACTGTAGCGTGTTAAGATTTTCATTGCCGCGTTCTTTTCCATAGTTTTATTGACCGAATAATTGACCCCCATTTACTAAGGGTTCAATTATTCGGTTAATAAAGTTATAGAAAAGAACGCAGCAATGAAAATCTTAAGCTTCACATCCGAACCCATTGTATCAAGATTTGTGAAGCTTAAGATTTTCATGGCTGCGTTCTTTTCTATAGTTTCATTGACCGAAAACTATTGACTCCCCAGTAATTGGGGGTCCTGCGGCCCCCCAATTACTGAGGCCGAAGACCCCAGCACCGCAGGTCTAGCTAAATGGGCCCGTTTCCTATAACTTGAAAATTTTCGTAAGTTTTATGAAATTAACTTTTATCGATTTATCAATCAGTGGTTTCTACCATTTGTACATGGTAGCAAAGTATATTAGTCACAGCTTTTCTTTTTTATACTTCTGTTTGTAGCAAAGGTTTGCTATCCCAATTTTACTCCTCTCAACTGATGATCACCGCCATTATTGACAACGTTTTTATTCACTAAACTTAGAACTTAGAACTTCTTTTCAGGATACATTCTAGGGGAATTTTTTTCCTTCGTTTGGGTATCAAAGCCTTTTGTCAGATGATATAATAACCTCTTTTAATGATACAAAACTTCTTTAGACAGAAGACATAGTCTTCGAAACTTCTTTTTTGGGAGTGATTTAAACAATAGAAGATAATATTTCTATGCATAGAAGTTTGCGGAAAGTCTTTGTTTTCTGTGGTATAGATTTCATTATAACTTTTGGTTCGGTTTTCCCGCTCTTCAGAAAGAAAAAAACGTGGATTTATTTATCATTTTTTCAGTTGTGTTTATCAGTTAATGGATGTGTGGTTTTGTTTAGGAGTGACGTGAGCTTCGTCGCTATCATGTCGCAACACCGTTTCCCGTTAGATCAACGAGGTTAAACGATTTTATTAGGTCTGTTCAGTAATTGGTTCGGTGACCTTTCTATAGGTTCAGATGATGTAGTGACCTTTGTAGTGAGTTTTGTCGTCGCGAGGGCGGTCAAACAACCTCAAACATTATTGTTGAGGAATGACTCCGGAATCAGTTGAAAATTTTATCTTCAAAACGTTTTCTTACATAAATTTGGCATCTAAATTTGGCATTTTACGACGACTTTAAATATTAATTCATGTATAGAGGGTTGACAAAATTAAATAGACACCACGATGATTGTCGCCAAGAACAAATGGCAAAACTCATCAATGGAATGCCAGAACGTGTGTCACCTTTACGTAATGCAAAAGGGAAAGCAACACCATTCTAAATATATTGATTCAGTAAATCTCTTATTATTTACTGACTTTCATTATCAAATTTAAAACTGTGCCCCGCCCCCCACAAAAAAAGGTGTCTATTTACTTTTGTCAACGCTGTACATATTATTATTGTTTAATTGTACTCTTAAGCGTACCAAAAGTACAGCCACTGAATTTTCATTATTTTACTTATATGTACACTATATACAAATATACAGTACATAAATAAACTGCATATCTGGATGTGGAAGAGATGTACAGAGTGCCCATAAATTATTTTTACAAAATTATTTCAAATGAAATTGAATTTGTAAATATAATTTATGGGCACCCTATATTTTAGGAATCATCAAGAGTACAATTAGACAAAAATCCTGACTGTATTACTTAAAGTGGGCCTATAATACCAAATTTGGGGTGTGATTTTGCGTTTTCTGAATTCGTTGACTGTGTTTGCTTCCGTTTATCAGTCAATCAGTCATCAATCAATAGCTTATTTATAAAATATTGCAATATTACATTTTCTGTTACGTTATATTAATGCAATAATACGGATAATACAATAATATTATCTAGTGACTATTTAATTTATACAATTTGACTCTTAATCTTTAGGCTTTACTGGGCTCTCAAATTAATTGGAGATAAAATATAATGTCTAAAATATAATGTTTAAATTATGATTAATGCACAGACGAACTAATAGTAAACATATATTATATAGTAAACTTAAGTTGTTACTATAGATGCGAAATAAATACAGCTAAAGTCACTATTGTACATATGATACCAATATAGTACAAAAAACTTAATAGTTTGACATTAGAAATGAAACAAGTAATCTATTATACAGGGTGTTTCAGAAATATGGAAATTGGCGGAATTTGTAGTTTGTATTTGGTATTTGATATTTGAAGTTTGTCATAGTAATCCATAACTAATATGAAGTGTTTCTTTTGATTGCAGGGGAATGAAAATGACCTGAAACACCCTGTATATATGAGAAATGAACAAGTGAAACAGTTATGCACCTTTAATCCTATATTTTTATCAGTATATTCCAGTATTAACCCATTAGTGCCCAGCGTCATTTTACTAATTTTGTTCTGGCTAACGCCAGAGGATTTTATTCAGTCTCGGAAAAAAGACCTCCGAGCGCTAATGGGTAAATAGAGATTTCAACTTGTTTTTAAACGAATTTATGCTTGAAATATTTTATTTTTTTATATCAGCTTTTGATACGTTATCAGAGAATTTCTGCGTCAGTATAATAGTTTATTTACACTTGATTTCAGTAAATTTACTGAACTTCTTACAGTTACTCTGTCTTTCCCTGAATTCGCTGAAATATTTTTCTCTCTTCCCCAATTTGTTTTCATCATGATTTGGTTCTGCGATTTTTTGAGTTACACATTTTCCAAAAAAATTTAATTCCATTTCTTCGTAAAAGAAAAAGGGACATTTTTTTCCCCTTTCTTTAAAACCAGTTTTGGGGACTTTGGGTGAAAGTTAAAATAAAAATTTTGCCGCTCTCCTTACCGACCTCCTTCCCCCCCCCCCCCCCTCCACCAGTCACCTGTGATTCTTTGACTGTCAGATTGTTTAAAAGATCAGAGGAACTCAACTGGTCGATCGCGATTGCTCGATCACGAAACATTTTGAGTCGCTATCGAAGCAGAAATGGGCGTTTCTTCCATATTGCGGATTACTATAGAAAATAATCGTACGAAAACAATAAAATGTCAACGAAATTCACGCAACAATTAATAATTCATAGCTAATTATCTAAATCTAATTCTTTACCCGAGGCAAGATAGCTCCACCCAAGACTATGAAAGAAGGTTGGTTAAACATTTAGATATACTGTATATCAGTGGCGATCGGTGACAATTATGTATAGGGAAGCATGCATAGCCTATTATATACAGTATATATATACTCTATACGAGTTCTGCCAAATTGTTTTAGCTGAATTAAAGAAATAATATGACAATGAGAAGTTTCGTGCCGTGTTCGAGGCTATTCGAGCTTTATGAAAGTTATTTGAATTGTTATAACCGCTACTATTCCAAACACTTTTCTCCCTTGAAAATAAAATACGAGGCCAGCAATAGAGCTTTAAAGTACTCTGGCACCCGCAAAGACAGCTATAATCTTCATATAACCGATCATTAAAATGACGCGTACTTCTTTTGGTTTGTGTACTTAATTTTTTTAAGCTAGGCGTAGGCCTACCGATTTTAATAATGTCTCGCTTTTCTTCAAATTGTCTAGAACTGAACGAACAAGATAGCAAAGTTTCAATTATACAATTACACTTATTACACGCCATCATTATCTACCAAAGAAATAAAAAGACTGCATAATCCAGCCAAAGATCATTGAACGCACTGTAACAATCACAAATCAAATAAATAACTGAACACTGTTAAAAATGCGCTCGAATTATATTTGAATTTGTGTACTTGTCGGGGGGGGGGGCGAAGAGGGCGGGGGAGGAAGGGGATGAGTAGTTGACGAACGACATTAACCTCAATATAACAACTTCACTTTGATTTACTCATAATTAACCAAACTCTAATTACAATTAGCTTGCATTTCTTCTTCTAAAAATATATTTAGTAATAATTGCCAGTTATTTAGTCATTAAATGCTATAAGCTCATTAATTAAGCGCTTTAAAAGGATTTCGTTAGCATAATAGCAGGAATAGTTGCTTCCACGATCCACGTTTTGCCTAAAGAAATGAATGCGTTATGCGTCTGTGTTTCCATCGGTGAATATTTTTTATTCTTTTAAGACAATATTAATTCATCCCCAAGTATAGCGATCAATAATTTTATTGTATATCACTTATTACATTTATACTATCGAATAAACAGTGAAATTATTGGTGAATTGATACAATTTTTATAAAACACGAATATAGTAAGTCAAACAAAAGAAGCAATTCTCAAGGTTGCTTCCACTGGCCCCCGTCTCGATGCAACAAAATTATTGCTTTCCCTTTCCTTTTTCAATGCACTGATTTGGATTTCGAGCTTTTTGTATTAAAAAATATTTGAAAGGAGTATAGCCTAGTGATAATTTATCATAATTTTATTGTCATTAATATTGTTTAACAGCGCTTCTAATCATTTAAGTGGGGAAGCAATGTTTCCATTGCTTCCATGGACGAACGCCACTGCGTTTTGAAAGGTTTACAGTGTTGTCCTTTCTTACGATTTAGTATGGTAAAGATAATGACGTGGGGTATGATTGCAATTGTAAAGTATGGAAGTGGGGAGAGGTGAGGACTGAGGATGGTGTGGTTAGAAGGCAGCTGAGTAACGGCAGGACTAGGTAGATCACGCCTCCTGGCCAAAGTTTGAGAATAGCTCAATTCCTTAAAATGGTTTGACACCCCTGAGTTAAGTCAACTACCTATTCACATTTTGACTGTACTACGATGTTAGAGTTTCTTCTGGATGCTGTTTTAGTACACATTCCCGCAGGAGTAAAATGAGCCTCCTAAAATAAATATAAAGTCTTTTCCCCTTCAGGAGGCAAGATAAGTAATAAACACAAGCAGTCAGGACTTTATAACCTTTCTACGTGTTTAATGAAGACTTTTTTAACACATTCTGGCATCGATAAAGTTGCGATCTTGGATGACATTTTGGCCCAAACTTCGTCAAAGTTCAGTCATATTTCCTTTAGATTTGCTTAAGAAGTGAGAACAGGCCTTGTTTTCCACAATTTAGGATTAAGATTCTATATGGATGTGCTCAATAGGATTCATGTTTGGGCTTCTGGGAGCCTAAGGAAAAACTTGTAACCCTTTTTTGTATCTGCCACAGAGTGGTGAGGTGTGACAGGTTGCACAGTCTGCTTGTAATACATACGTGTCAGACTGGATTTTTTCATGTTTCTCAAGGATGGATACGTTTTTCCTGAAATTTAGATGTCCCTCAACGAATATCAAATCAGTGTTTGCGTCGTGTGATCCAAAATTTTCATGTACTCATTTTATTTTTGCGAGATTTTGTTCGAAAATCTTAAAAAAAAAAAATTAAAATATACGATACATTGCAACTCGAACATTTTGCGACAATATCCAGTGCATAAATATCTGTCTACTACACAGATGTTTATGCGCATCTGCCAGTTTATGGATCCTGTCAATCAGTCAATAAATTTACTCAAATTAATTGCTTTTATTTACATTATTTTATGATCACAGTTTAATGGAAATGCTTAGAGAGAGAGAGAGAGAGGAGAGAGAGAGAGAGAGAGAGAGAGAGAGAGAGAGAGAAAATATATCTTTTTAAAAGAAACGTCACATACAAAAATGAAATCTGATACTATGATTAAATCCCTGAACGCATACAATTAAATACCTATAAAAAGTTCCAATACATCAAAAGAAAGGTTAATAAACGAATCCATAAATGAATTAAATCCTCGAAGTAACATTAACCATTAAGTTATAATTGAATTTCAACAAAAACTTTATAAATTACGTTATAAAACACATGCGACATAATGACAAGGCTTTTCTGAAACGTCGATGGCTTTTCGTCACCCCACAACGAATAACAGAACCATAAAAGAGCTTTTTCTCTGTCAAATGGGAATGAAAAGTCGTATAAAACCATTTCTAAATGCGAAGAAAGTGACTAGAAGGAAAGTATTTTTCTCCCATTCCAAAGTAGGAAGAGAAATTTCATATTATACTATTTATTTTTTAGGATTGTTGAAAGGCAACTAAAGTCTAGCTGCTTGTACGAGTATATTGCAAGTGGCGTATTATCTTCTAGAGAAAGCGATATACGTGACTTCTGAGACACCCTGTATATATATATATACAAATTACTGCAACTATCATTTACAAGTCTTCATTGACTAATTCTGTTTTGATGAACCAAGAGTTCAGATATGTATTATGTGATCTGCTCCATTCAGAGGCGCGGGTACCCATTGACCTTTACTCCATTCAGAGCAACTGTATCTAGTGTTAACTGTGGATTAGTTTCAGTGTTGTCCACACGTTTATCTCCTCTGAGAAGACAGATCTCCGATTCTCATATAAAATTTTCCATGTTTGTTAAGAAAAATGAAATATACAGTGAAACCTCTAAATAACGAAATATATAAACCGAATGGCTGTCGTTGTAGAGAGAGTGTTCGTTATAAAGAGGTTTTCCCTTGCCGATATTGTAGTGTATATTTTAATGACCTATTTAGACCCTCATTTATACATACTTTATATAGTATTGCATATACAGCATATTCAATGCATTACTTAAAAGTATTTCTCCGTGAAGAAGAAACATTCTGGCCAATTGTGCGTCTGCTTTTAGGCATCAGTCAGCATGCCGCTTACTTTCTTGATCGGTGAAATGGAGGTAGAGACGAACACGTGCAGCTTTGGCTGGGTTAGCGAAACCCACTTATAACGAAACGTGTTTTCGATAGAGGTTTTTTCGAAATGCCCAAGGTGTTCGGTAAAAAGAGGTTTTGTTATAGTGGAGTGTCGTTATTGAGAGGTTTTACTGTAATTCCAAACTAAAAACTATGATTAGTTCTCTTCCATATTTGTTGATTAGGTTTACTCTACTTAGACTATCTGTTTGACTATTTGCATTATCATTACATATGTATTGATCAAATTAATTAAACTAAGCATGTTAGAAAGCGCTTTCAGTTTCAATAACAACCTCTCTCCAGAGCCCCGGAGAGAGGAGTGTATGAGGTGTAAAAGCACCAGGGCCTGGGCTAGAAGATAAAGAAGGAGGTGTTTGGGGATAAAAAGGCCCGGAGTCAAAAGTAGCACCAGGGCCCGTGATTCTTATCCCGGGCGCCTAGCCTCTCTCTCATACATAATATTTTTTTTTCTTTAAAACCAGTTTGGGGACTTTGGGTGAAAGTTAAAATAAAAATTCCGCCCCCCCCTCCTACAGTCATCTGCAATTCTTTGACTGTCAGATTGCTTAAAAGATCAGAGGAACTTCACCGGTCGATCACGACTGCTCGATCACGAAACATTTTTGAGTTGCTCTCAAGCAGAAATGGGCGTTTCTTCCATATTGCGGATGACTATGGGTGATAACTGTACAATTTGTTCCCATACTTTAGATACATATGATATACTGCAATATAAATTGTACCTGTCTGCCTTCACAATCAGTCCAATTTTAAAGGGGATTATTATACTTTAAAGAACAAGGCAAAAATAGAATTTTGGGGGGAACTCCCGCGATGTATTCCTGACTTATACAAACGATTTTTTAACACTTTTTCGAGTGACATAGAGAAGCAAATTCCCCTTTTATTGCAATAACATTTTTCAAAGGATTTTTCTGAATTTTTTTTGTTTTGTTTCATTGTCCTCAGCAGTTATTCGTTTTGGTGCTCCACTTCGGTGTTTGTCTCGAAAGCTACAGCTTTCCTGCCACCTTTTTAGCCACTTATAATATACAGTTGAATGCTGTATATGTCAAGTTGATTTGCTGTTTCAGTGGATTTCTTCCCACTTCCTTTATCTTAAAGACTTTTCCACATTGAGCCATTTTGTTTCGACTTAAGACGTCATATTTGTCCAGTCACTTTTCCGGCTTCATGCTTTTATATACCAAATGAGTCACGTGAAAGCTCCAACGATATTGTTATAAAATTAAAAATGTTCACAGTATTTTGCAAACATTGCTCAGTAAAGGTAATTTTATATATAAAATTACCTTTAATGGGGGAGTTAATGGTAGAGAATAAGGGATATAACTAGACACTATCCCAACACGAAATGGAACGTTTAAGTAAACGTTAGTAAAACGCTTATTATTACATTTACTAAACGTCCCATTTCTTGATGGGATAGCTTCTGAACCATCTTTGCTTATTAATAAAAGCAAACGCGAAAGCAAAGTTCCAATGATTCGGAATGTTAAAATGCGTTTGTAGTTAAAGTTCATTGGTACAATGCACAAAAATGTTTAAATGGGACTTCTTATTATAGTCCTTCCCAAGTCATTTGTGAGGTCAGCTACAGTATATAGGGACTAAATATTACTACATATTACTGACTAAATATTACACCGTGACTTCTTATTTATAGTCCCTTCTCAAGTCATTTGTGAGGTCAGCTACAGTATATAGGGAATGGGGAATAGGGTGATTGCTTATTATTATTATTGTTTTTAATTTTAATTATGCGTTCTTTGGGCTAATATGAGGGTCTACGCAGGCTACTAAACTCTATAACCAATTATGAAAAAGTAAAAGTTGTGGATTAAGGTTATTTCTCTAACAATTCGTAATTTTTGTTGTTTTTCTGGAGGGGGGGGGGGAACTTTCGCTTCTTTTTCTCTTTGATCTTTGGTTGACGATTTATTTACCCCGTGACTAAATATCAGGAGGAAATGATGATAATAGTTCTTAAATAACCTACAAAATACATTTAAACATGAAACTTGCTTGTCTGATATTAACAGCCTGTGCATTCGCAACGTCATTAGCGTAGTGACGTTTGTGTGTGTGTGTGTGTGTGTGTGTGTGTGTGTGTGTAAGTGATTTGAGTGTTTTCAGTTCCGAGTTCAAGCGCCATGCCCAGTTAATTCACTGAAAATAAGAAGTGTGTCCTGTGCATTCATAAACTCCTTTAGTGCCGCGAAAGAAAGTCGTCAAAAAGAAACACAAAACTTAAAGCGAAAGTCGCCGATAAATACACAAAAATTAAGAAGAATCGTGACAGCTGAAAAAGTGGTTCTTCGAGAAAGCTTCGTTCGATACGGACAGGCAAGTAGTACTTTCAGCTGCAATCTGTTATACGAGCGTCCAGAGATCCACTGTCAATGTTCACTGTCCACTGTCGCCTATTTTCGCCCACTCTTATGAAGCTACTCCCTCAGTCACTCACGCTCGGAATCATCGAAAATGAAATGACTTCTTTGTGGCCTCATAGGAAGCGGAGAGTTTTCTTTTCTGTCCTGCAAGAAGGTGTCGGTGGTTCCGCCGTCGGTATCTGTTGCTACTTTTAGGCCTGCTGACCTCCTGGTCGGGTTTGTAGGCCTCAGGGTTCGGAACAGTTGAAACTCATTCCTCATAAGTTCGTGTCTCCAAGTAACACTTGAAACCCGTTCCAACGACGCCGAAGACGCTTCAGCAGCCATCTTCTCCATCATGTTATGTTTCATGTTATTGTTATCTAAATTTGTCTATTGTAATAAGTGTTAATAGAGAGGTTACCCAAATCATAGTTTCCTTGTCATTGAACTAGATACTCTATAGAAGGGTTGGACAAAATAATAGAAACACTCGCATTTTCGATACTGTATTTTCTGATATCATTAATGGCATGATATTCTTTATTCAAATGATATGTAAATGCATATAATATTAAGAACATCTTCTATTTTAATATACTTATATAAGTTATATTGGTATTTCCTGTTCTCGCGGAATAAATTAAAAAAGAAAGGGCGGTGGAAAAAGATATCATTAACTGTGAAACAAACAAAACCTTAAAAATAAACAGAGCAACTTATTAATTAATTAATAAATTAATTAGGTTACAAATAAAGTAATTTTTCAGTTCCGAAAGCTAAAATATAGTATTGTAATAAATGTCTTAATTCTAAAAGAATGGTCATAGTCCAATTCCTCACAGTAAGAAAATAATGACGCATAAAATTCCTCAGACGTGTTACGTATAAAATATTTTGCAGCGTTCCGAAAAAGCTTGCAACTTTCCGTAAAAACTAAAAACTTAAAAAAACTAAAAAAAAAAATATGTTGCAATTCAGCAAGTATGAAATAATAACCCGTCGTCCTTATGTACAAGTTTTTCAGTCCGGCCACTCGACATTTCATCTACAAAAGACATTGAGACCGAGGGTTCAAATCCCGATGTTGTTGGTAGTAATAATTGAGAATTAACGCAATAGACCGCATTAGCTGGTCTGAGCACTATGCCAGTTTCTGGCACTCATCATTGATCACTGTTATTCTATCGACACGTTTCGGGGATTAGATTAAGTTAGATTAGGTTAGGTTAGGCTTGGTTATACGTTACTTCAGGTTAGGTAAAGTTATTAGTGCGTGAATAAAATTTCCGATAGAAGAAATACGTGTGTATATAAGTCCTTCCAGTCCGGGATAAAACTGAATTAACAGAAGCGTCAACTGTATGCCCCATCAAGATTTTGGGTATCATACCCAAAATAATTAAGATCTAACTTCAAATAATTTTGGATATGATACCAATTTCTTAACAATATTTAGCGTTATCTCGTGCGAAAAGGAACTTTGTAAAAAACTGATTTTTAAAAGAAAAGAGGTTGGCTGTAAAAATCTCCTTAAATTGATTACCTCGTTTTTCTTCTCCTCTCAGAAACTCTCTGTTCCGGTCTTCCTTAGAACTTCCGTCCTCTAAATCCTTCCTGTTTCTCAAGACCAAAATCGGACGGTTTTACAACGAAATCCGACTGTGCATTTAATTTAAATTAATATAAAACGCTAATCTTTCAATTCAAGGATTTTTACTTTATTACCGATATTTGTCCAGGTATAAAAATGTACAGACTAAATTTAGTACTTGGTAATTTAGTGTGTGCACGCGCGTTTTTTCTGTGTACGCGCATTTGTTCGTGCGTGTGTGCGTGTGTGTGTGTGTGTGTGTGTGTGTGTGTGTGTGTGTGTGTGCGTTTTTTGTGCACGTGCGTTTTTTATGTGCTTGCGTTTTTTGTGTGAGCGCTCGTTTTTTGCGTGTGTGTGTGTGTGTGTGCATTTTTTACGTACGTATGTGTATGTGTATGTGTATGCATGTGTGTTATATGTCTGTCTATTAAGTACCCTTCTTTATCTCACTTTAGCGGGTTAAAAACGGCAAGGAAGCCAAGCTTAATTAATTATTCGATGGAAGTCTATAAGTCAAAAGGAAAAATTCTCCTTGAATGATAAAGAAAATAAAAAGAGGCCATAAATTAATTTATCTTATTTTTATTACTACGAAATTGAGGACATTTGACAAATGAACGTGTTTTTACGTAAGAAGCTATAATAATAAATTAATCGGGGCTGCCATTAAAAATAATAAAATTATCTCAATTCTACATTAATATTTTAATTAATTCGAATAAACCCTTGGTTTTTTTTTAAAGTTTCTCTCATATATATATATGTATATGGTGATTCAAAATTTTTAACACTTATATGGAAAAGAATTACAGATGTCATCCAATCAATACCACTAGAGATGGGCCTTAGGGCGCTCGAAGCAACGTTTGACCGCTTTCATACATGCATAGATATCCGTGGACAGCAAGTAAAGACTGCATGAAGCACTGTTTGCATCACAAAAAATGTTTACAAATAAATTGGAAATAAAAAATAAAATCCCATATACTGTAAGTGTTAAATTTGTTCCTAATCACCCTATATATATATATATATATATATATATATATATATATATATATATATATATATATATATGATGAATAAAACCACGAAGGGAAAAGAAACAGAAAGTGGTGCTCAAGCGCTTTCGTCTAATGACATCCTCAAGACGAAAGCGCTTGAGCACCACTTTATGTTTCTTTTCCCTTCGTGGTTTTATTCATCATAAATATTTTTCACGTGTCACTTTCGTGAATTAATTTTCATATATATATATATATATATATATATATATATATATATATGTATGTGTGTATGTATGTATGTATGTGTGTGTGTATGTATGTATGTATGTATGTATTAGTGATGCAACCTGAGATCCTGGGACCAGTTCGGACTGGTCCAGATTCCAGATATGTTTATTTCACACAGTTAAGTCACAAACTGTGTCAGAAACGTGTATTTCTAATATTATTTGTATGACATATTGAAACAAACGAGTAGCTTGGCTGAAACTCACACAATGTACTTGCAAATATTGAAAAGTAGCGGTCTGAACCTGTGGTCAGGACCCTTCCAATTGCATCATTAATTCACTAATATATATATATATATATATATATATATACACATTTCAACTGCAAAGAACACGCAGTATAAATAACGTAAAGAACGACGCTTGTATAGGAGAACATTCCGCGCAAGATGAGAAGAGAGAACGAACAAATGAAAAAATGAGGTAACCACCCGGGAATCGAACCCGGGATCTTCCGATTGCCGGTCAGATATGATAACCATTACACCACGGGTTATCATATCTGACCGGCAATCGGAAGATCTCGGGTTCGGTTCCCGGGTGGTTACCTCATTTTTTCATTTGTTCGTTCTCTCTTCTCATCTTGCGCGGTATGTTCTCCTATACAAGCGTCGTTCTTTACGTTATTTATACTGCGTGTTCTTTGCAGTTGAAATGTATATATAGATACGGCATGCGGGAGGTGCCCCCTTGGGGCATTGGTTTCTGCGCGTATGTAGAAGAATTACGGCATTTGTTCGAGTGAGGCCCGTGGTGTAATGGTTATCATATCTGAATGGCAATCGGAAGATCCCGGGTTCGATTCCCGGGTGGTTACCTCATTTTTTCATTTGTTCGTTCTCTCTTCTCATCTTGCGCGGAATGTTCTCCTATACAAGCGTCGTTCTTTACGATATATATATATATATATATATTGTTCAAAAAACAAGGAAATTACCGAGTAAATCACTCACAAATTGACAAATTGCGACATTTTTAAAAAAATATTTAGTTAAACTTAATTGTAAATGATTCGTATTTCACGTTTGATAAGAATTATATAGAAACTGTTTTTATATAGTTATGGAGTCTCTCTCTCTCTCTCTCTCTCTCTCTCTCTCTCTCTCTCTCTCTCTCTCTCTCAGCTGCGCATTGTCGACATATTTTGGACTTAACACGAGGAATTATGGGTCAATAACTGTCCAGCTAATCAAAAAACATGCATGCCGCAAATGTCCTAATCTCTACTAAACACATAAAGGAACACGTTGAAAAAAACCGAAACTTTTCAAACGTAATCTTGAGTAATGAACGTAACTTGCAATTATTTATGAGAAACGAAGTTACGTTCTGTCAGTAAAGAATTACTTGTTATATTCACGTTTTTGTTTTTGTTTTTTTAAACGAAGAATTTTAAGCCATTTATACCAAACTTTCCTCTTCAGGCTCAAATGTATGCATTTTTTAAGGCCAAAAAGTGCCAATCATTTGCATATTTTTATAAGTATATGCAATATCTATTTATTTATCTATCTAACTATCTATCTATCTATCTATATATCTATCTATATAGAATAATTCCAGATGAGTCGAACGTACCTAGCTATGTGAGATAGAGAGCACAAGAAACCAACTCTCTTCTTCACCAGGCCAACTCAAGAAGAGGGGCCACAAGCTTGACCTTCGTGAAATGAGGAACCATCGCACGGAACATTCAAAAGATTGAAAAGTTGAAAAGTGTGTATATATATATATATATATATATATATATATAAGTGATAAATGTAAATGAGTTTTGCTTCATAATAAGACCAACCTTGTCTTCTATACACGTTATATAACCATTATTATATATAAAAAAAAAACCACGCGAAATTACCTTACATTATCTTCTCTAAAATATTTTAAAAAAATATCATAAAACTCAAACAAAAATTCAAACAACATTTATTAAAAAAAAAAAAAAAAAAAAAAAAGAATCAAAATTATCGTCGTAAAATTTAACTTTTAAAAACTTAAAATCCAACCAATAAAGTACAGAAATAAATAATACGCTCTACCATAATAATAATGATAATAATAATAACAATAATAATAATCAAATAATAATAATCTCTTTAAGAAGCGTTCAGAACGCAAATCAAGGAAATATCATGAAATAAAATGAAACGAACGACCTCCAAAATAGGAGAAAATTCTGATCATAAAATTCATGCATTCGTTCAGCTTTCAAAGGACAAATTTTGAATTTTAATACGCCCCGTTTGAAGGGCAACTCATAAACAAAAATTATTGAAAGAAATTATCAGCAGCAGAGTTCTTGGGTTTTATATATATATATATATATATGAGAGACATATTTTTTAATGTGATGGCTGGGGGAATCGAACTTGGAGAATTAAGAACTCTTGTCACGCGAGATGACGTACCCTATATAGCCATTCAGTCCTACTTCCAAAACAGACCAAGATGAGTTGAAGAGGCAATAAAGAAAGGCTTTTCATTTGTGACGCAGGAAAAGCCTTTGAAGCAAGTCCAATTTTGCTTTTATTTCGTATTCCATCTTGCTTTTCTTTTTCTTTTTTTTAACCATGACGCATTCTTAGTGGACCAAAATTTGACGAGTTTCTTTTAAGTTTATCTTCGTGTGCAATTCTATAATTACGTCACATTTCCAAAAACTAATTAAACGTCGATGGATTAATTTACGTGTGTGAAACTTGGCACAATTTTTGTTGAGGACTTTTTTTCCTCCCTTTTCTTTTAATAGGCACTGAACACGCTCAACGTGTCAGTCCCTCCCCTCTCTTTTTATGAAATTATGTGACTATTCCAGGCAGTCTGGTTTCTTATCATGGTTATCATCAGCGTGCGATTTTTGTCTCATATTTTATTGACATAACGATGGAACCAAAATGTTTACATTCATTCACATTCTCCAAGAATGGTTTATCCCCTTTTTCTTATGGTTCCGAAGCACTGATATAGGCAAAGTTTGGTTTCAGAAAGATGGCGCATGTATGAACTCATTCAACTATTGTCATTTTCGACAGTTTGCGTGAAACTTTGGGCTTGAGAGTTCTGTTTGACAGGTACTGTAGCTCAGCTTCACGACTGTCCTCTTGCGTGACTTCCTCTGTCATTTGACCTCAATCCCTGTGATTTCTTCTTATAGGTACGGTACATCTAAAGTACATACAAGATCTTTAAATAAAATCCCACCAGGACGTTATAAGCTGTAAAAGCAGTAATTTTTAACGTAAAACTCGTTCCATTACAACCGAAATGATGGCGGACACGATAACAAATTACATTTCTCGAATCCACCAAGTAATTTTCCTCAAAAATCCAATTAAGTTTTGAAAATTTGGCATAAATAAATAACCACTTACTACATACATACATACATACACACACACACACACACACACACACACATATATATATATATATATATATATATATATATATATATATATATATATATATATATAAACAGTACATAAAGATGCCATTTGTTATTAATGATACACGATTTTGCACCAATGGGGAAAAATTCAAATTTTCTTAGCGTACCCAAAGTTATTTTATTAAGAAAGTTTCGTAACAAAATTTAATTTCCACTTCGATTTTTCTCCGCCAAGTTCGTTATTTACTTGGCAAAATATTATAATTAGCAAACTTTCTCTATTTAAATTGATTTTTAAACTTATCTCGACAAGAAATTTTTCATTCTTTAACGGTTATCCTTCGTACCCTTCGATATTTGGCCTTCAGATTCGTGAATATTTTGAAAAAAGAAAATTTGTGAGTGACATTTAATTTGTATATATATATATAGGCGGAATATCTCCTATACAAGCGTCGTTCTTTACGTTATTTATACTGCGTGTTCTTTGCAGTTGAATGTATATAATGTTACGGCATGCGGGAGGTGCCCCCTTGGGCATTGGTTTCTGCGAGTATGTAGAAGAATTACGGCATTTGGAAGAGTGAAGTCCATGGTGTAATGGTATCGCGTCTGACCGGCAATCGGAAGATCCCGGGTTCGATTCCCAGGTGGTACTTCATTTTTTCATTTGTTCCGTTTTCTCTCTCTCGTCTTGCGCGGAATATCTCCTATACAAGCGTCGTTCTTTACGTTATTTATACTGCGTGTTCTTTGCAGTTGAATGTATATAATGTTACGGCATGCGGGAGGTGCCCCCTTGGGGCATTGGTTTCTGCGAGTATGTAGAAGAATTACGGCATTTGGAAGAGTGAAGTCCATGGTGTAATGGTATCGCGTCTGACCGGCAATCGGAAGATCCCGGGTTCGATTCCCAGGTGGTACTTCATTTTTTCATTTGTTCCGTTTTCTCTCTCTCGTCTTGCGCGGAATATCTCCTATACAAGCGTCGTTCTTTACGTTATTTATACTGCGTGTTCTTTGCAGTTGAATGTATATATATATATATATATATATACAGGGTGTTTGAAAACTTTCTGTACAAATTGTAATGGGGGATAGGCAACACCAAGACAAACCCTTTTCGTCTATAAGTGTATGTCCGCTGACGTCACCATTCGGCGCGAGAGGGCGCCGCTGCAATTGGCTAAAAGGTGAAGTGGGCTAGACTCGCGCTTGCCGCGGGCATTCTTAAATCGGACGTAGTACGCGTAACATGTTTATTTAAAGAAGGCATGTTTATTTAAAGAAGGTGCTGAAAGTTGCGACCGGTAGCATCAATGCATGCCCGACAGCGTCGAAGCATTGACCGACGTACACGTCGAAAGATTCCCGGCATTTCGGGAACAGTTCCAGCGGCGACAGCGATTCTTGCTAGGAGGTCTTCTTCTGAGTAAATGGGAGTCTCGTACACGAGGTTCTTCATGTGTCCCCACAGGAAGAAATCGAGGCATGTTAAATCGGGCGATCTCGGTGGCCAGGCTACGGGCCCACCCCGGCCTATCCATCGGTCCCCAAAAGTGGCGTTCAGATAATCCCGCACATCGTTGCTGGAGTGTGCTGGGGCCCCGTCGTGTTGAAACCACATTCGTCTACGAATAGCCACGGGAACATCTTCCAGCAGTTCCGGCAACGTTTCTTCAAGAAATATCCAATAAACCCGCCCGTCGAGTCGGGCAGGCAGCAGGTATGGCCCAATCAACTTGCCATGGACCACACCCGCCCAAACATTGACGGCGAACCGTTCTTGATGAGCATGCACCCGTATAGCATGTGGATTTGCGTGCGCCCACACGTGAGAATTGTGCATGTTAAACACACCCTCACGTGTGAAACAGGCCTCATCTGAGAACAGCACATAAGCCGGAAAATTAGGCTGCACCGCTGTCTGCTGCAGAAACCAGCGTGCGAATTCCACACGAAGAGGGTAATCTCGAGATTGTAATGCCTGGACTCTCTGACGATGAAACGGATGTAACTGCTGCTCGTGCAACACTCTCCAGACCAGGTCGTGGTTCACACCGAGGATACGTGCAACACCTCGCGTGCTTGCGCTTGGATTGTCCTCAAATCGCCGTAGGATTTCTTCTTCCATGTCAGGAGTGCGCACGTTTCTCTCCCGACCAGTGTCATGCATGTTTGCATGGAATGTTCCAGTTTCTCGCAGTCGCCGATGCAAATGCGCAAACGTTTGGTGGTTTGGCACACGTCTGTTTGGGAAGCGCTGTCGGTACAACCTCACAGCAGCTCTTCCGTTTCCATTGGCAGCCCCATACACCATATGCATGTCAGCCATCTCAGCAGTCGTGAAGCGCTCCATGTTACGCGTACTACGTCCGATTTAAGAATGCCCGCGGCAAGCGCGAGTCTAGCCCACTTCACCTTTTAGCCAATTGCAGCGGCGCCCTCTCGCGCCGAATGGTGACGTCAGCGGACATACACTTATAGACGAAAAGGGTTTGTCTTGGTGTTGCCTATCCCCCATTACAGTTTGTACAGAAAGTTTTCAAACACCCTGTATATATATATATATATATATATTAGGGTGGCTATCAGCATATAGGGACAAAAATTATTTTTTTAACTTTAGAGTTCAGAAGGTCGAATTTTGTTCTTTATCATGAGAAAACTTAGCATGCCATTTTTGAAAGCAATCAAATCATATTTCATATTTAGGGGTGGCGCACGGCAGTATAAAAATGTAGAGTAATGTACTTTTAATCAATAGTAAAATATCCCATTTATTTCTTTGCAAAATTTGCAGAAATTATTATTGAAATGTTTATATGAAATATTCATATGTTTTCAGATATATAGTTGTATTTATGATATAATATCAATATATGTAATTTCTTCTTGTGACTTTTGGCATCTGAAAAACTGGCAAGGAGCAAGCTGCAACTGAAATTCTCAGTTAACTACATGCTGAGGAAGTGCGTATGTGGTAGTAATTCGTGCTCCATTTATTTCACGGTTAGGAGTTTCACGTCCTAAAATTTAAATTTTTTTTGCAATCATGGCTAGTACTAGTTATAGTACTCGTTCTAAGACAGATATATGGCTTGTTCGTCCAACTTTACTTCCTTCTCAGCAGCAAGTTTTGGCACATTTTTTTTACCATCATTCAGAGATGAAGCTCCCTTTAAAAGATAGTGCTAAGAACACTTTGATCAGCGTTATGGGTTTCTGGAAGAAAGCCAGTATTCCAACTGCGCATGAACATGATCTTACTAAGCGGTTGCTCAAACTTCATTCTGAATGGAAAGCATTACAAAAAAGTAAGTCCCGTCGATCTCAAAAGCAATTTCCAATGAAACACACTTCACATCACGACTCAATGAACGAGTCGATCCATTCGGAAAATAGTACATCTCAAAAATTAAAAAGTTTTTCTCAGGGTAACACCCAACCACAATTGAAGAAAGCAAGATCTCAAAACATAATGATTCCCGAATTAGCGCAAGCTCTAGACCGTACAAAGACCAGCAACCGTTCAGCAGCTCATATCGTTGCTGCTACGGCAAAAAGTTTAGGATATGATGTAGAGTCACTATCGATCAATAAAGATTCTATTCGCACCAAAAGGCTGAAAATTAGAAAAGAAACTTCAGCTAATATCATTGAACACTTTGCTCCAGAAACCCCCCTAGTAGTTCACTGAGATGGAAAAATGCTACCTGATATCACAGGAAAAAATCTGTCGGTTGTTTGCCTGTGGTAGTGACTGGTAAAGATATCGGCAAGCTTCTTGCAGTGCCTAAACTTACCTCCAAAAGTGCAAAAGCAATTGCAAAGGCTGTTGTTGAAACTGTAAAAGAATGGAATTTAATCAACCAGATCGAAGCTATGTCGGTGATACCACGGCAAGTAATACAGGAAGGAGAGGAGGTGCCTGCATCCTGATTGAACAAATGTTGGACAAAAATCTTCTGCACCTAGCCTGTCCTCATCATATCCATGAGATTATAGTTGGAAATGTATTTGGCGTCCTTTTTGGTCCCTCATCAGGACCTGATATTGCTTTATTTAAGCGATTACAGCTAGAATGGAGTAACATTGATAAGAGTACAGTAAGCTTGAACCAGTGATTGGTGATAATGAAATGACCTTAGACATATCTGAATGGAAGGAAATAATTGAATTCTGTAAAACTAACCTAGAAGAACGTCAACCAAGAGATGATTACCGAGGAACCTTAGAATTAACATTGTTGTTTCTGGGAGAAGTACCCCCACGAGGAAGAAGACTGATGTAACCAGGTGCTCTACATCGTGCACGTTGGCTAGCAAACATAATTTATTCTATAAAGATTTTTCTCCTCCGTTCACAGGTTCGTCTATCATCAAGAAAAATATCACCTTTAAGAAGATTCAATTTATTCACTACAAAGATTTATGTAAAAGCATGGTTCAAATGCCCCCAAGCAACTTTAGCTCCTGAAAATAACCTTGAGCTCCTTCAGCAATTAAAAACTTACCCAGACACTGTCGTCTCCAAATCTGCAGGCAAGGCATTCGTAATCATTTGTGGTATTTAAGTGAACGTCTGATTAGTCTCTCTTTCTTTGATGATCGTGTGCCTTTAGAAATGAAGAGATTGATGGTCGCAGCTCTAAACAATGAAGGAGATAAATGCCCTCCAAATAGAATTTGTCCAACGATTGTTGAAGGAAAAGATCTGTCATCATTTGTCACAGCAAACTCTCGACAACTGTTCTCAATTTTAGCGTTGGAAGATGACTTTCTAACTTCTGTAGATCCAGCTCAATGGGAACAGATTCCAGATTATCAAAACGCTTCCAAGATTCTTAAAAGCATGAAGGTTGTCAATGACGTAGCAGAAAGGGGAGTAGCATTGATAAAAGAAAAAAAATAATATATTCTAATCAACACTGAAAATTCCTATGATGCGCGACTTTTGCGCCACCCTGTATATTATATATATATATATATATATATATATATATATATATATATATATATATATATACATTTCAACTGCAAAGAACACGCAGTATAAATAACGTAAAGAACGACGCTTGTATAGGAGAACATTCCGCGCAAGATGAGAAGAGAGAACGAACAAATGAAAAAAATGAGGTAACCACCCGGGAATCGAACCTGGATCTTCCGATTGCCGGTCAGATATGATAACCATTACACCACGGGCCTTGCCGGTCAGATATGATAACCATTACACCACGGGCCTCACTCGAACAAATGCCGTAATTCTGCGCGTATGTAGAAGAATTACGGCATTTGTTCGAGTGAGGCCCGTGGTGTAATGGTTATCATATCTGACCGGCAAGGCCCGTGGTGTAATGGTTATCATATCTGACCGGCAATCGGAAGATCCAGGGTTCGATTCCCGGGTGGTTACCTCATTTTTTCATTTGTTCGTTCTCTCTTCTCATCTTGCGCGGAATGTTCTCCTATACAAGCGTCGTTCTTTACGTTATATATATATATATATATATATATATATATATATATATATATTAAATGTCATTCACAAATTTTTTATTTCTAAATTAAATAGTCATGAAATTGACGTCATATATTGAAGGGAGAAAGTATGGCATATTTCTTCTATAAATAAATTGAAACTTTTTTCTTCTTCTTCCGTTTAGTTGGGACCTATTTTTTTAAAATGGACATTTCCAGAAAGATTCTATTTAATTTGATTAAGTATTTTATGCAGTTTTACTTTTACTAACCTAACCTAAACCTAACCTAAACTAACTAAAAACGGGGCCACTAAACGGAAAAGTTCCAGTAACATGTATACGATATATATATATATATATATATATGGAATGAATAATATCAGACATGAAGACGCAAAAGGTTTCATGATGAAAAATTCGCCCCGAGGTTTGTTTAAGTACACGGCAGGTTAGGTTAATTTTATTTTCGCGGGAGTATAGTGGTTACGGCTCTCACCGTCTACTCGAAAAGTGGTAGGTCCAAATCCTAGTTGGGGGCTAATTTTATTTCTTGCATACTCATATATACCTTTCCTTTCAGCCTTTCAAATGTTCTGCGCGATGATTCCTCATTTCACGAAGGTCAAGCTTGTTCCTCATATATATATATATTATTCTGTTTAATCTGACATATTTGTATGTTTGTCTGTTTGTTCCTGTTCTCTTCCTTTTTTTCTCTCTCTCTCTCTCCCCTTCTGTCTATCGACGGAGATATATTTCTTTGTTTTTTCCAATAATTTTCAATCATGCAACAATAAAAAGCAGTCCTGCTCAACGTCTTAAATTCACGTAGAAAGGAAAAAAAACGTAGAAAACAAAATACAAAAGAAATGCGAGAATTTCCTTACGATATAACATTCTTATATATATATATATATATATATATATATATATATATATATATATATATGATGTAAACCCACAAGAAAAAAGAAAAATGACTCCAAGGTCTTTCGTGTATTCAGAAGTACACCTCTTCAGGGAATCTGAATACACGAAAGGCCTTGGAATCATTTTCTTTTTCCTTGTGGTTTGCATCATTCATTCATTTCACGTATTTAATTGTGAAATTCATCCCATATATACATATATATATATATATATATATATATATATAATATATATATATATATATATATATATATATATATATATATATTGACGAGAAACGTACGGTAACTTTTATTTCTCTCCAAACCAAATACAGAAACTTAAAAGTATTTTCAAAATTTGCAGTTATTTTCTTTTGAAAATCTTGTTTTTTTGTTTACAATTTTGAAATTTGTCGAGAAATATCAGAGGAAGGCCTATTTACTCACCGAATCCAGATATTTCTTTGATATTACTTAAGAAAAAAATACATATTTACACACACACACACACACACACACACACACACACACACACATATATATATATATATATATATATAATTTTTAAATGCTTTAATACAGGAAACGGATATCGTAAAAATAGTGTAGTTGAAGCATATATAGAAAAAGTATATATATATATATATATATATATATATATATATATAGGGGGGAGAGAGAGAAGAGAGAGAGAGAGAGAAAAGAAAGAAAGAGAGAGAGAGAAAGAGGGAGAGAGAGAGAGAAGGAGAGAGCAAAACCTACTTTATTTTACGCTTCTCGGCCTTGCTTTTACAAAAAGTAATTAGACCACTTCAAAAACTGACTCCTGTTCAATCTAAATATTGTACTTTGTTTAGTAGTATGGGACGTAAAATGATACAGTGATTTTGAACAAAACATTTACTCTTCATAGTAAAATAATAATTTAAAATTATGTCTTTTTATCCGTCAAAGGAAGTAGTACAGGTGCAAAAGAATATTTTTTTTGTGCTTTAAGATATTCTTTCGTATAGTCACAAACCAAAAAAGTGAAGAAAAACAATCTTTCCGAGTATTTTCGAGTTTATTTCATTTCTTCATGAAATAAGAAGAAAAATAGGTCTAAAAATCAATCCAATTCAATCGAAAACCGCGTGACAAATAAGGTTACGACTTCCAATCGGAAGTTAATCGCTTAGAGTGATCGCCTTTTCATTTTTTGGGATCAGATTAGAAATTTACACTTTTCGGACGTTGATTTTCATCAGTTTCGTGAAATGAAGCGAAAAAGGACGAAATTTTACGGCTGAAAGAGCTTGCGGATGTTGGTTAGTTGGTTGGCTGATCGGTTTAACCTCCTTCGTCTCCTGTGATGGGCGGCGGTAACGCCATCAACTGGGAGAACTAAGTCTTCTTTAGGAGGACAACATGCGGGTTAGAGATATATAAATTATGTACAGCGGGTTCGTCACTGCACCCCTTTTGGATTTATCTAACTGAATTTGGGTAATTATTTTTGGCTGAGTTGCGTGTAAGTGTGGAAGAAGAATAGTTATACGACTCCAAATAAAAATTATACCATGCTTAAATACGAGGTTCAGAATAAACCAGAATAAACATGGGTATCTGCCCGTACAATGTAAGTTACATTCACGTTCCAATATCCAAGCTTGGGTGTTAAAATTTTCATCAAATCGTACCACTGTCCAAATTACAGAAATCTCAGGAACAATATGACCCACAGACAAGTATGAGAGTGTGTAATGGTAGAAAAATATAGTACTTTCAAAATTGGTTTCCTCTCTAAGTATGATTTCTTCAGCTGCACTTTTGTACCGATGTTGTTTCGACTCATGCCAGACAATTTTATTCAGTCTCAAAGAGATCTCTAAACATTAGAGAGTTAAACTTATCTTTCTAAAGTCTACAGTTAAGTTGGAGGAATAATTTTTAATGTAAAAACAAAACAATCGAATATCGTTGTCAATCAAGGAATTAACTGGAAGCCAGAAGCCGTAATCTCATTTCTCAGTCTCTTTAGTGCTGTATGGGTACAGATGCCCTTTTTTTTTCCTTTATAAGAAGTGAAATAGTTAAAAAAAGGTATTCCTTAACGGTTTAATTTACAGACATACATACATACACATACATACATACATACATACACATATATATATTATATATATATATATATATATATATAATGGAAAGAGTGTTGGAAGGGAAGTGTACAGCGATAAAACATATCTGCTTCGAAAACAACACTCGTGAGAACAAAGAAACAAAGAGGGGACCCAGCCCCGCGAAAAAAGACTCCAAACGGTGAAACAAAGAAGACTGAAGGCACCTTTACAAAATAGAAAAAAAACAAGAAACAAAGTTTTTGTTCGTTCCCACCAAGGAGTGATGCCCTATTTCCACCTAAAAATGATAAGAAACATTACGCCATTGGACCCTGAGGGATTTCGGACCCCAGTGTTTGGTTATATGGAATAATATGGGGTAACCTATAACCGGAAGTATCATGTAACTATGCACATACCGGGGGCCAGTGACGTGTTGTTTCCTACATTTAAGTAGAAGTAGTGATGCGTCACTCTTTGGAGGGAAGACACAGAAACTTTGTCCGTTTATTTCTGTCTATTTTGGGAAGGGAGGGGGGCTGCAATCTTCTGTATTTGGTGCTTTTCGTGGGGGACGGGGGAATCGGGGCTGGATTCCCTCTTACGCTATTCTCCATTCCACTCTTTAATTCTCTCTCTCTCTCTCTCTCTCTCTCTCTCTCTATATATCGATATATAATATATATATATAATATATATATATATACAGGGCTATTTAAATGATTCATCCGATTTCAACTGAGAATACTTCCGTACCTATCAACCTTGCATCAACTAGGCATACCACCACATGAAAGAAAATCTTCGAGTTTTACAATAATCACCGCGAGAGGGCTCCAAAGTCACGCCGTGGCCTAGCCTAGCAACAAACAGTCAGTGTGAAAATGGCGTGGGCCCATGACTTGGTGCTCCACAGCTGGCCCCCTAGGTCGCCGGATCTTACACCGTGCGACTTCTTCCTTTGGGGGTACGTTAAGGATACTGTGGTACGTGCCACGTTGCACCATCTTTGGATGAGCTCCGAACCCGCATTGTTACTGCCGTAGAGTCAGTGACAACGGACATGCTGGAGCGAGTATGGGAGGAATTCGACTATCGTGTCGACGTTGCTCGTGTAACTAGGGGAAGTCACATAGAGCATGTATGAGGTGAGAGACAAAATTTGGACAGTTTTTTCTTTTGGTTGATGTATCACAAATCACTGTATTTGTAACATTAAAAAATATTCTCATTTGAAATCAGGTGAATCACTTTGAATAGCCCGTGTGTATATAATATATGAACATCATGAGTCGCGTGTTGTGTACTTATAAATAGTTGGTACTTACCACAGGTAATGCAGGTGAAAATCAAGTAAAACAAATTAATTCTTTGGCGCATTTTGTGGCTAAAACAGTCTTGGAAATTTCGTTTTAAATTACATCACTTCAATTTGGCCTCTTGCAAGGAATTCAAATCTGAAAGATAAAATTAACTTTTATGGATTATTTCTATACAGTTTCATGCACATTTCTTTAAATTGGTTCTTGTAACTATGATTTTATATATATATATACATTGTCGTTGCAGTTTGATGTTCGAGCTCCATTAGGGCATTAGCAAGATGCTCTTGTGGGATGTATCCAGTAATAATCTCTGATTCTTTAACGGAGTTCTGCCATATCCTTTTGGTTTGTTACGATAGTGTTTCAATAAGTGCCTATAGATACAAACCCAAAGGAATTAGTCGGGTAAGTGATGTGAACATGCTATCAGTCCAGTACGGCCTATATCCATCGCTATGTCACGTGACTATATAATCTGTACGTTTTTCTTTGACTATTTGTATCGCGACTAGAGTGAACTATATATTTACATGCTGCAACAACTTTTACGTGATGTAACATGAAGGGTGTAATCTTTCCACAAGATGGAGAGCATCCCCATTAAGCCGTTGCTGGCCGCAATATTCTCGATGTAACCTTTCCTCAGCGCTGGATAGGCCGTTGTGGACTAATAGCACAGCCACTTCGATCACCCGACTTGACCTACTTGGATTTTGGAGTTGTGAGTCTTTCGCCTAACCCTCTGGGGAGCAGTTAGGAAAGCTAAGTTTTGCGGGAAAGTTTCCGACCGAAACGCGGCTTTCTGGATTTTTAGATATGGTGGGGGAGTATGTTAAAACATTTGTATATCGTGACAAAGCTAAGGATCTGGCACAAGTTTGTCAAAGAATCAGAAAGGTCATCGGATCGATTCCACAAGAGTGATAATGAAAGACGCTTAAAAAAATGTATGAAAAATACTTTTGACCTATTCATTACGAGGCAGCATTTTTTCATATAAATGAAGAATCTATATTACATTTTTATTATGAATGAAAACATTTGAAAAAGTTTACATCTGCTTTGTCTGCGTATGCTCGCTGGTCTTGTTTTGAATTTAAAGTAGGTTGATTATGACCAACATTATAATTAGTTACCTAATACAGTTATTACAAATTATCTTTATTTTATATGTAAAATATGATAATAAAAACCGACTCTAATAGACAGAGTCTATTAGAGTGGGTTTTTATTATCATATTTTGACCTTCACGTAGAAAAGTAAAGTTTTTTGCATTTAATATGTAAAATAATTTAATACATTCGAAGAGATTAATCTAAAATAATAAATACATACTGAATTTTAATTATCACTTATATAATAATAATAATAATATAATAATAATAATAATAATAATAATAATATAAAACCGAATCTGAAATAATGTAGCTGAGCATATTCAGAGTTCCCCTGACTTGAGGTTTGGAAATATGTGCTGTAATATTGTTAAATTTAGTAATGTAAACTTTTTCGAAATTTTTAAAGGGATTTTTTTTAATATAAATATTTTTCCCTTCTCATAACTACAGTTGTGAGATGTAAGTTGTTTTCATTTACCTTCATACGCATGTTATATTACAACGTTATTAAATCACACACGGTAAATTTCTAAACTGCAGTTAAAACATGTAGCTTTGAACCTGTTTAAAAAAGTGGGAACAAAACATATGTTTAGAAATGTGTTTTAATTTAGAACACTATTTTTACAGCATATCTATATTATACACAGGGTGAGTCAAACGTCTGGAAACATAGGAACTATGCTTTTCAATGCAAATATAGATATATATATATATTATAATATATATATATATATATATATATATATATATTGCAGTGAAAGCATAGTTCCTATGTTTCCATACTTTTAACTCACCCTGTATATATATATATATATATATATTATATATATATATATATATATATATATATATATATATATAACGTAAAGAACGACGCTTGTATAGGAGAATATTCCGCGCAGTACGAGATAGAAAGAACGAAACAAATGAAAAAATGAGGTAACCGCTCGGGAATCGAACCGGGGTCTTCCGATTGCCGGTCAGATATGATACCACTACACCACGGGCCTCACCCAAACAAATGTCGTAATTCTTCTACATACGAGCAGAAACCAATGCCCCAAAGGGGCACCTCCCGCATGCCGTAACATTATATACATTTTTAACTGCAAACACGCAGTATAATTAACGTAAAGAACAACGCTTGTATAGGAGAATATTCCGCGCAATACGAGATAGAAAGAACGAACAAATGAAAAAATGAGGTAACCGCTCGGGAATCGAACCCGGGGTCTTCCGATTGCCGGTCAGATATGATACCACTGCACCACGGGCCTCACCCAAACAATTTGTTTGGGTGAGGCCCGTGGTGTAGTGGTATCATATCTGACCGGCAATCGGAAGACCCCGGGTTCGATTCCCGAGCGGTTACCTCATTTTTTCATTTGTTTCGTTCTTTCTATCTCGTATTGCGCGGAATATTCTCCTATACAAGCGTTGTTCTTTACGTTAATTATACTGCGTGTTTGCAGTTAAAAATGTTATAATGTTACGGCATGCGGGAGGTGCCCTTTGGGCATTGGTTTCTGCTCGTATGTAGAAGAATTACGACATTTGTTTGGGTGAGGCCCGTGGTGTAGTGGATCATATCTGACCGGCAATCGGAAGACCCCGGGTTCGATTCCCGAGCGGTTACCTCATTTTTTCATTTGTTTCGTTCTTTCTATCCCGTATTGCGCGGAATATTCTCCTATACAAGCGTTGTTCTTTACGTTAATTATACTGCGTGTTTGCAGTTAAAAATGTATATAATGTTACGGCATGCGGGAGGTGCCCTTTGGGGCATTGGTTTCTGCTCGTATGTAGAAGAATTACGACATTTGTTTGGGTGAGGCCCGTGGTGTAGTGGTATTCATATCTGACCGGCAATCGGAAGACCCCGGGTTCGATTCCCGAGCGGTTACCTCATTTTTCATTTGTTTCGTCTTTCTATCTCGTATTGCGCGGAATATTCTCCTATACAAGCGTCGTTCTTTACGTTAATTATACTGCGTGTTTGCAGTTAAAAATGTGTGTATATATATATATATATATATATATATATGAGATTTATTCTTCGTGGTTGTACACTCTATTCTAAAAGTTCTGTGGTGAAATTCCATGTTTCCTGCCATTATTTATTGGCAAAAATGATATAGTTTTACGACAGGATTCTTGGAATCAATTGTACGTGTATCTACGGGCCTTATAATTTTCTTCAGTTCTTATTATATTTTTTGTTTTAATTATTATTATTTTTTATATTTAAACATTATTTATATCGTGTATAATTATTAATTATTTTATTTACTTTTGTATTTGTTTAAAATGTGTTTGTTTACATTTTCTCGTATATTGTTTAATATTGTTTAATTGCATTTGTTACGAAAAAGTTACGTTTACAAAAATTACATAAAAACTATTAACAAAAAAGTTACGGCAACGTTACGAAGTAAAGTTACGTTTAATAAAGCTAATACGTAAGTTACATCTAATATTTATTAAATAATACTGGCCGAATTTGTCTCGTGGACCTTTCCTTGGATACCCCTGCCATTGCGTGTTTTAAATGAAGAAAACCCGAATCATAAGCGAAAAATTAACTAACGAATTAAAAAATATTACCAGATAAAGAATACAGAATTTAGTCCTCATCATTTTTAGGCGAAGTTCTCTTGTACATGATTTCCAAGGATCATTTTCATGTGAAATGACTCTTCAGATTATTTTAAGTGCAAAATGGAGCCCATAAAAAAGTTATTTTCCTATTTCAAAAAAAATGTATGAAATTAAAAAAGGTTTTAATATATTTTGTATTTTTAGTATGGAAAAAACATAATTATCTCTTTAGAAATACGATAGACTGTACATCCTCGTAATTATTATTATTATTATTATTATTATTATTATTATTATTTTATATTAAAACATTATTTTAATTATTAAAATTTAACTATTTTATTTTGTTTAGCCACCGAGAAAATTGTTTGGTAAGTTTCTGTAACATTCAAGGCATAGCGAACAATGTGCGTATCTCTCTCTAAATATGATAGTTTGAACAATGTTTTCTTTAGTAGGTTTTGGTCTCTTGTTTACGCGAGACTATATTGTATATAAGCGTATGCAAAGTTTAACACGGATATGCCAGTACAGTATGTATTTTTATAAAGAACTACAGTAACCGTATATTGATGTTAATACAGAGACTGATGGTGTAGTTGTAAGAAACTTTCTCGGGACGTGGCCCGCGTGACGAGGGAACGAAACCTACTCTGTGCTGCGCATTTTACTTCAGTCTTTGTATTAACATCGACCTACAGTTATTGTGGGTTTCTATAATAATAATTACGGAAGGTTTGTTTGGGTAGTGGATTAATAGACGAAATATTAATTAATTTAGTATACACAAACGACCTGATATTTAATACATTATATACTAACTCTTATTAGTCATTATTATATAAATATGATACACATAGCTACAAGTATGATGTAATTATTATATAAATATGATACACATAGCTACAGTATGATGTAATTATTATATAAATATGATACACATAGCTACAGTATGATGTAATTATTATATAAATATGATACACATAGCTACAGTATGATACAATTATTATATAAATATGATACACATACGGTATGATACAATTATTATAGAAATATGATACACATACAGTATGATACAATTATTATAGAAATATGATACACACAGTATGACACAATTATTATATAAATATGATACACATAGAGTATGATACGCAATGATACACATTGAAATTGCTTTCAATAAAGGAATGCTGATAAAAATTTAGGACTAAATGTATTATTGCATTATTGCAGAGTACTTGTTTATTTCTCGTGTAATGCTTTACCTGTTTTTTGTACTGTATTTGTATCATATGTACATAATAATGACTTTTAAGATTTAATATATAATGTAGGCCTATTACATGTTAGTTCGTTTGTGTATTCAAATCAAATCATGATTTAGGTATTATTTAATCATAACTACTTATGAAGTGGTATTTTTTACTTTTAAATAATCTGAGAGCCCAGTAAAGCCTAAAGTTTAAGAGCCAAATTAGATAAAAATAAATAGTTTAATTGACAGTTGCTTCGTATTGGTAAACCATTGTAACATAGCAAAAACTTGTAATATATTTATTTTATAAATAAAAAAATGATTGATTGATTGATTGGTTTCCTCAAAAAGTACATGATTAAACGAGATACGCTAAAAATTTACACTTTAAAGGATTTCTTTTTATTTCTCGGATGGTGTAATGGTAAGATAACATGCTCGGGACGTGGCCCAGAGGCGCGTGGACGAAAACTCCTCTGCGCTGTACTTTTTACTTTAACTTTTTACTTTTTACTCGGGAATATCCGAAGATAGAATCATTAAGAAAAAAACCATTCAGAACACTGGTAGCTCCCTGCATGACTGCGTCATCCTGTGATAAGTAACCATATTCGAATCTTTGAATCTTATTGAATTTTGTGTGCCATATTGTTTGTGGGTTTCCATATTGTAAAAAGAAACCCAAACTCTCATAAAGGCATTTCTCTCCCTAGATAATTAAATAACTTTTCTAACGTTAAGTAATTAATGTTCCGCGGTTACCAAAGAGGTGTAGAAAAAAAAATACAAGTGAATTTCGTCGTTCCAAGTTTTTATTGCAATCAATTATAGTAACAACAGCATCGCCATCAAGTTGGTTTATCTCACTGCATGAAAAAGTTTTAACTCTCTCTCTCTCTCTCTCTCTCTCTCTCTCTCTCTCTCTCTCTCTCTCTCTCTCTCTCTCTGTAACCACTGATAGTTAGTATGGTCTATGGGCTAGCTTTTTGTTCGTGTCTAAAATGTGTATTGACACGAAATACACCTTTACCAAACCAAAGATTTTGAGATACCTACAGTGCTTTTCACCGATCACTGCAGTCAGATTGTCCAGTAACGTGGCCACGGGTGAGTGGCGACATGTCACGAGCACCAGCTGTACGAGCATCTTTTACAATCTACGGACTCTTCAATGCGGAACACGTTCTGTTTCTAACTAAATCATAGATCTTGTATACATAAAATCAGCTGTTTTAATGATTTTAAGTGGTGTTAGAATGGCCTTCCAATTTATGGCCCTCGACTGCTTTGTACCTTCCTTATCATACGATCTTTATGAGTAATAAATCGCTATGAAATTACTTAAAACTATTTCGGTGTCTATAAATTGGATTAGGGACTGTGTGAGAATGTCCGGAAGTGAAGGAAAGGGGGTTTTGAGGGGCCAAAGTGATCCCGTCATGTCTCATCTGTGTGAAATTTGAGAGAAAGAATTTCCACTTATTCGGTGCGGTATTTGGTGCAGATAATTCGGATTTTTTTAATTTTTAATTAGTGGCGTTATCTTAATTGTTAAAAATGTCTTGTGGATTGATTCATTCTCTAATATAATAAATCAGTCTATTTTGTCTTTTATTTATTTATTTATTTGTGTGTGTGTGTGTGTGTGTGTGTGTGTGTGTGTGAGTGCTTTTGTTTGTTGTTTTCAAACAATGGTGAAATTTTAAAGAATCTTCAAAGTTCCTTATAAAAAGCAAAACCGTCAAATATATCGCAACATCTCTTCAAAGATTAGCTTCATGTATATAATAGATAGATAGAAAGATAGATAAATAGATAGATAGATAGATAGATAGATAGATAACGTAATAAACACGTTTCCAAAAATAAGGTAAAATGTAAAAATACTTTTATCAGAGAAAAATTTATCAAGTTCCACAATACAAGTTTTGGTACTTTACTCATCATCTTTCAGCTGTACTTTTCTTATAAGTGAAATCCTTAATTAAACACTAAATTTCATAAGTAATGAAAATAGAAATAATAATTATTATTATTATAATAATGATAAACGACAATGCTAGCAATGGTCATAATGGAAATGTAAATAATAAGAGGAAATATATTATTCTGCCATATAATAATAGCTTACAGATTGCTAAGAAGTTTCTCGGAAATACTAATCATAAAATAGTCTTTAGTTTCCCACAGAAAGTCAGCAGTCAAATAATAATAAACGAAATTGATATAAATGGTAAATCTGGAGGGGTATATAAAATCCATTGTAGTAACTGTGATAACAACTATATTGGACAAACAGGTTGAGGTTTGGAAAAGCTGTTGGAGAAGCACAAGAAAAATGTTAGGTTTGCTAATGAATTTACTGCAGTTTTTTATAATAATAAACATAATAATTACTAAGTTAATTGTAATAATAAATTCATAATTATTAAGTTAATTCGAATAAAAACAAAATAGTTTTTAATTCAAATAATTAAATTAAGAGATTAATAATGGAATCCGCGTCAGTTGAAACTCCTCCAAACTTCATCCTCTCAAAAGGACACAATTAATTTAATCCAGTGATTAGAAAGGTCATAACAAGCCACGCCCCAACTACTTGAACCCCGACCCGTTTAATATTTAAGAATTTTACTCGTTTTAAACTTACTCACTGTACAGCTGAAAGGTGATACATGAAGTGTCGAAAATTGTAATATGAATATTCATAAAAGGTTTTCTAATAAAGTTCCTTTATTATATATATACAGTGGTGTAGTGCTGTGGGAACGCGTGGGAACGGCGTTCCCTTACTTTTTTTGGTAGACGGAACGGCGTTCCCTCACTATTTCAAATAAATCCGAACTTACAAATCTCTAACGTCATGAAATTTTAATTCCCACCCCTAGAAGAAATATGAGAAAGAATCATTAACTGTTTCATTTCTTTTAGCTTCGACTGAGGCAATGCTAGCCTATAAAGATCTGGTGAAACAGTCACCACGGCGTACCAGTTGTTAACTTTTTTTAGTTAATCATTCCAGTTGTTAGCTATTTTTATTGATCGTACTGGATGTCATATATCTAATGACACTGGAAATACTGCATCTTCAACCTTGGAATATATCCTAATATCCAGTGCATATGACCTCAAAATATCCCTGAAATTGGTCAGATTTCAAAAGATTTCCCGGGGGGCTTACAGTGCCCCCGGACCCCCAGCTGTATGGGCTCGCCGCGCTCGCCATTGTCCCCCGCCGCATCTGAGTAACACTTTCAAAATGCGTTCCCTCACTTCTTTATTTAGCACTACACCACTGTGTATGTATATACAGGGTGGGCGGAAAGTAGCTCCCTATTTTGGATTGGTAAAAAAATACGTATATTATCCATTTATTTCAGAAGAAATAATATGAAAAGGTAGGCATACATGGTAGGTTTTCTCTAAAATTCAATGTGGGCTCCAACTCTTTCCACCAGCTTCTGGAGCCGCCCAGGAATGGCGTCCACTGACTTTAGCAGGAACTCCGGCGGGATGGAGGACATGACTTCCCGAATTCGGTCCTCCAGTTCTTCCAATGTCCTCGGTTTGGTGCGGTAGACTTCTTCCTTTACCCACCCCCAAAGAAAGAAGTCGCACGGTGTCAAGTCGGGGCTCCTGGCTGGCCATTGATGTGGACCACGACGACCCATCCAACGCCCAGGGAAGTGGGCATCCAGCCACTCACGGACAACAAGAGCGAAGTGCGGAGGGGCGCCATCTTGCATAAATATCAGATCGTCGATGTTCTCCCATGTGCTGACAACCGGCCAGACCTCGTTTCGCAACATAGCAAGGTACCGCTCAGCATTCATGGTGTTGCGCAGAAGGAACGGGCCCACAACCTGATCTGAGGTCATACCACACCACACCGTTACACTGAACCGATTCTGCCGTTTTTCAGCGGTAACCATGGGATCCTCTCCTGCCCAGTAGTGGCAATTGTGGCGGTTGACAAAGCCTCCGACGTGGAACACCGCCTCGTCGCTCCAGAGGATGTTGCGGAAGAGATGGGGCCAGTCTTCATGCCAAGCCAGCATGATTTCCCCGAACTCCATGCGAATGTCGCAGTCCTCGTCCGAGAGAGATTGGCAGTAATGCGGCTTCCACGCACGCCAGTTCAGCTCCTTCTTCAGCACAGTTCGCACTGAGTAGCGGGAGAGTCCACTTTCCCGAGTTGACTTTCGTGGACTCCGTGCGAACATTTCCTGAACTGCCTGCACCGTCTCCTGGGACCTGGATGTCGAAGGGCGACCACATCTTCGAACATCTGCCACAGACCCCGTGGTCATGAGCTTCGAGTGGCAGTTCTTGATTGTTTTCGGGTCCACTTGGGCACGTGGTCCGTGAATGGCCCGCCACCATCTTTGAACTCGAACGACAGATTGCCAAACTTCGTACCGTGCCGCCAACTGGGCACGCTCCTGCAGCGTTAAACGCTCAGCCATGTTACCCTTCAATCTGAAATGAAAAAAAAAATGAGCGTTACAATTGTACCACTTTAGAGAACACAAAGAGAACACTTTAGAGAAAAAAAGATTACCGTTACAATTGTACCACTTTAGAGAACACACCATAACAATATAACAATACAATCACAATTTATACATAATTTATATGTAATTTAAATTAGGGAGCTACTTTCCGCCCACCCTGTATATATATATATATTATAAATGCGGATAGCGCTAGACTAGACGAGGGTTTGGCCTCTCAACCTTCGGGCTGCTGCCCCACCATTTCTGTAGCGGCTGGTTATACACCAAGTTCTTTAGCAGACACTTAACACAGAGTTGGTTGAGAGTTTACTTACCGTATTTTTCGGCTCTGGTGGATTAGGTGTCTGCTAAAGAGCATGGCGTAGCCAGCTACTGCAGGAACGGTGGAACTGTAACCCTAAAGTTGAGGGGGTCAAACTCTCAATTAGTGATATCAGCATTTATGCATCCTATAACCACGTGCTTTTCTCTCTCTCTCTCTCTCTCTCTCTTCTCTCTCTCTCTCTCTCTCTCTCTCTCTCTCTCTATATATATATATATATATATATATATATATATATATATATAGGGTGGGCCAAAACTCAGAAAACAGGAACTATGCTTTTCAATGCAAATATATATATATATATTGAAAAAGCTCTATATGCCCACTTTAAGTCAGATTTGCAGGCGAGTTTTTTTTAAACACACTTTCATTGTTACTTGCTATTTTTAGCTCTCTTCAGAGAACTCCTCTTGTTTGGTCGTAAAGCTAAGAAGCCGTTTAAAATTCACTAAAGTCTCTCACTCCTGTTTCTGAAAATCGCATTCCTTCAAAGAGCGATTTAGTCAAGCATCAGTCTGTCTGATGAATATTTGAAAACCATATTCTTGATCCACGTATTGTATTAAAGAACGTATATATATTATATATATATATATATAATATATATATATATATATATATATATACAGTAGCTGCTTCAGAATAGTACTGCAACTCAAAATCTGGTGTACATACCGTAGGAATCAAAATATTACATATGATCGTCATTATCTGTTCTTGGATTCCTTAAATTTCAAACGGCGTCTGGATAATAAAACCTTTATTCGCCGTTCATAAAAATACTTTTGACCAAAAAAAAAGTAAATCAATTTATCGTAACTGAAAATATTGATTTACGATACAATACTCGGTGGTGTATTCCGTGACCACTGAACTGCGGTTTAACCACAATTCCTTAACTTTACCAGCGAATTTTCTGTTACTAAAAATTATTACTTACGTCTTTGATTTTCACCGCAAGTGATTTACCATCGTCGATAATTATATCGGTTTCGTAAAGCGTCGAATACTTGATACAAACGTAAATCAGGCTTTTAAAAAGATGCTGAAAAGTGTGTGTTGAGTTATATAACTTAGAACCATTAATTTTTATCATCGTTTGAATTATTGTAATTGTTGATAGAAATGTAGATAAGACCATTTTTTTTTCCTAAGAAATTCGATGCAAAATCTTTGAAAACATTCCTGAGTGATTTGAATATGAAGATTACTTCAATGACTCTGCGAAGTTAAGCGACGTTGGGTCTGGGATAGTAGTTGGATGGGAGACTGTCCTATATTATATTATATTACATTATATTTGGGAAATATGAAGCCACTCGGGCCTATCGAGGTTAGCTAATTCATAAATGATCTAAAGCTATATTTTATAATCATATTCGTCCGGATGATGTAGCGACCCTTAGATGGTTCGAGATATTTTCAGTTTTTGTATTTGAAGAATCGCAAATTTACAAACAAAACGGAGGTTAAATTCTTTCAAAATACGTCAAAATTAACCAGAAAAATATTTACTGGTGAGAGCACAACGTAACCTAACCACACGAAACCTAACTCTCTAACCCTAACCTAACCGGACCTAACCTAACCTATCCTAACCAGTCCTAATCTAACCACACCTAGGCAACAAGAAGTCGGATTAAATCTTCAAAATCGACCTCACAACTATCACATGACATGGTGAAAAGACAGTGAGGAGCCTAAGCTTTATAATTATTTGTAGCCTGGGTAGTAGCGCTCAGTCGGGAACTCTTTTCGTTCGTGATATACGTTGGCCTAAGCTTTATAATTATTTATTGCTTTATAATCATTTGCACACAAAATATAACAGTTTTTCCACGTTATCTTTCGTAACGATTTAAATATTATGTCATATTAAAGTGTTGGTTTGAGTTCAGCGAAATATTAACCATATTATCAGTTCTTACTCTACTTGTAAAATACCTTTTCGAAGTTAACGATAGACTAAAAAAAATAAAAATTACCAAAGCTTTGTTTCTATTATTCACAGGTAACTGCCGCCTGAAGGAATGTTTACTTCACAGGTCGACTGAAGAGCACTTAACCGAGTCTAGAAAAAAAAATCTTGTTTTATGTCGGAAGAAATCCCCTGAATGTTCCCTGGTGGGTAATTCCTTTTCCTGACTCGAGGACATCCAGCAATTAAGCAGTCCATAATTTGCTTGACATGCTGTTTGTGCTGCTACTGCTGCTGCTCCTACTGCTGCTACCTGCAGTACCCAGTTTAGTCATCTTCATCAGCAGTTGTTGTTTGATGAGTATCACCCACTTCTTGTGGTTGACGGCAGAGACCAAGTGGACATGAATGGATGGGTTAGTCCGCTTCAGGTTGGAAATGGATACAGTTAAAGTGCAGGATTTGATCTCGGGGCGTGTCCGGTTAGGTGCGACCGCAGTTGGAGAGGTATGTGACGACTAAGAGGGTGCCGTTACGTCACTTCCAGGACTAATTGCATCGTGGACATTTACATGCGTGGAATGAGAAGCAAAGATTTCTTGGTCGTTCAGCTAAGCCGATATTTTGCATTTCTTAGACCTTATTCGTAATTTCTGTGAAACATTTATTTTTAGGGGGAGGGGGCGGCGCACATAAGGAATGAATTTTGTTCGTAAATCGTATCTTTCAGGCCTTATCACTTCATAATCCTTGTATTACATTTAAGGTTGCACACTATCTGGTCTGGAATTAGTCTACTGCTAATTTAATTCTCAACTTTCGAATCAGTTTTGTTCAACGGTTCACGATTTTGCCCTTGGTCTGGTCATGTGACTCTATTGTGACCTTTTGGGGAACTTTGTGACCATTAAGAACGACCGTGATCCCTTTAAAAGTCTCTGTCAAGACAGAACATACTAAGTCTTCACTGAGTACAAACCAAAGGTCACCACCGTACAAAGTTTTCACAGAATATAAAACCCACCACTGCGTCATAATTTTTTTTTTTTAATTTTTCAGATTTTCACTTCATCACGTCATATTTTATAGTGTACTAATATAATTATCTAGATTTTCCTATTTTTAATTATTGAACTAATTACTAATTACTAATCCAATAGAATTACTTGCTATATAAAGTCAGTTTACACCTTTTTATTCAACAGTCTATACACCTTTTTATTCAACAGTATATACACCTTTTTATTCAACAATCTATGCACCTTTTTATTCAACAGTCTATACCTTTTTATTTAACAGTCTATACCTTTTTAATTAACAGTCTATACATTTTTATTCAACAGTCTACACATTCTTATTCAACAGTCTACACATTCTTATTCAACAATCTACACCTTTTATCCAACAGTCTACACCTTTTTATTCAACAGTCTATACACCTTTTCCTTATTTATTATTATAAATACTTATTAAAGAAACCATGTTTAAAACCATAAAACATTTAATAAAACCACATTTTAATTATTTACTTCAATTTAAAAGTAAACTTAAATTCAGAAAGAATTTAATTGGGGAAATATAAATAAAAATTAGTTATTGATGTAGAATCCCTTCAAGAGATCAAAAGTAAAAATTATCCATAAATGATTTTAATCACGAAATATTAAGATAATAAAAATAGCGCCTTTTGGAACGCCAGATATAATAACGAATTTCTCATTCGTTGTCATGGAACAGTTAAAAAAATTTATCTTTCGATTTCATTTTAGAAATTTTCTTTATCGACATCTCTCATTCCACATTTTCTTCCTGGTCAAGGAATAATTTCACAAATTTTACATTTTAAGTTTTGTTAAAAAATGATAATTGAATTTCTCTAATTCTATATCTATGGTGGTAGTTCAAAATTTCGTAAGCTCCACCTCACCCAGATTTAACTTTTTTTTGGTCGGCACGTAATCGAACAAAACCATTTAAGTTCTTTTCTCATCCTAACAATTGAGTTTCAACCTCTTAAACCTTCAATACCAGAGTCCTTTAAGTTAAGTGAAGACACTGAGGTCAGGGTTCGAGTCCCGATTGTGCTTAATATTAATACGGGAGTTAGGGGAATAGGCAGCACTAGTCTGGTCTCGACGTTAGGCCAGTTACTGGCCCTCCTGACTGATTTTATTAATATTACGTTAGACTTTATTCAGTTTCCCTTCATTTTGTAAAATTGGGAAGGGCCAGTGTCGTAACTCGTTTCCGCTGATCAACGAAATTAAGCGACATTAGGTCTGGGTAGTAATTGGATGGGAGGCCGTCCTCTGTGCCCAGATTATGCAGCGACCCGTGAGTAGGATCCCACGTACAGTTGTAAGTCCCCTCCGTCATATGACCTTAGATGTCGCGAAAGAGGTTAAATAACCCCATCATTTATTTGTGAAATTGGGGATTTGATACTTTTTTAATGTAGGAAATAGGGACCCAAGGGAAAACGTCTGCAAAAATGTCCCTCTTCCACCACATAGAAGGAGAGAACCGAAATCAAGGTCCAGAGTTTTCGAGATGCCTGGGGACTCTGCGTTTGAAAGAGTGGAGGTAAAAGAAAGGGGTCAAGATAGACCGAGGAAGATTATTCCAGAGTTAACCGGTTGAGTAGATGAAAGATTGAAAACACTGATTAACCCTTGCGTTAGAGAGTTGGACAGAAAAGGGATGAAAATGTGTAGAAAGTCTGGTGGTACCACAAGCTCTCCTTAAAGGAGGAGGCATGCAGTTCAGAAGAATATTATCCGTTATAATAGCGATCGTAAAGAGAGAGTAAAATAACATTGCGGCGAAGTGAGAGGGATTAAAGACAGTTAGTAAGAGGCGGGAAGCTGAGACAAAAACCTTTGATTCCACCCGGTCAGATAGAACCGTGTGGGTTGAGCCACTCCACGCATGAGAAGCATACTCCATATAGGGTGGACAAGACCACTGTACAGAGACAGCAACTAAGTAGGGGTTAAGAAACTGCGGAGCCGGTACAGGTTTTTTATTATTTCCTTCAACGTGCCTACGCATTAGTACATAAATTACTGGTATTTTAAACAATGGGAAAAGGAAAAATTTCCTCCCAGTACTTTCAAATTGATTGCAACTCTTCTTTTAAGAGAATATACGGATAAAAAAAATACTTTGTATTCCCTGAAGAGGTATCGTAATAAATTCGAAAATACTAGGCACAATTTGTGTTCTGGCTTCAAATAGGCGCAGTTAATCAAATCACAGTGTAACTGTATATAGTATGGAAATAATACGTAAAATAAATTCAGAATTGTCTAAAAAAACCGTTTTGAAGTGAAACTTATAAATGGCCCTTTATGAAAATAAAAAAATATTACTGGAACATCTCTTCTGAAGTTTTTTTCTTTTTTTTTAGAAAACAAGGACAGAGGATTCATGGCGAGTGCTTAACTATTTGAACAAAGTTGAGAATTTTTGTCCATTTTTTTTCTTTTTAAACTTTCGTGAATTTAAATGGTATAAAAATGGAATTGGAATTGGTAAAAGAATTGTAGTAGTTTCATTTAAAATTTTAAACGGGAGGTAAAATTCGATTCAAGATCATAAAGTGGAACAAATTTAAAAGATATTACATGCCTTCAAAATGTTCATGTTTATAAACGTGTATAACTTCTCTCTCTCTCTCTCTCCTCTCTCAATATATATATATATATATATATACAGGGTGGGCCGAAAGTCTGGATCCATAGGAAAATATTTATTTTAATACATAAATTACAACAAATGGTAAATACTTAAAATGAATATCAACTTTAACTCGTAAATGCGTATCCGTGATACTGTACAGTAGTTCGTACTCCAGTATAAATACTCAAATACTTTTTTTATTTCAGCCCAGAAATGGCTTCGAATCTAACAACAGAAGACCAGGTAGAACTTGTGCTCATGTACGTAAGACAGGGCGCTACACACAGAGAAGTTGCTACCGAATTCAATAGAAATCATCCTGATAAGCATCCAGTAACACATGCGACTGTTGGCACGTTGTTTAAACGTTTCAAAGAAACAGGAAGTGTACATGATCGACGGCGTTCTGGTCGTCCAAAAACTGCAACTGATGAAAATACCTCTGCAATAATATGTGAAACTTTAACGAATAGTCCAGTAAAGTCAACAAGAAGATTATCAAATGAAACACGCATCTCGAGAACTTCAATTCGAAGAATTATTAAAAATCATAAATTCCATCCTAAGTGTCTCGATGTCAGAAGCCGCCAATTTGAGCATTTGTTATAATTTGTTGTTTATACTGGAGTACGAACCACTGTACAGTATCACGGATACGCATTTACAAGTTAAAGTTGATATTCATTTTAAGTATTTACCATTTGTTGTAATTTATGTATTAAAATAAATATTTTCCTATGGATCCAGACTTTCGGCCCACCCTGTATATATATATATATATATATATATATATATATATATATATATATATATTATTACCAAGTGACAAGGGCTCGCGAGGAGCCGAAACTGTATTGGTGTTAAAGAAATAAAAATTTAAGTCTTCCTGAAGAGTGGTTTCCTCCTTCATATATTATATATATATATATATTATATATATATATATATATATATATATAAGTATTTGTGTGTGTGTGTGTGTGTGTGTGTGTGTGGTGTGTGTGTGTGTGTGTGTGTAATCTATTTACAAACAGTGAAATTTAAAATTAATTAAGCGCAACTTGGACTAGCAAACAAGAAATCTTCTTAACAAAGGAGATCAATAGTGCTCTTGAGAAAGTCCAGCATTTGCTGCAGCAACCTTCATATCTTCACATACGGAGTTGCGAATCCATTCATCCGAGCATTTGAATTCCCAGCTACAGTCAGCTATCCGAAATTTAGATTTTCCCCATTCAAGGAAAGATTTTAAAGCGTATAAGCACTGCCAAGCTCCTATAAGAAAAAGTAATTCTAAACCCTTCTTTCTTTTGCGAATATTTTTCCTTCAAAGTATACAAGATTTATTGATATTCAAAACTAAATATTTTGCCAACTTGTCTCTTTCATTACACATTTTGGGGGTGATAACTAAATTAAGTTTATATAAACGTGTAGAAACATTTTAGTAATATATATATATACCTTACCTTACCTTACAACCTTACAAAGGTTCCACGTGATGATTTCTCATTTCGCGAAGGTCAAGCGTGTCGCCCCTCCTCTCGAGTTGGCCTGGTGAAGTAGTGAGTTGGATTCTTGCGCTCTCCACCTCACATAGCCAGGTACGCCCGGCTCATCGGGAATTGTTCTGAGCCAGCGTCAAGTCTTCATTTGAAGATTTCCACTGCAACTCCCTTCGTGTTTCTTAGGTCTTTGGGCAACTGATTAAATAGTTTTGGTCCTCTCACTACAAAACTATTTTCTTTCAGGGTTAAGGATGTTCCCTGTCTCGCCTTCAATTTGGGAATACGACACAGTCTACCGCTTCTACTTTCCACCGTTGTTTGGGGAGTTATGGGATTCAGAGTAAGATTAGGGACTAGTTTCTCCATTATTTTCCAAGTGTAAATAATGGTGTATCTCTCTCTTCTCCTTTCCAGTGAATATAGGTCTAGTTCTCGTAACCTTTCCCAGTAATTTAGTTTTGCACCCATTGATCTTGGCTGTGAAACTTCTTTGAATCCCCTCCAGCTGTCTAATGTCTTTTTTTATATGGGGATGTTAGGACCGAGCAGTATTCCAGTTTGGGTATTATCAGGGTTTTCAGTAGAGGGATCATTACATTCCTATCCCTTCGTTTAAAAGTTCTCAATATCTGACCCGTTATTCTCTTTGCTCTGTTTACTGCTATCTTATTTTGTGTTTCAAATTTCGCATCATCTGTCATTACAACCCCTAAATCTTTTGCTCTGGAATTTCTCTGGACTTCCTGTCCATTTGGGGTATAATATTCCATGGACTTTAGGTCTTCTCTTTTTCCGTACCGTAATAGCTGAAATTTCTCGGTGTTAAACTTCATATTGTTGTCTTCCGTCCACTTGTAAATTTTGTTTATGTCGGTTTGTAGAGATCCTATGTCTTCTGGTTTTCGTATTTTTCTACTGATCTTTGTGTCATCTGCAAAGGATGTTACTGTGCTGTCTCTGGTAACGTCCTCATCTATGTCAGTTAGCATGATTATGAAGAGTAGTCGAGCTAATACCGTTCCTTGTGGTACTGAGCTGAGGACCTCTGATTCTGATGAAGATACTCCTTGTACTGTAACGACTTGCCTCCGCTCACTAAGGAAATTATATATCCATTTCCCTACTTTTCCTGTTATTCCCATATATTTCAGTTTATGTATTATGATTCCATGGTCACACTTGTCGAACGCTTTAGCAAAGTCTGTGTATAGTACATCATAGTTTTCATTACTTTCAAGTGAATCAATAATGTTGTTGTAGTGTTCCATTAGTTGTGACAGGCATGATCTGCCTGACCGAAACCCGTGTTGGTTATCATTGAATTTTTTCTGAGTTTCCAAAAAGTCATAGATTTTCTGTCTAACAATTCTTTCAAATATTTTGGTGAGATGAGATGTAAGCGACACTGGCCTATAGTTTTTGGCCACGGATCGATCTCCTCCTTTATATATTGGGACTATGTTCGCGCTCTTCAGGATGCCCGGTATTTCTCCCGTGTTTAATGATCGTCTCCATATCCAGTATAGGGACTCAGCGATTGCATTCTTGCAGTTTTTGATCAGTGTGGCATTCCATTTATCCGGTCCTGCCGCTGAGTGTGTTTTTAGTTTCCCTATGACTTGTGCAATATCCTCCGTCGTAAAGTCGAAATCCGTTATACTTTCCCCTTGTGGTTCTTCTTCAAAGAACGCGTTTCTATCGCATATCAGTTTGTCAGTTTTTGGGATACTGAAAGATGATTCATACTGAGCTTTTAATATTTCAGCTACTTCTGTTAGATCATCAGATAAATCACTGTTCTCATTTTTTAAAGGCCCGATAGTCGCATAGTTTTTCGACTTTCTTTTTGCGAAATTATAGAAGTACTTTGAGTTAGCCTTTATCGCTTCTATAGCGTCATCTTCTTCTTTTTCTGTATGTTTCTCGATTAGTTTCTGTATGACGACATCGATACTTTGCAGTTTATCATTTAATATTTTTCTGATGTTATCTTTACAATTACTTAATTTTGCAGTCACTCTTTTTCTCTTTCGGAACAATGCCCCCTTTTGTCTTTCGAACTGCTTCTCTTTCTCTTGTTGTATCTTTGGGACATGTTTTTCCACAATTTCTAACGTCTTCTCCTCTAACGTCATTAGCATCTCTTCCGTTGTCTTGGCCTCGAAAATGGTTTTCCAATCTAACTTCCATGCTGGATGTCACATCTTCCAGTTTATAGCTTTGGAGTGAAAATTAAAAATTTCGAATTTGATTCTTTCTGTTGTGCGTGTTCTTTCCTTTCCTGTTGCCTTTATATTAGTTGTTATTTCAATGATGTTGTGGTCTGATATCCTAGTTGGGGATATTTCCACATTATCAATTAGATTACTGTTGTTTGTGAATACCAAATCTAGGCAGTTGTTTTTTCTTGTGTTTTCTGTTATTTCTTGCGTTAACACAAATTCATCAGCTAAAGCTAGTAGCATTTTTACCTGCTCCTGGTCTTCTCGTGTGCACCCCTTGTCCTGGTGTATACATATATTTTTTCCTATCCTTTTATATTTCATGAATGGGAAATTAAAATCACCACAGAGAAAAATATTTGGGGTTGGAGAATGTAGATCTTTTACCAAGTTTCTTACCTCTGTAATGGAATCTGAAAATTTTGAGGTTGGCGTGTTTGGGGGTCTGTACATTACAATTAGTACCATATTTAATTTTTCAATTTTTGCTGCCACACATTCTACGTAGTTGTTTGAGGTACTTATAGCCATTTCTGCTATGTGCCTTTCGTGTGTGTAAATAGCACATCCTCCTTTACGTCTCACTGTTCTGTCGGCTCGGAGGATGTTATATTTGTCAATTTGTATTTCTTTTTTGTCAATACAGGACTCACAATTTTCACAGTTCGCCTGGCAGTCCTTTAGATGAGTTTCCGTGAGGCATGTAAAGTCTGCTCCGGCTTCTTGCATGAGTCCTTTCAGGTATAAAACTTTGTTTGTGGAGTGGTTTGATTTGAGGCCCTGTATGTTGGCTAGGATTATTTTTATTTTTTCTCTTTCTTTTCGCATACAGGTGGTTCCGATTCGTTTTCCAATGGGGGTGCCGGTTTCGTTGCCTTGTGGTCCTCCGAGAATTTACCTCTTTTTATCTTTGTCGGTACCTGTTGTCCCGATGACGCATGAAGTGCCTTTGGTCGTACCTTCTGTCCGGCTCTCGGATTTCTATATTTATATTTGTCAGCTGGTTTTGTAATGCTTGAGAGTATTTAACAACTGAAATGTGTTGGCTGCGTCTAAAAATTTCCACTCTTCTTTGATGTTCGTTTTTTCTGTTCCCTCGTTGCGTTCCTTTGAGGGTGGTGGTATCGGCATTTTTTTTCATATTTGCAACTCCCATACCTTTCATAAGTGTTGCAGATCGTAGATGGTGGAACATGCATTTCTTATCAAACTTGCAGTATCCACTTGTGTAATGCATTTTGCATAATGTGGGATGTGCATATATGCATTGCCCATCCAATATCTGCAGTTTCCTTTCGCGTAGTATTTTATATATATATATATATATATATATATATATATATATATATTATATATATATATTAATATATATATATATATATATATATATATATATATATATATATATACTGTATATACACACACCACACACAACACACCACACACACACACAGTATGCACAATACACAATTACGAACACAGTTAGGTAGACCAGCCATGAGTGAATCTTAAGGTCTTTGTTGGTCTGAAACATTATAACAATATTATAATATTATATATATACAGGGTGTCCGAGAATTATCTGTACAATTTTTGGCTGTTATTAAAAGACAACCATGAAGTGTAGAAATTCCAGTGTTGTCCCATTTTACAGAGAATCTCATTAAGTTTTTTCTGATACACGTTTTGACAAGTTTTTTAGAAATGTACGCGGGTGACAGACATTGATGATTTAAAAGCAAGAATCACAGCTGCTATTGAGCGAATTGATGTGGATATGCTGCTGCAGCGTACATGGCAACATTTGGAGTATCGATTGGATGTTTGCGAATCACTAATGGTGCACATATCGAATGTTTGTAACAACGTTACTTTAATAAAGAAACTTTTGAAAATACAGATTCTAAATAATCTTGTTTAAGAATTTTACGTGTGTTATCAAGAATTTTATTAAAATGAAATTGTACAGATAATGTTCGGACACACTGGAATTTCTAAAAAACTTGTCAAAACTTGGTATCAGAAAAAACTTAATGAGATTCTCTGTAAAATGGGACAACACTGGAATTTCTACACTTCATGGTTGACTTTTAATAACAGCCAAACATTGTACAGATAATTCTCGGACACCCTGTATATATATATATATATATATATATATATATATATATATATATATATAAATATATATTATATATAATATATTATTTTAGGTGGGACATTACAGTCCCACTGGTACTGAAAGGGTTTATAATATAAGTTCAGAAAATAGGTTCAGAGTTGGAAGGACCAAACCGCGTCATAAATTAAGAAATATCTCCGGACCATTTTAAGGAAAATGATTGTTTGTCCAGAATGTGCATAGAGTATTATCCGGGATAATAATAATAATAATGATAATAATAATAATAATCAGAGAGAAGAGGCATAAACTGGCACAACGCTAATGTGGCCCATTGCTAATGTGGCCCATTGCGCTAACTCCTGAATTAATATGAGCCAGTACAATCGGGATTCGAAGCCCCCGACTTCAGTGCGTCCGCTTCGCTTATAGAGAAACTATGTTACACATTGAGCTACGGCGCTGTCATTAATACATTATTTGAACTAACGACATATCAACCTAGATTAGGTTCAGTGTACGCTGAGTTAAACTTAGTTAGGTTAGGCTAGGTTAAGTTAAATTAAATTAGTTTAGTAGAATGTAAACAGAATGTCCTGTTGACGAAAATTTATATATTATATATATATATATATATATAATATTATAATATATGCTACAGTCAATGTCTAAAATCAGGCAATTTGTAAATTGACTGAAATTTTAGGCAATGTGTCAAATTGATGATACACACAAAACCTAATCTAACCTAACCTAACCTAATGAATTTTTAGGCAGCATATTGGGAAATACCAGTGGCCATGCATATGCAGCATTATCAGAAAGATTAGGTTAGGTTAGGTTTTGTGTGTATCATCAATTTGACACATTGCCTAAAATTTCAGTCAATTTACGTTTCTCCTCGTGTGCAGAAACGTTCCTTAATACTTATGTCGTTTCTATTCATTTATATACTGCGCGGTCATTGCAGTTATTTGCGCATATTCACGATTTGCGAGGGTGCTCTCTGAGGGCATTGGTTTCTGCCCTATTTGGGAGAATTTCGATTTGTGATTGAGTGAGGTCCGTAGCATAATGGTTGAGCGTCCGACCGGCAATTGGAAGGCCCTGGGTTCGATTCCCAGGCGGTTCGCCTCATTTTTCATTATTTCGTTATCTCTCCTCCTCGTGTGCAGAAACGTTCCTTAATACTTATGTCGTTTCTATTCATTTATATACTGCGCGGTCATTGCAGTTATTTGCATATATATATATATATACAGTAAGTACGTATTATTCATAATACTGTACTTTATTTTTTAATTCAAATTTTAAATCTTTTATCCAGAATTTCGTGAATTTAGGTTAGGCTATTTCTCATTATTTTGGCAACTTTATTTTGAACTGTAATATTCAAATATCCAAAGTCAGACTTTATTTGCCCAATAAAGTTACAAATTAGGCTTGAACGCCAAGCCTATAGGAGTGTGCACAGGACACGATTTGAAAAAGTTAACAATTTTCTAAAAATATTTCCTCATAAGTTAAACAATAGTGATGGACTAAAACAAAGAACGTTCCATAGTTTATAGCAAAAAGAATTTGGAAAATATGATACCCAGACTCTCTCTCTCTCTCTCTCGTTCTATATATATATAATATAAAATCTTATTATATATGTAGGGGATGATAATGAGGCCTGTCTATCTGTCTGTCTGTCTGTCCTATGGTCATTTATACAGGCCTAAACGGCTGGCGCAGTGGCCATTCTTATATATAATATATTATATATATATATATATATATATATATATATATATATATATATATATATATATATATATATATAAACACACAGGCAGTCCCCTCTTAGCTCTCTTAATTGGTTCCAGAAAAACCGAGCGTTAAGCGAAACAGTGCTAAGCGGAAAATATTTTCCCATAAGAATAATGTAAATAGGTTTAATGGTGTCGCTGGTTCGCTCCGAGCCGCTGGCATCGGGTGGAATTGAGTTGGTCGCTTATTTTGTTTCTGCTCAGGTGACTCTTGGGGCACACTCACCCCTACGTAATGGGGGACTGAGCTTCTTGGATGTAGGATGTGTATATACAATTTATGCATATACTGTATATATCAATTCAATCTTATTCCAATCTTATTTAATTCTACAGAATTCGACCTAATTCCATTATTCCATTTCGACCAATTCCATTGAGTTCCATTTCGACCTCGTTCGTAACCTACCCTAACTTGACGTATCCTAACCTAATCAAATATTAGTATAACCTAACTTTACCTGAATTAATAGTATCCTAACCTGGCATTAAACAGTATTTCGATCCAATACAACCGTAGTCGACTTAATTCCAGTACACTCAGTTTAATTCCAGTCTGGCTAATTCGACTTAATTCCAGTTTTAACTTATTACAGTCCCGGTTTATAGGTTCGACTTCATTCCACTCGACGTAATTCCATTCAAGCTTATTCCATTCGACAGCCTTCACCGTACCCGAAACAGGAATTACCTTGGATGGCTTATCTTCCGTTGCATTACTCCGAGAGTCATTTGAAATAAAAATGGAACTACATTTTACGTTTTAACCCTAAACATGGAATAATTTCATATTTAAAAATTCGTACAATAAAATGTGAAATTTTAAATACTGGAACAAACTTGTATCTTATTAATTTGTTCATATTCCAGGAAATGGTTCGTTTAGCGAATGTTTTAAGGTCTGAAGCAACATCTAACTGCTCAGATTATATGATTTATTTAATGTGTGTGTGTGTGTGTGTGTGTGGAAGGGGGTCTGTGCCTTATTTCTATTACGGAAAAATAGATAAACAAAGTTAGTTTCGACTATTAATGAATTGCATGAGAAATTTCGGATGTCAGAAAAGAAATAAATAAATTTGGCGTCGTTCTCAGAGGAAAGAAACTCATCATGTCGTTCTGTATTACCATTACGAAACGCGACTTTGTTCATATACTATATCATATATATATATATATATATACACACAGGGTGTTCTAAAAGAAACGCAACTCGAAACAAAGAAAAGGATTAGGTTACAATGATATATGCATTCTCCAATGGGTTGCGTTTCTTTCTGAACACCCTGTATATATATATATATTATATATATATATATATATATTATCAATCAGTGCTTAAGACGGTCTTAGTTACGGCTTAAATGGGAGTAATATGAAAAGTTTAATGTTTTTTCACATATAGCATCATTTCACCCATACGCCCATTTCAGGGTACGACCAGCTCGCAGCAGCATTGTCAAGAAAAAGAAGGCGGGGGAGGGGTGTCAATGTACTGACGAGGCTTCCGTACGTAGTTCAAGAAAGCAATAATGCTGCGTGTTAACCCAGTTCAAAAAACATCCACATCGTTTTCGCGCAATTTTAGTTAGTTTGTATTGCAAACACCTCTAGTTATTATCAGTCCAGGTGCATGATTCTTCAGGAGTAAGATGCACCGTAAGTTTATGTTTCTTCCCAAAAGCGGCACAAATTTATCTGTAACAATGAATATAATAACAATGGATATATATACCGGGTGACGCAAAAGTCACGAACCATAGAGTAAATTACATTTCAGCATTCGAACTGGTGACCATTAATTTGAAAGCACTTTCCGATCTGCTGTACATATGATGTTTGTTAATTGTTAATTACTGTTTCTTTGTCGTCGTCTACGTTGAATAACTCAAGACATAGATCAACTGAAAGAAAAAATTAGATTTTACTGTTCCATGATCAGCGTTAGCTTGCTTGAAAGTGTTCAGACAACATGTGAACACCGAATCAAAAATTGTTTTCAACTTAATGGTCATTATTTCGAATATTGACTGGTATTTACCCTGTGGTGCACGACTTTAGCGTTTACTGTAATTTAGCCTATGGTGCCCGACTTCTGCTCTACCCTGTATATATATATATATATATATATATATGAAGGGAATCGACACGATAAACTGTAAGCATATTTGTTCACGTAATCCCATTGTCTAGCGAAAGCAATGATGCTATCAACAGAGCTGTATTTGTTTACTCACACCAGATAAGCGCTATCCATCAAGTTAAAATCAAGACCTTTAACTCAGAGGTTCTTGACCTTTTTAGGCTGCGACCCAAATTCTGGTCGCGGGGCTAGCTCGGCGACCCATGCCTTCAAACAGTTTATTCATAATAGATAATAAAATAAATAATTTATGGTAAAATAATTAAGAATAACATAAATAAATGATAAATGACAATTTAATGACCCAATCAAAATGGCTTGGCGAACCAATTTTGGGTCGCGACTCAGGGGTTAAGAACCACTGTTCTAACTCCTTTGAATTAGAAGATAATAATAAGGTATTTTGTATTAAATTTTAAATGAATAACTGAAACACACTAACCATTACTAATCTTGAAGATGGCCCTTCCTTCTATTAAGTCTATAAGGGACAAGCCCACATAACCCGATTTTTAAATGAAAAGAGAGAATTGTACTATTTATTACATAGGGTAGACGCCAGAGTAGAGCGCTAAGGTGGAAAACGTATCCTCAGCGCCAAAAGTGATGTAATGATATCACGACCATACACGGATTTACAGTAGAGAAAAATAAGTAACGTTCGACGCGAAGACATAAAATTTCTAAAATGCATACAAAAATTACTAATTAGTGATATTTCTTAATTTTATTCTTTTTGCTGACAGTGTTAAACTTTCAAGAATGAAACGATCATTACTGATTAGTAATTTTGTATGTTTTTCAGAAAGTCTTATAATTCTTGGCGAACTTTTTTTCCAAAATTGTACCTGGAACTCCATCGGAAGAGAACGTTCATTCCAGCTCATTTATCCTTCCGATGGAGATTCACTTACGGAAAATGCTAAAAGGCCCGGACACTCATTTTCCCACTACGTCGGTATGAGAGTGCTCCATGGGTCACCTGAGCCCGAGTATTAACAGGATGAGTGGCTGGAGCTTCACCCGCCCAGAATCCGACATTTAGACAACTGAGTTACCAGGAGACCTACGAAAAATGGAGTTTTCAATTTGATGTAATCCATATGGGCTGTACTGTATCCCAAAAGTCTTTACCCAGTAGGAATTACATTATTAATTTATTACAATAACGTGATTTAGACTGAATGGTGAACATTTTGAATACTTATGAAAGGGTTCCATAAATAATTTCCAATTGGGTAACGAGTTTTAATATATTTCCCATTGGGTGCAGACTTTTCCCACACCTTGTACACAGAATATTAGTCACATAAACTACAAAACTAACAATATATATATATATATATATATATTATATATATAGTACAACTCTTTACAATTTACAGTCACTTAAAAAGTTAAAATTTTACAGTTATACAGTTTCAACTTGTCCTCAGTACTCTTCGTCCTGTGGGTGAAGGAAGGAACCCCAAAGGAATTATTAACTAAATTTCAACTTCTAAACTTGTTGATACAACTCTGCTATATATATATATATATATATATATATATATATATATAAATTCCTTTTATTGTATGTATCCTTTAAAAATGATTTAGTCTTTCAATTATTATTAATTGGAAATAATAATTTTAAAGTGACCATACAAGGAAAAACATTTAAAATAACCGTAATTAATTTTTTTAGATATATTACCCTCATAAAATTCCCTAATTTACATTAATTTTCAAAGCGTCTGTTAAGATTAATTACAGAAGCTTAATGTAATTAAATTTTAATTTCGAAGGGGCTTTTTGTGTTCATTAAAATTCTTGTAATAATAATTACTTACCAAATAATAATACAAAAAAAAACATGTTTGGCGTTTGTAAATTTCCTTCGTATAGCGTCAAAGTCAGGGTGGTATCCGAACTACGCGGTATCCGAACTACGCGGTATCCGAACTACGAGTCACTACTTCATCTGAATGCATAAAACGACCACCGATCCGACTACTGAACAGTTACAACGTCTCTTAACCTCGCTGATCTAACGGGAAGAGGTGTTGCGACATGGCCAGGTAATTTAAGAAACTCTTTAATTGTCTTCAAGTATTTCTTGCTAATTAATCTAAGCAAGTAAGAAAATTATTTTTAGTACAGTTTCCTTTAATACTCATGTACAGTACAATATATCGATACTCATTCTAATTGTCATACATTGGTAATCTTGCTTATAACCATATATTGGCATAAAATCATTCTCATTACCATATACTGGCATAAAATCATTTTTATTACCATATACTGGAATAAACTCATTTTCATTACCATATATTGGCATAAAATCATTTTCATTACCATATATTGGTATAAAATCATTCTCATTACCATGTAGTGGCATAAAATCATTCTCATTACCATATACGGGACAAAAATCATTTTCATTACCATATATTGGCACAAAATAATTTTCATTACCTTATGTTGGCATAAAATCATTTTCATTACCATATATTGGCATAAAGTCATTCTCATTACCATATAATGGCATAAAATAATTTTCATTACCATATGTTGGCATAAAATCATTCTCATTACCATATATTGGTAAGTATTTTTGATCTAATAACTATATCCATATAGGTTTACATCGTGGTCAGTGTTGTAACACCACTGTTTGTCGATCAGCAAAGTTAAGCAACATTCCATCTGAAAAGTAGTTGGATGGGAGAACGTCCTTCACGTTTAGGTTATGTAGCGACCCGTGGTTCTGGTCCTACGTAGAACTGTAGGTCCCTTCCGTCATGTGACCGTAGTTGTTGCGAAGAAGGTTAAACAACTCTACCAAACAAACAACATACATATAGAGAAATGAATTAATTCAATTACTAATTGTTACGTAGGAATTCGGCTACATTCAATTAATAAAGTCTTCCGATTTCCGTAGTTTTTCCTTCAGCCTGAAGCCAAAGCCTACGAATATTTCTACAGATAGGACTGTTAATATTTCGTCACCTTCTGCGGTCACAGCCAGAAAGAATTTGAAGGTGCCAGTAGACGATATTGAACTGAGACAAAAATTACTGTTTGGATCTATTAATGGTCTATTAAATGGCGACTTTGTAATGAAACGTGAGGATAGAAGCGTTTTTCTCAAGTATTAACTTGCATATTTTATTGTTCTCCAACAATGGCAACATAATATCCAATTATTAATTGATTTTTAGAATTTAATTGCATAACATAAATGTCAGTAACTTAAATTTTTTTTTTTAAATCTTGAAAAGTCATTTTCTAAATTTAATTTTTCTTTTTTTAAAAATGCATGTTTGCAAGCGTAATTGAGCCAAGTCGGCGAGCTAGCCAACAGTCATTCGCGGGCCGGATCTGGCCCGCGAGCCACCAGTTGCCGACCATTGTCATAGGATTTTAAAGCACCAATAAATGTATACATTATGTAATAGCCCCTAAGAAAAGTTGCTCGAAATATTGCAAAATAACTTCATTGATGAACAAAACTACACTTAAGAGTAGGCATAGGAAAGTTGAGACATGGGTATGGGTATGGGCGGGACTGTAAAATTACTTAGCTGCTGACCAGTGGTGTGTTAAATATACGAGCTGGTGACGGCACTCTGGAAATTTAAAGATATTTTTAGTGTAGCAGGCTAATAAGCCTTTTTAGCTACATGACGAGTGTGTGGTACACATATTTTTATATCCCTGGGTATAGGGTATAGGAATAAATAAATCTTTAATTTTATATATGTATATATACAGTTGTAGAAATATCTCTATACGGTTTTTCATTTATTTTATATACCGACAGACCTTCAGGGCAGTATTTAAATCAATTTCATTTTTCAAATTTAAGACAAATTTTCATAAATATCCATATAAAGTCATGGAAACAGGAACAACCTATCAATTTGGTTCACTAACAAAGAAACAGAACATAGGCAAACGAAAGCTCTTCTGTGTAAACTTCATCTTAAACCACTTATAGATTTTTTTAGGAAAAGTTTAAAGTTTTGTCTATAGTTCTCATCATATATATACATATACACAGTATATATATGTGTATATATATATGTCTTGATTTCAATCATTCCCGACAGAGCAATAGCTCTTAGGATTGAAAGGAAAGTTATGGATGCAAAAGCTATAACTTTTTAATAAAATGTGTAGACTGTAAAATAAAAATCTTTAATTTTCGAAAGTACTTACGGGTTTTTTTTTTGTAGTCATTAGGCCGTCTGAAGAAGCTTTTAAAGAGATAAGATCGAACCGTTTGTTTTTAATCGCATTAGAGAAGGGGTTTCTCTTTTTCAAAGCGTCATTTCCACTAGAATTATTTATACGTAATAAGTTTTGTTATATTGTAAAATACAACAGTTTTTTTTTTTTTTTTTAGTATTAACCTCTTAACGACCGAAGTTTTTGTAGGGTTAAGTTATGAGTGCGTGTATTGGAAACGGTACATATTCGACCCAGTGGTCCAAAAGAGGTTAATTATCGTAAGTATTCCATACACACTCCTGAAATTGTTTCTCTTTCGGTCAAATGTAATAATTACGAAAACAAAAATTTCCAAATCTAGTTTCTGGTTTCTGTTTCATACGAATTTTTTTGTATAAGTAACAATCTTTTACAGCTATTAATCTTTTTCACGCTCCAGAAACTATCAAACTCTTATACAACTCTCTTTTACTCGATACATTTACTAAAATATGTTTTAAAAAAAAGTCAACATTATTATGTTTATAGTTTAAAATTTAATAAACTCTACAAATCATTTTAAATGAAATAGAAGTTTAAAGGCAAATTTAATATGCATGCAACGTATTTTCGGCCCAACTCTCTCTCTCTCTCTCTCTCTCTCTCTCTCTCTCTCTCTCTCTCTAAATAGTGTTTTTTCAATAGTTTCATAAAAGAAAAATATTATTGCAAAGGGAAATGGCATTGCAAATTTACAGCAAGGGGGGGGGTCATGGAAACTGCAAAATTCCGATGCTAGAGAAGAGATTATTTCGGTTTTTTAAAATACAGTTTGAATCTTCATTTAATATCAGAATCGCTTTACTATGAATCTTTTGTTCGTAACATGCGAAAGATTCATATTTGGAAGTTTTCTTTAAGTTATATTAAATATTGATATTAAAATTACGTGTTTACTGACTTTTAGTGTACTCATTGCCGGAATAATAATAATTATTATTAATAATAAAAGCCAGTGTCTGTCTTTTGGTAACGCCTACCAGTAGTATGGGTGCATAATCACCTACACACACACACACACACATATATATATTAATATATATATATATATATATATATTATATATATATGAAGGGCGGGAACCCTGTGGAGGTTTCACAAAACCTCAACCTGTCATTTTTTGACGGGTCGGAAAGCTAATAATAATAATAATAATAATAATAATAATAATCTGTTAGATGGGCCAGAAACTAACATAGCGCTCATGCCAGACGAAAGCGGCTCATTGCGCTAACTCCCGGATTATTATCAGCACCATCTGGAATCGAACCCCGACTTCAGTGTCTCTACGTTGCTTATAGGAAAACGATGCTATTCACTGAGCTACGGCGATGACCATAAGCGTAGGTATAGAAATGTTGAGACATGGGTATGGGGTATGAGTAGGACTGTAAAATCCCACTCAGCTGCTGACCAGTAGCGAGTTAAATATACGAGCTGGCGCCATTTTGGTTACATGCCAAGTGTGTGGTAAACATATTTTTACAACCCTGGGTATAAGGTACAGGAATAAATAAATAAATAAACCGCCAAATAAATAAATAAATATATATATATGCTGCAAACCCACAAGGAAGAAGAATACACGAAAGAATACACGAAAGGCCTTGGAATCGTTTTCTTTTTCCTTGTGGGTTTGCAGCATTCATTCATTTCACGTGTTTAATTGTGAAATTTATCCCATATATATATATATATAGTTGGAGAAATATCTCTATATCGTTTTTCATTTATTTTATATACTGACAGACTTTCAGGGGCCAGTATTTAAATCAATTTCACTTTTCAAATTTAAAACAAATTTTTAGCGTATAATAAAACTGGATATTCGAAACCAACTGAATAAATTCAAAGAAAAATAAAGTCAGTTACCGTGTTAACCTCTTTTGGACGACTGGGTCGAATTTGTACCGTTTCCAATACACGCATTCATAACTTAACCCTACAGAAACCTTGGTCGTTAAGAGGTTAAATGATTAAATAATTGGTAGATACTATAATCTAATGCTGCGGGGGTATGCGGACGCTTGCGGGCAAAAACTACGATGGTGGTGGGGGATAAGGAATACACGGAGCGGGTTAATTCAAGAGTCGCTTTTTCAGGTGAAAAGTTTACCCGCACTGCCCCAATGCCCCATGCTTTAGTATCTACTCGCGTAAATAGTGAAAATAATGGAATATCACATCTAAAAGATTGGTAGAGTGGGCAACCGAGGGTAGTTTACAAATAAAAGTTAAATGATGTTACGAAAGGATCGCCAATGTCCATAGCTGAATGGGTAATATCGCTTCCCTGTAAGCGAATTGAAGACACTGAGGTAGGTGGTTCGACATCCATGATGCTGCTGCTAGTAATAATAATATCCAGGAGTTAGCGCAATAAGCCGCATTAGTCTAGCCTGAGTGTTGTATCAGTTTCTAGCTCCTGCTGATATTTACAGGTATAGGAACCTTCTTAATCAGAAATAAAAGGAGTGAATACTTAAAAGGTGCCAAGAGGTAACTTATTTGTACTGGAAAGGCATAAAGGAAAATGGGTGAAATGCTATGAATTTGGAGGTGGAAGTTTAGTTACAACTGCTTTACAGTAGCGATGGCATTCCAAGTTCATTTCTATATTTATACTGTTACCTATATCCCTTTAAATTTTCAATTTTATACCTATAAACTAATACGGACATTACGTAACATTCAAATAGAGACGTTGGCACATTCTATTCGAATATTCACTAGTTTTTATGGTGCCACCCGAAATATGTAATTTACGGGTTTACAACCACGCACAACTAAGAAACAAAAAAATAAATACTGAAAAGGGATGTGCCAACGTCTCTATTATAATATAACGCGATATTCACTGTAGTTTATTTATTTATTTATTAAATTAATAAACAGAATTAATAAACATTCTACTAGTATATGGGATCGAACTTTTGGATTACTCTGTCCATATTATATGTTTAAAGTATTCTCAGAATTTAATTTTCTCAGGAATTCACTTGCTCATTCTAATATTTTCGTTATGAATTCTGAAAGAAAGAGAAAGAATTTTGTTCACTCATTAATTAATTCATAGATCAAAAACAGGTTTTAAATAAAACGACAGATCTTAAAAATTTCCTGTATAAAACTTTTAATTTAATTTATCAGAGTTTTCACACACACACACACACACACACACACCACACATACATATATATATATATATAGAGATGTAAGTCAACTTCATAAAAGTGGATTAGAAGTACGAAAAAAGCACAAAAAAGTACATCGTAAAAACGGCGTTTAAAGTATAAACCATTTTTTTTATACGCTTCTCTGACACCAGTTCAGAAATTTAAGCGTGTTTAAAATAAGTATATGGTACCTACCCAAAGATAGATTTAATGAGCGTTTATCAATGTAAACTTCTAAACACTTTTCAAAACTTCTCTTTGTGACCCCACTTTTTCCCACACCCCACACCGTAAAAAATCTAAACACGCGCTTAAACAAAGAATGAAAATAATACCTTACGATTTAAAATCCCTTATTTCTGTATATATATATATATATATATATATATATATATTGACACTATCATAAAAGAGTATAGCGTATACAGTAAAAGGGAAAATCTGCAAAAAATATTTTGTAAATTATAGGACCCCCTCCATCAAATGACTTTATAGATCAGTGGTTCACAAACGTTTTGAGTCATTACCCCATTTTCATATAGATACCTTCATAATGACCTCCACCCTACCTGTACCCCACGTAAAGCCAGTCCCAGTGTTGCTATGTCGTTTATTTATGCACTCTCTGTACTTTAGAAGTACTTGCAGAGTTACCAAATTACCCGACTGAAAATGCCAAATTACCCCAATGGAGTAATTTACCCGTAGTTTGGGAAACGCTGTTTAGATGTTACGAAGAAATCGTAATAACGCTAAATTATTATTATTATTATTATTATTATTATTATTATTATTAAATATAGATTTAAGGAACCCGTAATATCTTGTAACTATACTCCTGCAAACCAAACGGATAACCAAATTTAAATAGGTATTTATAATTTTACACTTAATTTATACGACTCTGTCAAACATTTTTTATATATAAACTTACAAACCTTTGTAGGACTACGTCCCGAAAGTCTCGTTACACCTTTGTATAATCTCGGAATATTAAATGATGTTTGGTTCCAACAGGATGGAGCATCCCCCCATTATTCCTTGAGGGTTCGTGAATATTTAAATGAGGTGTTTCTGATCGATGGAGTGGGACATTAAAATGCAACATTAAAATGGCCTCCGAGAAGCCCAGATCTCTCGAGTTGTGACAATGCATTATGGGGATTTATAAAGGAAAAGGTTTCTCGAAAACGTTATGATTCAAATAACGGACTAAAGGATCATTGGAATCATAACGTTTTTGAGAAACCTTTTCCTTTATAAATCCCCATAATGCATTGTAACAATTCGAGAGATCTGGGCTTCTCGGAGGCCATTTTAATGTTGCATTTTAATGTCCCACTCCATCGATCAGAAACACCTCATTTAAATATTCACGAACCCTCAAGGAATAGTGGTGGGGGGGTGCTCCATCCTGTTGGAACCAAACATCATTTAATATTCCGAGATTATACGTAGGTGTAACAAGACTTTCGGGGCACCCTATAGGTAACTATTAATATAATCCATAATCAATTTGTTTTAAATTAATTGCTACGGGGCCATTTTTTTCACGACTCTTCCTTTAAACTATAAAAATCAACTGACAAACAGGGCAAGCGAGCATGCGCAAACAGCGCAATAGCGGTTTATATACAAAATATAAATATATCAAATTTCTAAATAACCGCATATCAAATTTCTAATCATTTGCTTAAATGTAAACACATCATTTTCCTGAACAGCGTGTAAAATCAGAGAAAACAGAATCATTTCATTCATATTTAAACACGTCAACTGGGTAAACAAGCAATGTATTTGGAGTCTAGATACTTGTGATTAGGTTTTAAATGATAATGTTTAGGGAAGTGATGCCTCTGATTTAGTATGTTTGAGAATAACACGTGTGTGCGTTTTAACTTTGCACCTATTTAGATTATTTTGCCATGTAAATTCTAAACAAGGTTTTTACAGTGTTTGAAAAATTACAAGTATGAAAAGTCAATCAGTATGAAAATAACAATAAAGTATATATATATATATATATCAGTGGCGTGCGGTGATTTTTCGTCAAGGGGAAGCAATTCAAGCAAAAACAACAAAGATTATATAAAATAAAAATAAAACTTTAAAATACTCGTATATAATAAAAACAAAACACATATAATCATCTACTTACTTTACTTATAGGTTAATTCTATTCTTCTTTCTTTTTACAGCACGTATAAGTTGCCAGATATTTCAAGAAAATTAACTATAAGATCTGGACAGCGATTTCTAAATTGCTTCCTTTTTGACATAGGGAAGGATAAAATAACGATAAATATATATTCTTTTTCGCTTAACATGGCCATGGAATTTTTAGTAGAAAAACTATATATGAAACTTGTTGTATTCAATAAATACTACATTATTAAACATTAAATGCGTTTTTAGAATGGAAAGAAACAATTTGTAACAGTAAAAAAAAAGCGAAAGTCATTGGGAAAAAGGATGCATTTCGTCAATTGTTGTCCAACTCGAGATTTTTTGCGTCGGCTTTCTCAAAGGTTCTTGCACGAACGGCAACCAATGTATATACTATGTATCCACCTGATTACCAATCAAATGCTATAAATAGTATAATAAAATGATTTTGTACAAATTATTAACACATATTGAACTGTTTAAACTTTAAAGTATAATACAGCATTTTCTTCTTTCTTTGAATAGGGAAGCATTGCTTCCCTTGCTTCCATGGACCGCACGCCACTGATATATATATATATATATTGAATAATAATAATAATAATAATAATAATAATAATAACTGGAAGCACTCGCTTAGCTCGCACTTAAATTAGAATGTTAGTTTCTCAGTAATTTAGATATGTTTGGGATCATGAATTTAGCTAGTTTATAATTATACGTTGTGTAAACCGAAAAGATAAGTCTAACTGGAATATCTCGCTTATTTGTTTTTAGTAGACCATAAAGAATGCCTTATGCAGATCCTTAAGAGTGTTATGGATGTATAAATTTCATTTGTTATTTTATCTTGATCGAGTATTTTTTTGAGAAAGCGATTCAGTTTATCTTCGAGTCGAAGTGAGATTGTCATTTGGTCTTCGTTTATTTTCTTAAATATTGTATGATATTAAATTTAGCAAAAGCGAAAACAAATTTTATACTTCTATCAGCAGAAAACCCAACCACACAAGTTTAGGTGTCAATTATTTCAGTAACGCTCCAACCTTATATAAAATTAATTAATTAAAAAATTAATTAAAAATTAAAAATTAATTAATTAAAAAATTAATTAAAAATTAATTAATTAAAAAATCAGTTAAATTAAATAATTATAAATCAGTAAAAATTAATTCATTAAAATTCAATGCTTGCGATTTTAGTGTTGTCCCTCACTATCTTTTCTTTCCCCTTCCCCTTTTATACTCTTCCCTTTTTCCTTTCCCTACCCTCCCTTTATCTTCCCTTTTCCCTTTCTCTACCCTTCCTTTATCTTCCCTTTTCCCACCCTTCCTTTATCGTCCCGTTTCCTTTCCCAACCTTTCCTTTATCTTCCCTTTTCCATTTCCCCACCCTCCCTTTTTCTTCCCTTTTCTCTTTCCCCATCCTTCCTTTATCTTCCCTTTTCCCTTTCCCCACCCTTCCTTTATCTTCCCTCCCCCTTCTCTTTCCCCTTCCCTCCCTACTCTCCCCTTTCCCCTTTTCCCCTCTTCCTACTCCTCATTTTCTTCCTTACCCTTCACGACCTCTGCATCGTTCCCTTTTACCTCCCTTCCTTCACTCAACCACTCTTTTCCCCCCTCCTCACTTTTTCCTTTCTCACTTGCTTTCCCCTTTTTCAACCCATCCACCCTTTCAAACCAACGAAATATATAAAAATATACATTACGTAGCAGACAAGCAGACAAGCAGATACACAGACAGATAGACGAACAGATAGACAGAAAGAGAACCCATTATTTCAGACAGAACTACTGTAGACTAAATATATCTCGCTAGCACCATGAACAAATTTTTAATCTGAAATTGGGACCTTTCAGATCAGATAACATTGGTAATATATTTGTATTATTTACTTTTTCTGAAACGTGAAACATTGCTCACATTTCTTTAAATATTTTGACGATGCTTGCTTTGACGACTTGCGTCATAATGGCTAAATTTTTAATCTGAAATATATATTTTAATGTAAAGGCATTTTTCTCAGTCAAGTTTTCGATGAAATAAACCAAGACCGCTCCTCCAACGTAAACATTATTACAGTAAATCTAAGCCATCTTCAGGTGTGAAACCGTTAGTGTAAATAAAGGTATTCACACAAAGCGATTACAAAGATGAACATCACACAATTTTCGATATACAAGTATACATATACTCGTATATATTACTGCTTTCGACAATCGTAATAAAATTTTAAAAACAATCATATCTATAAGCTTTAAAATACTATGTTCAAGACAGACTGTTTTACTCGCTTATAAGTTTGAGTGCAGGTATATAAAATGAATTCACTGTGAAATAGTGAACATTCATGTGTACTTCAAATTTTTTATCGTGTGTTATCTAATTTATATATCTTAGTGGAACTGCAACAGAGGTTTCTGCGTTATAATATATTTTCTATCAATAAAAACATAATTTTATATATATATATATATATATATATATATATATATATAGATATAGATAGATATATATATATATATATATTAGTGATGGATCGAATAACCGCAATCGCAACCGCAACCGCACTACAACCGCACAAAAATTCACAACCGCAACCGTAACCGCAACCGCCGTTCCATAAGTGCGGTTGCGGTTGTAAAAGCTTAGTTAATTTTAATTTTAGGTTAATTAGAAATATTTCTTTTTTAAAAAAGAAAATGATGGGTCTCCTTATGCGTGCTTAAACGTGACGTCATACGGCTGCCGTAGTAAAATTGGTTTAAACTGCGCTCTAAGTTATTACTCTGTGAGCTCCATGAAGTAACATTTATTTTTTTAATTTTCTTCAAACTAAAATCGCCTTTAGTACAATAGTCAATAAAGCTTATTCCTGCTCGACGGACCTCTCGGGTTCGTGTAACTTGGTCAATGGCCTTGGTTGGCCAAAGGGGTGGTTTCTCGAACATGACTCCCCCAAAAGGGGGTAAAGAAGTGGTCTGTGGGATGAACAGTGCGATGGGTCCTCGTCCCTCATCCTGGTAACACACTTAGTGCAAAATATGGTTTTAATTAATTTGACCTATTCTTTCATAATAGCTATATAAGTTTAGAATATACTTCATTTAAATAGTATTTATTTAGTAAATACCTTATGTTGAACACAAGTTTTGCAACACACAAATAGCGGTAGCGGTGTATTGCAAAACTTGTGTTCAACATAAGGTATTTACTAAATAAATACTATTTAGTATATATTATGTACCAAGTGTGGCTAAATCGCACTATAGTGGCTAAATCCAGTTAATAATTACGCATTTTTCCTAGTATATGATAACCGCAACCGCAACCGCGGTTGGAAAAAATTCGACAACCGCAAACACAACCGCAACCGCGGTTGTGAAAAACCGACCACTCGATCCATCACTAATATATATATATATTGTGTGTGTGTGTGTTGTATATATATATATATATATATATATATATATATATATATATATATATATTGTGTATTAACTAAAAATTTTCTTTCCAATTTAAAATTAAATAAGAAGAGGGTTCGAACAAGGTATTTCATATCGAAATCTTTAAAATAATTTTTAAACGTTCAGAATATTAATTAAAATAAAATGGTTTTATGCGCCAGCGGGTATCGAACCCCTGAGCTCAGATATATAAATATATATTATATCTTTGCTTTCGTAATTGAATTAATACAAAATACAGGGTGTCCCAAAAGTCCCTATCTATTTTGTTGAAATAGGCTGAATTTCAAATGAATGTTTTAATGACATGAATGAATGCACCTTTCTAGACAAATACATGCATTAGATTTCTATTTTAATTATTTTTAAATTTTTAATTAATTTTTTCAGATCCATATCATTGGTGATGGATGTGCATGAACGCGTTATGATAGTAACATGTCGCATCGGAGGAATGAAATGTGAAATTAGAGACCGATTCTCAAGAAGGTTTCATAAGCCTGGACCGACAGATAAAGCAATTCGTGAACTGGTGAACAAATTCAAAAGGACTGGATCTGTGCATGATGAATGAAGAAGTGGACGCCAAGAACAGTACAACAAAACATTGAATCTTTTCGCATAATATTCGAAGACGATCAAAGAATGTCAGTTCGCCAGGTATTCCACAGATTGACCATACCCAAAACAACTGTTCACAGAATCTTGCGTTCGACGCTGAAGAAGAAGTATTATCACATTCAGCTGTTACACAGCTTACACGAGGAAGATTTTCCAAAAAGAGCAGCAATGTGTGCGGAACTGGTCGAACAAATCCAAAATAACAATTTAATGGACCACATTTTGTTTAGCGATGAGGCGACTTTTCACACCTGTGGTAAAATCAATCGACATAATTGTCGCATCTGAGCTAATGAAAAGCCAACTGAGTTCACTGAATGGGAAAGAAACTCACCTAAAGTCAACGTGTGGTTTGGAATGACGAAGTCTAAGATTTACGGGCCCTTTTTCTTTGCAGAGGCTACAGTGACAGGGCCTGTTCACTTTGATATGCTTCAAAATTTTCTAGCACCTCAACTTCTTGAAGATGGCATTCTCGACAATGCCAGAATTGTTCAGACATACCTAAACGAGCGTTTTCCAAATCGTTGTATTGGACGTGAGGGAAATAGGCCCTGGGCAGCGCGATCTCCGGATTTGACCCCATTGGATTTCTTTGCTTGGGGTTTCATTAAATCAGAGGTCTATCGCAGAAATATTCGAGATTTACCAGATCTGCGAGATCGCATTAGGCAAGCAGTTGAGAAAATAACCCCTGAAATGCTCGGAAATGTGTTCCGCAATGCAACTGACCGCTTTGAGATTTGCAGAGATACAGATGGAGCACATGTGGAAACTACTAATTAAAGATTTTAATGGTGTAATACTTGTAATTTGTATAGAAATACATCTGTATTCAGGTCAGTGTTACATTTATTTGAAATTCAGCCTATTTTAACAAAATAGATAGGGACTTTTGGGACACCCTGTACAAGAACAGACAAAAAAGGTTCATGTGCGGGATAGATTTCACCATAGTTAGCTCTTGGTAACAAGGGATCTGCGACGTAATTTTCAGGTCACACCCCATTTTCACCCATAAGGGGGCCAGAATGTCCTGACCACAATAGTTACTTAATCAGTGCGAATTTTGTGTCATTACAAACAGATACTTTGTGACAATTTCTAAAATGGAGAGCTTCGATTTTGCGTAAGTTTTGTAAAGTTGATTAAATTTGGTTTTACGGCTAATAGGATTTAACGCAGTAAAGTATTTTGTTATTCATACAAGAATGGGAGTTCAGTAATTATTTTTAATATAAAATAACATATATGGAACAATCTTCCTCAGTCCATCTTTCCTCCTGTCTATGACCTCCCATCTTTCAAACGCAGAGTGTCTAGGCATCTCGAAAACCCCGGACCTTAATTTTGACTCCTTCCTGCATTAAAAAAAATATACTGACGTTAGATTATAGTAAAGCCGTGCGGCATTATTATTTCTTTCGACTTTGAATATATTTTATATATGATTTATATTTGTCGAATTTTAGGAACCACATCGAAGTAATCGATTTATGTAGTGGCAGTGACGAAAACAATGACCACAAAACTGGCACTTCTAACCCCGGCCTTACCCCTTCATCATATCACGATTTAACCGACCGTGAAGTGTAAGTGTTCTGTTTTCCTACATTTAAACAATTACGTATAATCAATTATTTTAAAACATCATTACATATATATATATGTTACTTTGCTTGTGCATAGTGACCGCAGCTTATGTTAAAACCGTGGTGTGTTATTATTTCTTCCGACTTTGAGTATATTTTATTACATTTACATTTGACACTTTGCAGGATTCGCCAGCGAGAGATCGAAGTACTCGGCCTTGCATTCCACAGACTGGTGAGGGACTCGATCACGTAAGTGTTCGGGCTTTCGACCTCAACCACTAGAATGAACTCGAGCACGCGCGTTCAGCATATAACATCTGAAGCTTTCGCGAAATGTAAATTTCTTTTTATCTTTACATTTAAACAAATGTATCTGTGATTATCTACTTAAAAAATATATAATCTATGAGACTATACCATTTTCCCTAACTAATTATTTCTTCTGTTTTTCAACTCATAATGGACGCGTGCTCCCACTTTAATCATTTAGCTCCAAATGGAATTGGGAATTCCTTAAGGGACTCCGCTCTGATGTACACAGAACTGCTCGACAATCTGGAAGATGAAGCAGAAAGAACTACTCCTGAAGCAGCGTAAGTAAATCTGTATTATGTCCATTTGTTCTGATAATAAAAACCCACTCTAATAGACAGAGTTTGAAATAAACTCTGTCTATTAGAGTTGGTTTTTATTATCATAATTTGACCTTCACGTAAAAAAGTGAATTTTTTTTTGTGTCCATTTGTTCATTTGTGCGACTTTTTCCGAATCTATTAAAATTTCTATTACAAGACGTTTTCTCCGATTCAAAGGGTAATTTATATATTTCTTTATATAAACACATATTTTTATACACTTACATTGAATTCGTATTTTGGTTATATATATAAAATAAAATAAAATAAAATAAAATAAAATAAAAGGTAAAAATTTTATGAATTATTCAATGACTTTTAAAAAATAACAGAAAATCAGAAATTAATTTATTAAAAAAAGAAGTTACGATTTCTACAAATACAATACATTTTTAAAGTGTAAATATAAGTTTTGTAAATATATTTTAAAAGGTTACATTAAAAATTCAATCATGCACAGAATACAAAAGTTACACTTTTAACAATTAATGAGTCTCCAGTTTACAAGTTACGTAAAAAATTAAAAATTTCATTCTTGATATCATATACACCGATTTTTTTTAGTTATTTGTGAACCTGAATTTTTCTGGGGACTCCATCTTTTACGTGACACGCTCTTAAGCGATGCTTTTACCAAATATAATTTTTTTTAACAGTCAGTCCTTATATTCACTAACCCTCTTTCTTCTTTTTTCCAGAACGATGAATGGTCTGACCAACTAACAAGAAGTTGTAGAACTTGTTAAGGACTCAGAAAGAACCCTAGACGTCTCACCGAACTCATCAACTTTCGTCTCAGATGTGGGAAGAACCACTCGAGGAACCATCAGGTAGGCGTGCAAAACGAGCAAGATTCGATACTTTGCGCAGTTCTGATGGCACAATGTCACCACCAACAACACCGACCCCTTCCTTACTTAACCCACACACATCAAAAAATTTAACACGTTCCGCGTCACCACAACCATCCATATTCTACACACCGCCCCAAACCTCAGCTTCTGGTCCATCTACATCCCACACAGAAGCATCAACAATAAGAACAACAACAACTCGTCCTTCAGACGGTGGCAAATCAATCGAACTGTTATACAATGTGAGTAACACCTCCCCGTACTGCTTAGGAATAGGTATAGATTCATGTTTAATCCACGTGTTGCTTATGCTGATGGTTTCGAACAAGGACTTCGCAATGTAGTTCCCCGCATTGTGGCGTACGCCCTTCAACGTAATGAGGGACGGAAGGCCAGAGTGAGACTGGCACTTGATTTTGAACCTAATGATGAGGACGGCAACCTGTTTTGTGTACTTATACCCTACAGGTGCCTAATGGCTGAGGATACTGACTACATCCTAGGTCGTATTGAAAATTCGATGCAAAGCAGGTGAAAATTCAATCTCACAAATTTCACGATCGATACTGACCACGTCTTCTTTGTTAGGGCATGGCACTACACCATACACCTTATATTTTAACAGTTATCAAATTTACAGAAAACATACAAACACTGGTCGTGGTTACGGCTTTATGACTGAGTCTAGCACCTATGATCAATGTTCTTAACATGGCAGCCAGAAACATTTGGATAGTCACAGTTATAAATCGTGCAGAAAAACTGGCTAGGGCCCATAGATTTAACCTTGATTGCAATATGGGCCTTGAAGAGTTGATGAAAGTGGAGCAGGAGATGAGAATGCGAATAGTTGTTTTTGGATTGGATGAGCAAGGTAGAACAACGTATATTTTTAAGAGTCGTGTTACAGATCGTACAAGATCTTTTATTATTTTGGGTTTAGTAGGAACAACCTACCTTCATATTAGACATATTAAAACACTTTACACTAGTTACGATAAAAGTCGTAAGTATGGTCGTCGTCATGGTTTGTGGAAGGACTGCCTTGACTTTACGGATGATTTGCTAAAACAGTATAAGAACTGTCATATGATATGCGCCCAGTGTAAAAGTCCTAGATGCGTAAGCCGAGTGGTAGAAGCCAAGAAGAAAGATTGTAACGACTGTAAACGTAATTTTTCAATAATGAATGTTTTAATCTCCATCAGTTGAATGGTAAGTGTAGAAAGATAAAGATTTGTGAATATGACATGTTTCATACGATGAATGACAACGGTGAGTTCCTGCATAAATGCGATGAAATTCATTGCTCTACATGTCATGAGAAATATAAAGCGGATGGGGTGAAGCATGTTTCTCATACGAAAGATGCCAAACCAAAAAATGAAACGTGGATTACAGTATGACGTGTATTACTATGACATAGAGACGTACACTAACCATGAGATGAAAGAAGTCACCCCGCAATTACTCGAGAGCCAAACCCTCTGCGATGAATGTATGAATGTTGAGTGCGATGAATGTCGCAAGTGTGGTAAACGGGCCAATGTTTTAAAACGTCTATGCCACAGTTACCCGTGAAGTTATTTGTGAATTATATAGTCAAGCTCACCGATCAATTAAAAAATATAACTGTGTATGTTCTAGCGCATAATGCCACAGAGTTTGATAGGCAGTTTCTTTATAAAGAGCTGCTTGAACATAACTCATCAGGAACATTCACAGGTGATCCCTTGAAAAGAGACAATAAGCTCATACAAGTACAGGTAAGGATAATATACAGTAAGTTAGCTAAGCTACGCAAGGTGAGGTGGATGCCAAAGTATTTAAAGGGTATTTACTTACACATTCCTTACTCACGACACTTTAAACTACATTTGACTACCATCTCCCATACACTATTTTAACTACGACAGTATAAGTGCGAGTGAACGAGAAGACTTTTAGCGTTACTACAACAGTTTCAGTAAGGATAACCCATGAAATTATGCACGTAGGAAATACCTACGTAATACGACCACAGGCGTACTCACTATTTTGCCGATCAAGATGCTCAAGTTCTTTAGGGTTATTCTAACGAGAGCATCACAGGGGTACTTAATTTAAAAACGCCTTGGAGTATGTTTCGAATTTAACCTGTATTAAAGAATATACCCAAGGTGAGGTGAAGGAATCGATCCTTAGCGAAGATAAACAAAGACTCTAGACCAGTGGTTCTTAACCAGGGGGGCGCGCCCCCCTAGAAACAGGAATTTCTCTAATTGTATTTGTTATTCTCTTAACGAGAGCATGGGCTAATATTGAGAAGTTATTGAGAATGTTATTTTGATTGAAGGGGGGCGTGGAGGGAAGGACCAATTCCTAGAGGGGGCATGGTAGTAAAAAGGTTAAGAACCACTGCTCTAGACTATGAAACTGGTTGACGAATGGTATGAGAAATCTTATTATATCATATTACATCTTACCGATTACACCCAACAACAAAAAACGTGAACTTAGTGATTATGGATAATTTAAAATAGTTTTACCGCTACATCCACGTTTACCATGATGAGGTATCTAGTGAGGCCATGGCTAAAAGAATGGGCACACTTTTAATAAAACTTTTTGACGAATACCTTATGTCCCCCAAAGTGGAACAGTATGGACACACCTATTTATCGAATAGAGCACCTCAATGTTAAGTGAATTACAGTGGACTCATTTAACGTGTTAAGTAATTTTGTGTACATACTTTTTCTCCGCCCGAAACTATGTTTTCATGTTGGTGCATACCCTTTCATGTTTTGTCCTGCGCGCCTAAGTCACTGACCCAGCAGCAGTGGGTGCCTCCTCGACCCTAACTAAGCCGCATGACTCAATACCAGGTCAGATTCACGGGCTGAAGCGAGCAACCCGCCTCAAAACAGCATCTGAGCTTTGAGCGTCGTGATTTGCTACCCACAAACCTCCTCACAGCATCAGCAGTACCTCTAAGAAATATCAACGTTTACAGTAACATAGAAAGATGGAGCTACCGCTGAGCAGTACCTTTAACGCTCAATACCACGTGACTTTTCCAAATCAGCAAAAGTGTTTAAGCGCAGCAGTGGCGCGATTGATTACACTGGTATGCATCAATTTTGCTGTCAAGGGTTTTGTAAGTGATTCTTATAGAGTGTTTCCTGCTGATTTCGAATCTGCAATCCGTTTTTCTCAATCAGCTCAGGTTATCCGGCTATGGCCTCATAAGTAAAATAGAATTTTTCGTGATTTTGTCAAAGCGGAATTGGAACAGTAACATCTATCATCACTTGTTTCACTTGTATAATATCTTTTTTTACTTTTCAGGCATATAGATAAAATATTTCATAATGAACAGAGCGTGTAAAAATGATCCCAATAGATTCTGCTACATATGTGGGACGGTTACCATGCCAAATAACCAGTCCCAAATCACTAAATTTGTGAAGACAATGTATAGAGCATACTTTGGAATTAAGCTAGGGGACCAGGACAAAAATTTCGCCCCTCATATGTGCTGCAAGACGTGCATTGAAAATTTGAGAAGATGGAGCAAAGGCAGAGCGAAATCTTTGCCTTTTGGAATTCCCATGATTTGGAGAGAAGGAAAGGATCACGTGACAGATTGCTATTTCTGCATGACAAACCTCCAAGGTAGGCTTATAAATTTATTTTTCTTAAATATTTTGAAATCCTCGTATGAAACTTGACATAATATTCACCATAATGTAATATTCACCATATATAGCATAATATTCACCATAATGGTAATCATACATTTACATATACATATTGTTATAGAAAATACATTTACACATACATATTGTTATACAAGTTACATTTACATATACAATGATTGTATATTTTCTTTCTTTTCATTCATATTGTCCCCGAAGGGACAATATGAATGAAAAAGAAAGAAAATATACAGACTCCATCGACCTATTTCATATCTTACAGACCGCAGCCTTCCCTCACGAGCCGCCACTGTCTGAATGCTTCTTCTATTTCATATGCAAGTTTTATATCCATGTTTCTGTGTTTCTATTTTCAGGAGTTAACAAGAAGAATAAACACATTGTTGTATACCCTGACATTCCTTCTGCTATGAGACCTGTACCCCATGGGACCTGTACCCCATGGTCCTGGAATTCCAATACCCGACCCACCTCAAACCCTGGACTTCGATGATTCTGATGATGAATCAATGACCAATGCCAATGACCAGTCCCAGTCGTATATACCTCAAAATACCGCTTCAAATGAGCCGAGGCCTCTCAACCAGGCCAAACTTAATGATCTTACCAGGGATTTAGGACTTTCCAAATTAGCTGCCGAGATCTTGGGCTCACGACTTCGAGAGGACAACTTGCTGGCTCCGGGAACAACATTCTCCTGGTATAGGAAACGAGAGGAAGAATTCCGCAAGTTTTTTGCAGTGCACGAAAATACCTCTTCCTTAGTGTACTGCTGCAATGTTGAGGGGCTAATCGAATCCTTGGGCCTGCCATATAACGCATCAGAATGGAGGCTATTTATAGACTCGTCTAAACGAAGTTTGAAAGCAGTACTTCTCAACATTGGGAATAGGGTTGCATCAGTCCTGCAGCACATTCCGTACAACTTACTGAGAGCTACGATAACATGAAAATTTTACTGGATGCTCTCGTATACGACCAACATAACTGGAGGATCTGTGGAGATTTGAAGGTAATACTAATATCATAAGTAAACTATTGCTATTGACTATGTTGTTTTTCCAAAGGTTATTTGAGAGCGTATAAGAATACTTAACTTCCCCACAGAAGTGATACAGTCCAATGCATAGATTTTTTTATCTGATAGAACAAATTCTCTAAATTCTTTAAATATTTTCATTTTTTTTCAGATTGTGGCATTTGTATTGGGAATGCAAGGGGGATACACGAAATACCCATGTTTCCTCTGCAAATGGGATAGCCGAGCAGATGAGAAGCACTATGCACAGCGTGAATGGGCATCCAGAGAGAATTTTGAACCTGGGTCGCATAATGTCGTTTCAGTGCCCCTTGTACCACCAACAAAAAGTTTGCTCCCACCACTTCATATTAAGCTGGGCTTGATGAAAAATTTCATCAAATCAATGAATAAGGAGGGTTCAGCATTCCGATATCTCGAGAGTAAATTTCCTCATATATCTGATGCTAAACTAAATGCTGGGGTTTTTGATGGTCCTCAAATTCGAACTTTGATCAAGGATACTCAGTTCGAAAACGCAATGACTCCAACTGAGAAGAATGCCTGGCAGGCATTCAAATCAGTTGTCACTGATTTTCTTGGCAAGCGTAGAAGTCCAGAATACGAGTCCGTTGTCGAAAACTTGATGGAAGCTTTCAAAGCTCATGGGTCGCGCATGTCCATAAAAATGCACTTTTTGTGGTCCCACTTGGACTATTTTCCTGAAAATTGCGGGGATTATAGTGAGGAACAGGGTGAACGATTTCACCAAGATATCAAAATAATGGAAGAGAGGTACCAGGGAAACTGGGATATCAATATGCTGGCGGACTATTGCTGGTGTTTGAAGCGAGACGTGCCCGAGAAAAACACAGACGGAAAGCCAAAAAAACTTCATTCCTTCCTCAATAAACTTTTTTCCATATTCATTGTATGAATAAAAGTATTTATTCACACAATGTTTTCATTTTTCACGAGTGTTCTTATAATATTACTCGTATTTACAGTGTTTAAGCTAAAAAAAATCAATAAATTTGGGGATAAAATTGGACTTATAATAAATGGCCAATAGAGAAAAAACCTGACCTGATTGAGGAAAAACAATGTCATTTTCGAATTCAGCATGGTCGAATTATATAATATGAGTTGAAAAAACCCTCACAGCAGGGTTATGCGCTCGAGACAAATTATAGACGTACAGACTCTGCCAAATGTAATGTTATTTATTTGAGTGTTGATGAAATGGTGAAAATCTTTATGTTAGTTGATAAGTGGACAGAGGAAAATGCCACAAGAGTGCCACAAGAGTGACGGTCAGTGACACCCCCCTCATACTCTATTATTTGTGTGTTAACTGTGAGTCGTGATACAACTCAACCCTGCGTTGATATAAGATTGATGTGGAAATCTAATCTAAAAACTTACAGTACAAACAATGTTAATAACGATTTAGTACCTTCTCGGCACCGGTTCATCCTTGGTAGACTAGTATTTGAAATAGCCGCCTTCCTCAACCTGAAGACATTATTAAGTGCACGGGGATATGATATACGTTATTTTTATACTATCCTCGAGCATGCTCAAACTGTGCTAATTGATGATTTTATAAAGTGTGAGAATGGGTTGGAGCTTAATGAATATTTAGAAGACACCTCCCCTCCGAGAAGTATTTCGATGGCAGCTAAAGTTCATAGTATTCGTCTCTCTCTCTCTCACACACACACACACACACACTTTTTTTATTTTGTATATATTTTTGCCTTATGACCATCCTTCTAATCAAACTCTTTGTTTACACTTATCAACCATTGTTTACACAGCTGTTATTAAATTTTTTCTCTACTCTCCTTTTCCCTCTTTTACCCTGTCTCCCCTTTTCCCTCTCTTTCCCTCCACCTTCATTTCTCATTTCCAGCACTTCCCCTGTTTCCCCTCTTAGCACTGGCACTTCCCCTCCCCCTCACTCCCTTTCCCGTCGTTTCCATAGCAACCACTCTACATTTTTGCAAACATACTACTTTCTTCGATTAAACGATGCTGTTTCTACTTAACACTAGAAAGTTATCGTGACCTATTACAATAAAAGTATATTTGCTTTTCCGGAAGTGATGCCTGTCATTGTATGCTAGTTAAATTTTATTATTGTTTCGTAACAATATATTGCTCAATTCAACTTATAAATGTAGTTTTCATTATAGGTTTACTTAGATCCGACAGTAGTTCCTATGTGTAAGGTTCCACACTGGACGCCTATGGTTAATAAATTGAAAAAAATCCTGCAAATTGCATGGTTTAGATTAGATTTAGTTTAGTTTCGTGCTATTCCTTTTTTTTTTTACTTCTTACTACCTCAAATTTCCACGCTTGTTTGGGTACGCGAGATAATATGTATGCATGGTGTAAAAATTATTGTTTCTGAGTAGAGGCTTGCACCTACATGTGTATAAGCATGGTGTGAGAACTCTACATGGAATTTTCTATGTCTGTCCACTTCCTTATCTTTCCTACTTTACTGCTATAAACTTCATAACTTCTCTGGTATTGTGGGCAGTAATTCAGGTTTCTATAGTTTCTCAACGTCGGGAACATTCACATCCGGGAATCCTTTCAAATCACAGTCTAGATTTTTTTATCTTCCTGAATGGAGTCACTTCTCATAGTGCAAAAGCAGTCGTAAATTCTGTGTGAAAATATTTAGTCGCCTATAGTAAAAAATTTGAAAGCAGCTCATGCCCACATGCCATTGTAACGATTTTCTAAAGCGTTTTTCAATCGCCCAGGAGAAGGGTGATTAGGTCTTTGCAAGACTGTATCAAAGTGAACGGCTAGTTCATAATGTTAAAATCAAATCAGTTAACTTAAGAATCTATACACGTATACAGAATAAATAACTTCTCTAAATTTCTGTGATTATCATCTTACCCATTTGAGAGACTTATTATAGTTCGCTGCGTCACAGTGATAGTAAATTTATATAGTATAAAATTCCTAATTCAATCACACTGAGTCACCGGATGGATAACAGAGTGTATTTCTGTACCTATATCTCACTGAAAATTTACTTCTCTTCCTACACCTCTCAAAATTTTACTCTCTTTTTACCATTATTACAGCAAACAAATTCCTAAACCTGATTCTCCTGTTTTTACGTCACACGATTTCATTTACAGTATCACCATCAGTATCTAACTTACTGCAGTATCCTGTATTTTGATAGGCTATCTCCTTCCAACGACTCTTGTCTTACCTTGTAATACGTAACAAAATTCATCTTTTATGGTGAAACAAAACAATGCGTAGCATAAATTTATTTATACATAAACCACAACATTATGTCAGAGGCTTAAAGGAATATTATTTATTCAGATTTTCGTTGAAACTTTCAACATAAAAATATGCTTTTTATTTCGAGATAAGCAAACCAGGAGTCGGTTCTTTCCTACATTTTATGTGAAAGGAGATTTCTTTCAATATCGTGAATTAATTTATATTCATGTTAACTTTATTGATTATATATATATTTTTCATAGTTATAACTTCTGTCATATGCCATGAAAAGGGTGTAAAAGTATACAGTATCCGTCTATCTTGCTATTTACTTTTCTTCTTGTCTAACACTAACTTTAGCTAGTTTAGTCGAATATGACATAAATTTAAATGTAAGTTATGACTGGTAACTTAACCCTTTACTGGCCAAATATTTTGCAGGGTTAAGTTATGAATGCGTGTATTTGAAAGGTTGTAAATTTGTCCTTTTGGGCAGTAAAGGGTTAAATGAAACCAACTCACACAATAACAAGCTAGTCGTAGTATAATAGTCAGTCAGGAGAGCCAAAACTGGCACAGTGATCAGGCCAGATTAATGCGGCCTATTGCGCTAATTCCTGAATTATTATTACCAGCACCATCGGTAGTCGAACCTCCGACCTCAGTGTCTTCACTTCGCTATAGACAAACGGTATTATCCTCTGAGCTACGGGCGCTGGTCAGTAAATTGATTCAGTCGGAAATTCCTCATCTCTTTGATTAGGGATTGAGTGCCTTGTAATAGATAAAATTGCGAATGAAAAACACCGACTAAGTTAGTTAAATCTGAGTTAGTTTAACTACGATCTGATCTAAGTCGTGGCCAACATCGTAACACCGCTTCCCGTCGATCAATGAAGTTAAGCGACATTGGATCTGGGTAGTATTTGGATGGGGGATCGTCTTCTACGTACAAATTATGTAGCGACCCGGGTACTTGTAGGTTATCTCCCCCCCACCAATTTTGACAGAATATTTTCGCTAAAACTAACGAAAATATCACGACTTAACCTAACCAATTATCAAGGGCGTACAGTTGATCTATTAGTAAATAGTATTCCAGAAACAAACAATGTTATAATTAATAATAGATCAGCTGTACGCCCTTGATAATTGGTTAGGTTAAGTCGTGATATTTTCGTTAGTTTTAACGAAAATATTCTGTCAAAATTGGTGGGGGGAGATAACCTACAAGTACCGCGACCCATCCCATATAAAGCTCTAGATTCCCTCTGTCACATGACCTTTTTTGCTGTTACGAAGGCGGTTAAATAAACCTAAAAACCCACACACCCCTACTGGAAGCGTTGATACAATAATTTCCTTTTAAGAAATAAAACAATACAAAAAATTTTAATTCTTTTATAGATCAAAATATATAAAACCTAATTTCAGATGTCAAACTTTTTAGTGTACAAGAGCAAACGAGGAATAAAAGTTAAATGGAATTTTTCACTTAGGTTTAATTCAATTACTATTCAACGACTGGTAGTCAGTAGGAAATTTTATCAGTCACAACATCATGAATAATAAGTGATCGGAGCTATTGAAGAATAGGGACCCCAGCCTTCTTTAGTTAGGCTTATAAGGCTAACTAACGAAAATATCACGACCCAACCTAACCAATCGTTAGGTTAACTGTACGCCCTTGATGATTGGTTGTCATGATATTTTCGTTAGTTAGCCTTATAAAGCTAACTAAAGAAGGCTGGGGTCCCTATTCTTCAATAGCTGCAAGTGATCTTATGTAGTTATTGCAAAAAGCATCCATTGTTAAAACAAAAGGCTATGCGTTTTCGTATTATTAATACGGTATATCCTATTTAAAACGATGTACACATTGCCTTTCTATAAATACCAAAACTAAGCTATACGTTGATGTTCAGGGGTGTTCGAAAAGTCCCGTCACCCCCTACAAAATGTATATATTGTAATACCAATTTTATTTTTGTTTGATTAATTAAATTTATATGTGATTCATTGACATTTTTTTCTTTTCCAGGCATTAGAGTGTGTGAACAATGGCAGACCAGTCCACTTACACTCTGGAGGAAAGGATAGTGGTGAGCACAAGGGGCTCATGAAAGGTCACATACTGGCAAAACGATGCATGATATCCAGAATGATTTCAACAGAAAATTCAATAAGGCTGCACCACCAAACAAGACAGTATTACCCTGAGAGAAAAAGCTGTTTGAAGCTGGCTCCATCAAGGACAGACCACGATCTGGAAGACCAACAACGCGAGCAGAACAATGCGAAGGCGTGATTGTATCGGTGGCTCGTTCATCGAAAAAAATCACTTCGGAAACGATCACAAGAACTTGCAGTCCCCATGTCCACAATGAGAGATCACATTATAAAAGATCTCGGTATGAAACCATACCGCCCGTCATTTGTTAATGAATTAAGCGATACAGACATGATGGTGCGCACACAGATATTCTTGATTAGTAACTGTAATTAGTAACTGTATTTACTGTAATTAAAGTAATTGTTGTTAGTGATTTGTTTCTTAAATTACTCCTACCACATATATATATATATATATATATATACAATTAATCACACAACAATAAAATTGGTATTACAATATGTACATTTTGTATAGGTGACGGAACTTTTCGAACACCCTGTAAATCAAATGATGCTCAAACATTTATGGTCGCACAGTTCATAAAGTACTTTCAGCGTTCTTTTGATGTTCATTAGACATAAGAAGGACACAGATTTTAAGTGAACATGACCTAACATCTTATAATTTAGAAAAGGACATTAAAATTAATTAAAACGAACCGAAATTTTCAAACAAGGCCTTTCTTCAATTTGTGCACACGTTTATGTATTGTTTCTAAGATTAATTTCCAAAAATTAAACTTGTTATCGATGGTGTTGTTATACTGTTATTTAATTCTTCATAAACAAATTCACTAAGATCATTTTAAGCTTAAAATACTTATACAATTTATCTCCCTTTCCTGATACAATTATATCACTGTTTAGACTAAGTTTTTTTTATATGTATCTATTTATTCTGATTTGTCACTTGTCAATATTTGTAATACATAGAAACAATTTATTTCTTTATATCACATCAAATAGATTAATAATCTATACTATTAAATTAATATAACTGAAAATTTGGATCACCTGAAGATCATGGCCCTCAGCCTTCGTTAGTTAGCCTTGTAAGGTTAACTAACGAAAATATTACGACTTAACCAATCGTACGCCCTTGACGATTGGTTAGGTTAATTCGTGATATTTTCGTTAGTTAGCCTTATAAAGCTAACTAACGAAGGTGGGGGCCCTGATCTTCAGGTGATCGGAAAATTTAAACAATCTCTTCACTTGTGACATGGAAACTTTATCGCCTCGTATAAAAATTTTTAAATTCTAAGTTTACATCTATATAAGTCAGCTGATTTGATAGTTCATCTATCTTTTTATATTGGGTCGTTTAACCTCCTTCGCACTAAGGTCCTATGACGAAGGGGACGTACATCTTTATGTGGGATCCGAACCAGGGATCGGTACATAATCTGGGTGCAGAGAACAGTCTCCTATTGAAATACTCTCCAAATCCAATGTCCCTTAACTTCGATGATCGACTGGAAGCTGTGTTACGACACTGTCTACAACGTAGCCTTCACCAACATTATAACAACTAGTACAGTTCCCGTCACTTCGCTGACGGTTAGACAGGCTACACTACAAAAAAAGAACCCAGCCGTGAAAATTTTGAGCTTCACATTGTGTCAACATTTCTGAATCTGGTATCTCCCAAAACCTCCTCACCCCCATTCATACAACTTGGGGGCTAACCCCCTCCCCCATTACCCCCACCCCTCCCCATTACTACACCCATCCCCCATTACCCCCACCCCCACCCTTCCGCCCACCCCAACCCTTCCCCCCACTCCCACCCTTCCCCCCATCCTCACCCTTCCCCCATTGCTAAACTACAGAAAAGAACACAGTCATGAAAATCTTGAGCTTCACATTGCCGCCGTAATACAATTTCTGAATTTTTTTTACAATTTCTGAATTTTTTTTCTCACAATTTTTTCTAACTTTCTGAAAGTGTGACGGACGGACAGACAGACAGACAGACGGACGGACAGCTCTCTTATTATAGTATAGATTGTTTATCGTTTCGGTAGGAATTTCCCGATGCCTAAATGACCTGAGACTATACATGGATTGGATCACTTGAAGATCAGGGCTCCCAGCCTTCTTTAGCAGCTTTATAAAGCTAACTAACGAAAATATCACGACCTAACCTAACCAATCGTCAACGATTGGTTAGGTTAAGTCGTAATATTTTTGTTAGTTAGCCTTATAAGGCTAGCTAGAGAAGGCTGGGGGCTCTGATCTTCAGGTGATCCCTTAATTATCGTTACCTTACTACTAATAGTGAAAATTTGATCGGCCATAAATTATACGTTTCCAGACCTTAGACCATAAAAATGTTGTTTTTAACTTAAAATATCTCGTTCAGATTTAATGTACTCGTACCATACTATAACCGGAAATAAAAACATAACTTTTCCAGAGTTTATAACATTAATCCTACGCCCTTGGATCAAACAAAAATTGTCTATGTTTATATCAAGGTGTGACTAGCTTGACTTTTTATGTTAACTTTTCTAGTTTTGTTCATTGTAGATAATCTACACATATCTGGTTCCTCTGGGATATTAAAATTGACCTGCACAGATGTCAGTAATTTGTACTAGGAGTCTTTATTCACTTGCATGTAGATTTAACCCTTCACTGCCTGAATTTTGTTCACCATGGAAAAAATTCTCTGGATGAAGTTTTGTGTTGAATGCGATGTAAGAAAGCCGTCCATGTCCATATTTTATATATATATATATATATATATATATATATATATATATATATATATATATATATCACTGTAAAGTTATATAAAGAGGACGAATCCGTCCCATCAGAAGTTGTGAGCTATAAATGTCCTACGGGTAAACGTACCTGACAGTAAAAAAACAGTTTTATTTTGACCATTTTAGGGTACTCTATTTATGCTCCTTCTTTTAAAGGAGGACAGAAACGTCTTTTTCGGTTGGGAAGGGTTAAGCTTGTATACATTCGCCAAATAAAAGAGCTGAAAAGAACTATATGTAATCTAATGAAAATAAAAGCATTACAAACACCTAATAAACGCATTATATAAACCTTAATAACAATCCATATCACAAATACAATACTTTAATAGCTAAGGTCTTATATTTTTCATAAATTATGTTTAAACTAATTGTAGTTTATTTCCTTTGCTCCAATAATTGACCTTACTGGGACAGGTGGAGACACCTGGCGTTTGGTATCTTTGGTATCTTACTCTTGTCTTAGACCGACATAATAACGACAGTTTCATAAATTAATAAGTAAATTTGTCGAAAGATGTAGTCCTGCACATTTAAACCTAGAAATAAGCTGTTTTTTGTTTAATTAAAGTTTTTTTTTTTATTTTGAATGAAAGGAATCTACTTTTCATGTCTCTACAAAAGCTGAATAAAATTTTATCAAGAGTTTATTACCTATATCCTAAGTAAAATGGTGAAGTTCCGTAAAGAGAAATGTTCTCTTGGTTTAATTAAAGGACAGTGTAGCTTCAGAGACGTAAAGGAATTGCACGTTTGGAAAAAGAAGTCATGGTGTGCCTTTTCAAACTCAGAAAGGACAGAATTTAAAGTTGCTGTGTCACCTTTCAAAGGACAGTGAATGTACCTTTTCGGCAGTTCGCCGAACATCCTGTCTTCTAAATTATTTTTACATTATTAGTACAAGCCGCGCCTTCGGCTCTCTACCCTACAGCTTGTGATCACTTCGTGATCTACTGATAGATCCGACCATAACGGGCGACTGGGCGAGAGACATTAGCGCCACCCACTTTACGCGAGTCAGCCAATCATAACAGGCGACTGGGCGAGAGACATTAGCGCCACCCACTTTACGCGAGTCAGCCAATCATAACAGGCGACTGAGCGAAAGAGATATTTGTTACTCCGCTCAACTCCACTCAAAACCGCGCAAAGTTTTTTATTTATAGATAGATAAGCCATATTTTACTCAATACCGCATATACCCAGGGGTGCAGTGCCAATTTTATAGGTGCCGGAGCTCTGGTGGGCCTGACAAAAGCCTGCCATTTCCTATCCTGTTTCTATATATGCCACACGATGACTAAGTATTTCGTGTTTGCACTCACTCACTAAACTGTTGATAAATATAATTAATGGAGACAATTTTTTTGTTGCTTGTTATGGTAATTCCTCCAAACTTCCTCTTGCAGAGGTGGCGGAGCGGCGCTCCGGTGAGCTCCGGAAGCACTGCACCCCTGCATATACCGGTAACTAATACTTCATTTAATGCACTTCTGAATAATTTTATAAGAATAAGCTTTTACTTTATGTGAAACAGTGAGCTTTGGAGTCATATTTCATACCTGGATGTAAAAATAATCATCACTACAGTTCATCCGCAAGAAAAATGAACCCAACATTTCATAAAGAAAATCAATGGCGTTTACCACCATTTGAGGTTTGCTCTCGTATATTTACAAGAGGATATTGATTTGAAGGAAAAACTGCCTTATCATAAACACAATGAACACAATAAAAGTACGGTATATAGAAACTATGTAGAAACTATAGAGAAACTTTAAGTATATTTTGTTAAACCATGACCGAGATGCTTTAAGGCAGAGGGTCTCAACCTTTTTCTTCTTCTGTACCCCTTGATTATGGATTTTCGCGAGGTATAGAGACGAGATGGTAATGAAGGGAGAAGTGATTAAAAGAGTAGACCGATTTAAGTACTTGGGCTCGTTAATGGATGAGGAAGATGTGGAGAAAGAAATTAATAATAGAGTGCAAGTTGGGTGGAAGAATTAGAGAGAAATGTCGGGTGTCTTGTGCGATAGAAAGGTGCCAGTGAAGTTGAAAGGAAAGGCATATAAAACTGTGGTGAGACCAGCAATGTTGCATGGAACGGAGGTATTGCCTATGAAGAAGACAAATGAGAACAAAGTGGATGTAGCAGAGATGAGGATGTTGCGATGGATGTGCAAGAATAAGATGGTATGGGCACGTGATAAGGCGAGATGAAGATTATGTCGGACGTAGAGTGATGGTGATGGAGTTGCGGGTGGGCGAAGAAGAGGAAGACCGAAGAAGAGATGGAAGGAATGTGGTAGAGCGGATTTACGGGAGAAGAATTTGGAGGAGGATATGGTGTACGACAGACCGAGATGGAGGCGACTCACCTTAAACAGCGACCCCATATAAAAATGGGATTAATTATGCTGAGGAAGAAGATAGAAGATTTTTACTTTCTTTACAACCGTGTGATTTGTGGCCGTTTGTCACTCGTATATAAAATTAAGACGGTTATATTTTCAGGACCCCTTCGCGTAGCCCCTAGGATTCCCTCGCGTACTCCTGGGAGTACGCGTACCCCAGGTTCAGAACCACTGCTTAAAGGCATAATTACATTGTATTTGTGGAGACGTTACTTCAGTGACATACAAAATTTGGTCCAATTCCAAAAAGAATGGTTTGTAATCAGAAAAATTACTTCACTGAATGGATATCGTTTGTATGATGAAGTGCCATGCAAGTGGCCCAAACTTTTGGACCCAAGTATATAATATGAAATAAAGTCGAATTCCATTTAGCCGCCAGACGATTGGATTCAGATTCCACTTAAATTTCTTCCAATCTATCTAATTCAATCTCCTTCCATTTGGAATTAATTCCAGTGAGTTTAATTTAATTTCAGCCATTCTATTTAATTCCAGCCTTCATAGTTTCTAAGTTCTACAGACTTTACGCATACCTTAACCTAGCCAAACTTAATCAGTCGTACGCCTAACGACTTGAATAATAGAATAACCGGGCACTAAATAGTATTTTGATCTCATTCCAATATTATTCAACCTTATTTCAGTCCCAATTTTTTTATTCAACATTTTTCCTTATTATTGAACTCTAGATTTAAGGTTGGTACTATTGCTTTATACGTCACACACACACATGCCAAATTCAAATATTTCCTTCATGAATGGCTTATAGTTGCCATGGGAACTGAACATCGTGAAACATAAAGAAATGGGATCTATATATTTTATACTTTTCGAAGAGACAAAACTTTTGTCACGAACTATATATATATACACAGTATATACTGTGTCCCAGAAAAAGTGGCCACCTTTTTCCCCTAGGCCGAAAAAGGATTCCAAGGATAACTAAATGAAACAGAAATCCTATTAAACCCCATACATTGTCCTTAAAATAAGAGGTAGTTTATTTAAATCGGATGAGTAGTCTTTTTACAAATTCAATTTGAACAATAGTTGCTAAAAAAATAAAGTTGGCGCGAAAGTAGAAAAAATGGCTAAATTCATGTCAGTAAATAGTCAAATCGTAATTTTACGGTCAACTTTGGGATCACTCGTCGATTCAGAGTAGGTCTAGGTTAGGCTAGTTGGTAGATTGTTATGGATTGTAGAGGGCTAGGCTAGCCAGGCTAATAAGTGAAGTATGCCTAGTACTAGACAGTATTGCCTTCACGGCAATCAGCTTTGATTTGGCAGCGAGCGAAGGAAGTTTGTTAAATCTGTTATTTTATGCGAGTTGTTGTGGCACGTTTAACTGAGGAATATAAAATTGCTATCAAACTTCTTCGCAAAGGCAAAGGTTTTAGTGTTTCTAAATGAATAGTAAAACAGTACCCTAATCGACATTGGCCTGTACGTAGTGCGTCTCGTTTTTTTAAAATTCGTGAAACGGGAACTCTTGCACGAAAGCTCGGAATTGGACGCCACGTACAGCAACGACCCCGGCAAACATTGAATCTGTAAGTAAACTTACTTGCAGCCAAGAAGACAATCCCCCGTTCAAGTTTGAATGTACAGAGAACTGCTAATCCTACCGGTATTAAAAAACGTTTAGTGTATCGAACTACAAAGAAAGACCTTGGTCTAAAAACATGTTGCTCTCGATTGCTTCGCTGCTTTAGATCAAATAACGACGTGTCTCTTAATTGGTTTACGGATGAAAAGATTTTCATTATTGAACGGCCTCGAAATACGCTAAACAAGAGGATGTACGCTAACGTAAGAAAAAACAAGACATTCCAAAATGAAGGATCCTCCGAGAGAGACATCACTTCAGTCAGTCTGTGATGGTTTCTTGTTAGTGTTTCTCGTTCAGGAAAAACATCCATTGTTGTTGTCGATAAAAGTGTGAAAATTGATTCAAAACATTACTGTGACGATATCTTGAGTAAGATGTTGTCTCAAATTATATGTTACGGGGAGACTTATGTTTTTTAGCTAGACGGTGTTCCATCTCATCGTTCCCGGCACTCCATTGCATACTGGCAAGAACAATATTCCGATTTTATCGCGCCAGAAGATTGGCTACCAAATAGTCTGGAGTTAAATTCAGTTGACTATTTCATATTGGAACGTTTAGTTGACAAAGTTTACAGACAAAATATTCAAGATGTTATTCAACTTCTAGAGTGCATTTTAACAACATGGACATGGAATGACCCGATCAAGATACCATTTCTACAGCAGTTCGCCAGGGGCGCAAAAGGCTACAATTAGTCATTAATAATAATAATGACGGATACATTGAACATTTGCTACGTTAATGTTTTATTCAATTTGTGTTTGTTCATTGTAAACGTCTTAAATGTTCAGCGAAGTCTCTTATTACCCTCCTTCTTAACTTTATTTTTTAACAACTATTGTTCAAGTTGAATTTGTAAAAAGACTACTCATCCAATTTAAATAAACTATCTCTTATTTTAAGGACAGTATAAAAATTCAGCTGTTCTCAAACTTTTTCTCTGTACCCCTTGAATTCTTTTACAAGATTTTCTGGATTTTTGAGAGAGATAAAGGAGTTTTACTTTCTTTACAACCGTGTGACTTGTGGCCGTTTCTTAATCATATATAAAATTAAAATACCTATATTTTCAGGACCCCTTCGCGTAACCCCTAAGATTCTCTCGCGTACCCCAGTTTGAGAACTACAGGTATAAATGGTTTAATATGATTTCTGTTTCATTCAGTTATCCTTGGAATTGTGGTTTTGCTGGCCCGGTGAAAAGGTGGCCACTTTTTTGGGGACACAGTACATATATAAACTCACGCTATAGTAGCTTTCCTCAAAGAAAAAATATCTTCAAATTTTTAATTAAGAAAATTATTATGATTTTTAAATTAGTTTTAGTTCTTACTGTGTGTGTGTGTGTGTGTGTGTGTGTGTGTGAGAGAGAGAGAGAGAGAGAGAGAGAGAGAGAGAATAACAAGATACATTTATATACACTTCGAAATTTTATCATTTTAGTCGGAGTGAAGTGAGGTTTCTCCTTGCTCGTATTTTGTGGTATTTCTAAAAGTAAGTACGATATACTGTATATTGTAGTCTGTTTGATGTCCTTTGGGGATATAAAGAGTTTCCTTAATAAAAAAACCGAAATAGTAGGATTATTTTTATATCTTCAATTTAGATTTTGAAACGAACAGATTCTTTTGGTTTTTGTGAAAGAGATTTTTCTTTTTTTTCTTTTAAACATGTATTAAAAACAGGGAGTGTAGAAATTTGTAACTCATTTTCTATATTTTATCATTACAAATAAGAAAACTTTACCGAACCAAGTCAATTCTTTTGGATTTACTGATATGCTCCAGCTAAAGGGGTTAATTTTATACTTGTGTACATTTCATCTTCATTTTATGAGTTTACACGAAAATATGGTGTACACTGTACATTGCATCTTTTTTAGTCAAATTATTTACAGTAAAGCTTTGTGCTTAATATATATGTACGCTAGCAAACTTTCTTTAGTTCCAGCTTTACATTTGTATATAATGTACAGTAAATCCTCGTCCAACGCTGGGGTTAGGTTCCTCGAGAACGGCGCGTTAGGTAAATCCGCGTTGGACAAACTTAATACCTTTTGGGATAAATGGGGATACGTGAACGCGGCCGCGTAAAGTCTCCCATTAATACTTAGATACGTAGATTTTTTATTCACACATAAATGAATTTCCCTACCTATATTGTATACGAAATAAGAACATAATAAAATCATAAACATAATGATATTTACATATGATAAATAAAAATATATTAAATGAAAATAGCACATATCTTTCCTTCATTCTTTCGGATGGTGCGTATGGTAGACTCATTCACGTGATACTCGCGGCCAAGTGATGTTATGCTCATCCCACCACGCAACTTATCTAGAATCTTTATTTTTTCGGCTAATGTCATAACCTTACGACTTTTCTTCTTTTCACTATTCACTTGCAGATGCTTTACGTTTTGGTGCTATACTGCTGTCCAAGGGTAATAGCAAAACAACGGCAAAATATGACAAAAACAATCCAACACAACTTCACTGAACTTAACGCGTTAGCGGTACTGAGACAAAGGGTGACACGAGAGGGAGGGAAATGCGTGAGTGCTGGAGAGTGTAGGAGAAAACACTAGAGTGTGCATTGGCACGCGTACAGTACTACTGTATTAGAGTGTGTTTGGCGGACCGTGTATAATCAAATTTTCCGCTTTCGGCAAATAATTGTTCGCATTTATTTTTCCGCGTATAAGCAAATTCGCGCTGGACAAACACGCGTTGGACGAAGGTTTACTGTATATGTAAATAATCTGGCATCTGGCAACTCAGTTTATTCAGCTGCAAGTCTTAAAAAAATAATGATCATTTGCACTAATCCATTTTATGTAGTATACTTTTAAAACCAAATGGGCACTTAGCCTTTTAATTATAAAAGCAATTATAAGGTTATTTTTAATAACAGTGTGCCACGTTCTTAATTTGTGAAAATAATAATCTTTCCTAATTCAATGCATGTGCGATATTAGTTGTTTTTGATCGTTCAATGCACATTCGTGCAATGAAAGGTTATTATGGAAATCGCTTTGCAATATACATATATATTGGTTCTTAATGAGGAAGCATATAGCATTTCACCAATATGTAAAATTTTAGGAACTGTCTTATCTTAGATTATTGTTATCGAACTTATAATCTAACAAGAACCATCCTAACAACCTAATTTAACATAGAAAACAAATATACTAGAGGCACTCAATATATTTTGCCCCACCCTTTTTTCTTAGCTAAATAATAGGCCATGGGGCTGAAATGTCTTTTGGGCCGTAAGTTTGAACTTTCTGCGCGTCACATAACCGGATTTTTCCAGTTTGAACCTCCCCTCCTTGTATAAAACCGCTTTTAAACGCCCTTGTAACCAATGGTTAATGCAGTTTCGAAAATGGCGACTGACAGTGATGTGCGCCGTAAACAGAGAGCTGTTATCGAGTTCTTAATCGCAAAGAAGGAAACAGTTGGAAATATTCACAAACGTCTACAAAACGTTTACGGAGATGCTGATCATCGGAGAGAGGGAGAGCCAGCCTCGATGATGAGCCACGCAGCGATCGCCCGGGATCGGCTGTCACATCTCACACTATGCAACGTGCTAACAGCATCATTCGATCAAATCGGCACGTCACATACAAGGAGCTATCACTGGAGCTAGGAATTAGTGAAGGAAGTGTAAATACGATAATTCAGCAACTGGGATACTCAAAAGTGTGTTCACGGTTTGTTCCTCGTCAAATAAAAGAAATTGCTTCTGAGTCGTTGGTTCGATACGAATTATGACTGGGGGTGAAACTTGGGTACACCACTTTGAACCTGAAACAAAACGCCAATCCATGGAGTGACATCACGCAGACTCTCCACGCAAGAAAAAATTCAAAATGGCTCCCTCTGCAGGAAAGATTATGGCCATCATCTTCTGGGACATGAAAGTGATTCTGGTGGACATTATGAAGAAAGGACAAACAATCAACTGGGAGGCATATATTGCTACCCTACAGAGACTCCAGAGACGTATAAAGCGAGTTCGACCGGAGAGAAAACTGGAAGATGTCCTTCTTTTGCACGATAACGCAAGACAAGACCACACAACAGTTTGCAAACAAGCGAGGCCATCACAAAAATGCTCTTGACTGTGTTACCCCACCCTCCATACAGCCCGGATCTGGTACCTTCAGACTTCCATTTGTTTGGACCAATGAAGGCTGCTATTCGTGGGAGAAGGTTTCAGAGTGACGATGAGGTTGTTGAGGAGGTTAAGAGGTGGCTCCAGCGGAACCAGCGGACTTCTACCAGCAAGGAATAAAGGGCCTTGTTTCGAGGTGGAGGAAAGCGTAGAAAAGGATGGCTACTATGTGAAAAAATAAAAACTTGTAAAAAAGATATGTAACTACTTGTGTACAAAATTTCTGGAACTTATAAGGAAACTTGGAAAGAAAAAAAAAGGTGGGGCAAAATATATTGAGTGGCCTTCGTAGTTGATCATGTGCAACCAAATAATCTATTTCTATTCTCAATAGGCTAAGTTAAGTGAGTTTATTATAAGGTATATTAGGGACCTTGGTTAATCCATGTAATAATAGTTTTTTAGCCCATAACAAGCACAGTTAATTAGACCGTTTATTAGACCTGGTAATTAGACCTAATCCTGCTTAGGCTTATGACATGAAAGTTTGAAAATCAAGTGTCATCTGGTTTTAGTATTTTAGCCTTGTAACTAAATTTGTTTCACCAAATTTTGTTTGTTTGATTAGATTAGACTAAATATACCAATGTTAAATCTTGTTTGAAACTAAACTTAGGTTTGTTGAGTTTTTCCCTTCTCTTTTTGCTTAATTCTTAAAAGCAACAGCCACCTGCAACGCTCTATATATGAGGTGTGCTGTATTTTTTCAAACTACTTAATTCAAAGCTGAAAACCCTTCATTTCGTTAGTTGATTTCCTCTTAAAATATGACGAGAGTTGGATATTATGTTATTTTGCTGCTACCATTTCAAAATCTTAAATTCTACGAATTAAAGGAGCAATATCATTGTTCAGTGCAGCTGATAACATTGAAATGAAAACTGTAAACACTAGGTTAGGGCACTTAATTTATTAATGTGGAATATGTCTATGAAACAGATAAAAAACCCGATGTCAAAGGATGAGCGTAGAAGATATTAATTCATTAGAAAATTTGGAGAAACACACCGAAAGCATAAACACATTTTATGACAGTAACTCTTAAATGACAAAGAAGTCAATTCGGATTTTATTCTTAATTCTTTCACGATTTTTCATGTGATACAGAAATGGCGTCGGGAGCTTTTGCGAGACAAAAAACGTTTGCTCGACAAGACAAATTCTCGAACCGTCTACGAACTTTACTTGAATGATAAATTTTTCGAAGAAAATGGTTGGACCTGCTCTTACAAAGGCGTCCGCCAGCTTCGTAGGCCAGTAGGTAACACTGTTTCCTTATAAGAGAAGTGAAAACACTGAGGTAGGGGTTCGAATCCCGATGTTGCAAATAATACAGGAGTTAAGGCAATGGGACGCATTAGTTCGCCTGAGCGCTGTGCTAGTTTCTGGCCATCCTAACTCATTATTATCAACAAAGACGCCGAAATGTAAAATAATCTACATCGCCATCTAATCTGATCTAACCCAATTTGATTTAATCTAACTTAATTTAGCCTAAATTTACCTAAACTAACCTTAACCTAACCTGCATAACATAACCTGACGCAGCCTAACCTAACTATACTGAACCTACTGTATATTTACAAAGTCTACTATTGGAAATTCGCTAGACAGTTAAAATCCAACAAAATATTTCTCTGCAACATATCGCGAAAAATTCCTGTCTATTTTTTGTTGTCTTCTTTTCGACTGTAATACTGTACTCCCAAAGAAACACTGTCGACCTAATGCACCATATGGTGAAGGGTGTCGTTTTATTCAAAATAAAACTAGTTGCTAGTTCCTATTACTTTCTTGATGGCGTTTTTTCCTGAAGGACAGTAACTCGTGTAGTTTGTACTTTTAGTTACAGGTTAGAACAGGAGAACTGCATTTGTGCTGGATCGGTTATAAACGTCAAAACATTTTGGGCCTTAAGATGCCCAGTGTATCTCGACTTTTGCAATTGACTGTATTAAATTCAAATTCTATTTTAATAGAAATGATACTAATATCACTCCCTCAGCTTAATGTCTATGTAGCACTATATTACTTACGGTTTTACTCATGAAGTAGATCAACATAGCATTTATTCCCATTCTCATGTTCTGACGTTGAAGATGACCGTGTTTTCATCTAATCCAGAAGCCTCTAAATATCAACTTTTCCTCTTTTTAGAGAATTCAAACCTTTAGTAAACTTTTGGAGATTTGTTTTATCTCGTTTATCTCTTTTTATCTCAAACATCCGACAGCGAATGCAAAATGTTTTTAAAAAATTTGCTAAACAAAATATCAGCTAAAAATATTCAGACAAAATGACTGAAAAGGAGGTAAAAATGTCAAATTTTGCGATTTAAATTTAAGTTAAATTCAAATTCAAAATCAAGAATAATATATTTTTCTCCCTAAATTGGATTAAAATTAAAATAATGGTACCGATTTTAGCAAGAATTCTTTTTTTTTTTTTCCGAGAAGCAACTTCTTTTGAGCGCATTTGTAAATGGTCACATTTTCAGAAATTTTTATTTATTTATTTATTCATTCTTAAATTTTGTATATTTTCGCAAGTAAATTGTTCGTTTACGAACGAATTTCACAATATTCCTTCCCTATTAATAATAATTCTTGTGTATATATACAGGGTGATTCAAAAGTCAGGTTACATAGGGCTTTTCTGTTTCTTTGCAGGTAAATGAGTTATGAGATGTTATCGAAGGAAGGAGCGCATTGATGTGATATTCCTAGCTGGCTGCACAAGTGCATTGCCGTTAACGGTGGCCATATCGAACATGTGATGTGACTATTCCCATGTATCATTACATAATACAGTATATCCCTATGTAACCTGACTTTTGAATCACCCTGTATATATATATTATAAGCACCCATACAACGAACGCAAATTCGCATTACAAAGAAGTTCAGCCAAACTGAGTTAATAGTTTATGGATAGTGTGAAAATAGATTTCTTAACAGTAAGAATAGTCTGTACGAAGAACAGACTATTCTTACTATTTACTATTCTTACTATCATTGAACGAGTTTAGGGATGTAAACTCCATTCCTAAACTCGTTAAATGATATTAAACGCACGAATAGATTGCACTTTCGATACGTCGTGACCAATGTTGTAATATCGCTTCCCGTCCATCAACGAAGTTAAGCGACATTCGGTCTGATGGTAGTTGGATGGGAGACCGTTCTCCGCGTTCACATGATGTAGCGACCCGTGGTTCGGATCCCAATTAAAGCTGTAGGTCCCCTCCATCGTACGACCTTAGATACTGCGAAGAAGATTATTAATCAACCCCATCAAATAAACAGAGTGAACATAATAAAATAAAACCCTTGATTTCTTATGTGAACCCAATTGGCGTCTATAATAAACTCGATTTAAAGTTAAAAATGTTAAACAACAACAACAACAACAACAACAAGAACACCGACCTCTTAAAAAAAAAAGATCATCCAGCACCAAAACGTAATTAAAGGTACCGTAATTAACCTCTTTAATTATTACAGTTTTTACATTCTATTTACAATTTTACGAGACAGTTTAATTGGAGTACATTACCTCTGATCACGTGATCCAGCCGAAGTTCCCTCGGTACAAAGAATTCGGTGGTAATTTACATCAATTAACACAGAGAAGTAACTGTAATAATGAATAAATTATACGATAAAAAGGAGGAAAGTAAGTCGGTATAAATTCTCGAGGGGGAAGAATATGGGTGTCTAACGTCAAAAAGTGTTTCGTAAATAGTAATTGAATTTGTTCATTGTTCCAAAGGTAAGTACGAAGAATATACGAGTACAGGGTGATCCGAAAAGGTGTTCCCAGAAATAATATGTTACGTAAATTTTTTTTTTGGGGGGAAAACACCTATTTGGATCAGCCTGTTTAAGGATATTGCAGTAAAGACATGCTATTTTACGTACTATGTCTGAAAACCTATCAAATTATTTCCTTTGATTATACACCATTTGTAAGTAAACAGTTATGTTATACACACACACACACACACACACACACACACACACACACACACACTGATTCGTTTTAGAACTAATTTAATAAAATATGCCTTGGTTACAAATTACTTGAACTAAGAAAGACAAAATCAATAAGTAATTGTGTTGCTCCAACTCACAAAGTGTTTTGAAGGTATTTTTAAGTTAAAGAAGGCGCCAATTTACGCATGAAACTGGTTTTCTTTAAAGGTTTTACGAGAAATGAAAGAATAGAATATGGAGAGAGAGAGAAAGAGAGAGAGAGAGAGAGAGAGAGAGAGAGAGAGAGAGAGAGAGAGAGAGAGAGAGAGAGAGAGAAAGTAGTCACTCTAGAAATTTTTTTTTAATTGAATACAAAATTTCTGTGAGAATCGCTCGCTTTTAAAGTCATTTCCTGACGATTCCAAACATCAGTTTTTTCTTTGGATGGGAAAGATCTCTTTCTTTCTTGTTTCAAATGTAAATTGAAAAATTTGGGTATATAATTGTAACTATTCTTTAAATTCCACGAGTGCTTTACCTGATACGTTTTGCACAATAATATTAATGCTAATACTAATAATATTTTTCGTAAAAATATCATGGACTGTGTGTGTGTGTGTGTGTGTGTGTGTGTAATTTACAGTGTAAATGAATAATTTACTGTAAAACCTCGTAAGAAAACAGTGTGAAGAGTAATGCGGCCATTTGATCCCTTCCTGAATGAAAAAGAAATAAGGACATTACATGGTACAAACGTGGTTTGCCCAACAAAAGCCATATTCTGTTTCTTTATCTTTTCAGCTGCAGACATCGTTTCTTTCTTTATATTTCTGTATCTTTTTCTTTTACATTTATATAGCTTTAATAATAATAATAATAATAATAATAATAATAATAGTACTAGTAGTAGTAGTAGTAGTAGTAGTATATGATAATAGCACTATTAATAAAGAGCCTGTGATTCATTTTAGTCCTGTTTATGATTAAAACAGAAATCATGATAGAGTGCCACTTTTCAGTTAAACCTTTTGAACTTGTTGGCACAGTGCATGGCACTCCAGATGAAAGATAATTAAGATAATTATAGACTATGTGGAAGAGAGAAAAATTATTATTTGATGAGGTTGTTTAACGTCATACCCAACATCTAAGGTCATGTGACGGAGGGGACTTATATTGTACAGCTTTACGTGGGATCCGAACCTCGGGTCGCTCGTAAATCTGGACGCGGAGGACGGCTCCCCATCCAGCTACAGCCCATACCATGACGTAGGGGAACTACTACAACCTTACTTGGGATTCGAACCCTCTACCCGATCAAGGAATATGCAAAGAAACAACTCGAATCCAAGCCGAGAATCGAACTCAGGATCTCCAGATTAACTGCCGGGCGATTTGCCATTTAACTACCATCACGGAGGGAGGGGGTTCATTCAAACTTTCAAACTGACTTGAAGAAGACGTGTTTAACATTCATGAATGAAAGAAGATAAAGAGCTTTCAATGAAGCCAAAAAATCGACAAGTTCCGCTCTGTCTTTTGTATTCCTTTCGAATTACTTGGGCTGTTTGGTGTCTTTTGTTGAAGGATTTCCGGGCATCAATTAATAATTTCCTGTTGTATAATTTATACAAGTTAAATCTTTAATCTTTTTTAGGGCATGACACGAAGACTATTGCAGTACACTGTAAAGTTTGATTGATCCATACAAACCACCATTGTTAAAAATAACTGTTCTATTTGAACTGATTATGGAACGATTTTTGGATAAATAGAATGGTTCATCTTTCTTTTCCGCACCAATTTTGAACCAATTCTTTTTTAAATGTCGCTGTAATTGGTTCAGAATCGGTCCAGAAAGGAAAGATGATCGATGGTCTCTGTGATGAAGTATTCGTTTTACTAAGAAATCGTTCCATGATTGGTTTAACAAATGGAGCAATTGAATTTTTAATATCGATGGTCTAATGGATCAATTAACTTTACAGTAGAAACAACGTTTTAAATCTTTCACTTTCTTCAGTTCTCTCTCTCTCTCTCTCTCTCTCTCTCTCTCTCTCTCTCTCTCTCTCTCTCTCTCTCTCTCTGAGCACGTTTAAGGCTCCTGGGCCAGACCAGTTCCTTCCTAGAGTATTGTGGGAGGTGCGCGACCAGGTGGCTCACCACCTGGCTACAGTCTTCAACAAATCGTTGGAGACGGGCCAGATGCCTGGTGACTGGAGGGAAGCCAATGTGACCCCTATCTTTAAGAAAGTCACGAAAGTCCAGGGAACTATCGTTCCATTAGTCTCACTTCGGTTGTAAGTAAATTATAGGGGATAATAGCGGATAGGATCGTTGACCATTTGGATTCCTACAAGCTGCTTGGGGACTCCCAACATGGGTTTAGACGGCATAGGTCGGGTCTCACCAACTTGCTCGAGTTTTTCCACGTCATGTTGAGTGAGTATGATAAGAGTAGGGCGATTGATATACTTTAGAAAGCCTTTGATAAGGTACCTCACCGCCGGCTAATGGCCAAAGTGCGCGCGCTGGGTATGGTGGGGAAGTAGGTAGCTGGATTGAAAACTGGCTGAAGAATAGGAGGCAGATCTCGACTTTGAGGGTTATAACCCAACTCGCAACAATGGTTGGAAGTTGGATTTGAAACGGTTTAGGACTAATGTGTGTGGGAATTACTTTACGTATAAGATCCGTGACACGTGGAACAGGCTACCTTCAGAAGTTGTGAACAGTTCTTATGTGGATCTGTTCAAGAAAAGGTTAGACCGAATCTTGTACACTATTTGAGGGTGACAGAATTTTTCCCTGGCACCCGTTGCCATTGGTACCTCCTCGGTATGGGCGGCAAGGCCTTTTGAGGTACTACTTTTCCTTGTAACTCCTCGTAACTCTCTCTCTCTCTCTCTCTCTCTCTCTCTCTCTCTCTCTCTCTCTCTCTCTCTCTTACTCATTCATTCATTTTAAACCATTTTTCTAAAATTTTATATACGATCACATTTACTTAACTAATACTGTTAATTCTCTTTTCTATTTACTCCAAAAACTTACACGAGAAAAATAAAAAAGAACTGCACATTCCTGGAAAACCGGTTCACTTCTCCCTCAAACACTGCACGGAAAACATTCATGAATCAACAAAGCAAAAACGGCAATGAAAAATCGAAAATATATTCGCAAGCTCTGATTGACTACACACACACACACACAAAACATATATATATATATATATAGAGAGAGAGAGAGAGAGAGAGAGAGAGAGAGAGAGAGAGAGAGAGTTATATACATACTGTATAAAGGTAAAATATAAAACAAGCGCTGAGTGAAAAATAGATTGATAAGGCTTATGTTTCATTTTTTAAATTCTTAAATACATTTTCCATTAAATTTAAGCGCTCTACGTGGGGGTAAAAGCTCTATGAGATGTCTACTACCGTATAAACACACTTTCCGCTTTATAAAAAAAAGTTTATGGGCACCTTTTTTTCTTTTGTTTGATGAATGATGATTTGCAACAATGACCAACGGTAACAGTATTTTTTCCAATACTTTTCCTATTATATGTTGTATAATTTATACATATGTTGTTTAAAAACATTGTAAAGTCCAGCTTTTGTGATGGTTTTCACAAAAGAGGATAAAAGGTAAATAATGGTAACCCCGTAACTGCTTAATTTATTGAAAATTATTTTTCCTTTGAAAAGCTTTCAAGAGCAGTTTTTTCTATTAATATTAATGTTTACAAGTAGTAAAAATTCTGAAATGCTGTAATTTTTGTGAGAAAAACTACCTATGAAGTGGTTGCGTAAAACGCATACTCCATGTCCAGTCAGTCAGTGTTGAGTAAATCATTCGATCTTTCAAAATTAAAAATCTTTTGTAGAATATTCTTAAGGGTTAATTTGATAAATTTAAAGAAATTTAAAGGACCTTGGTCTCAACCTTGCGTGTGGTTCATTTTCAGGAATTATCCAAAATATTTCAAACACTTGGCAATCATCTCTAAAGAATATGATTAACGTTACCTACTAACGCCTACTAAAGTAGGCATCCACTTTACAAATTAAAAAATTATAGCTATAAATAGTTTTTGCATGTTCACAGGTGTGACTTTCATTATTTGGGGTGTTGTTTTTTGGGTGTTTTCTTGAGATATTCAAAAGTTGAGTTCATTTTTCTTAGGTAGTTTTTAGCAGTGTCTCATTTTTCTGGTTTCCGGAGTTCGAACACTTTTCGTAACGAAAATGAAGAGTGTCAAGATATCACCTATTCACTTCTCTTGCACCACGAAGCATCCTGAGAAGGTTATGTTTTGGTTCTGCTTTGGAATTTTGTGAATGGAATGACGGAGAGCCAAAACTATATACCAATGTTGAGAGGAAAGTTGTTGCCTCTTGCTAACAACTGGTTTGGAGGCAGAAAAAGGTTGCTTCAACAAGATTTGGCACCATGTCATCCGACAAATGTTGTGAAAAAGTTTTTTGAGAAAAATGACATTGAAACATTAGATTGTCCAGAAAATTCACCACATCTGAATTCAATTGAACGTCTTTGGTCGAGTTTCGGTTGAAAGCTCATCCGAAAGACAGCCTTTATGTCTGCTCCCCAGAGTGAGGTGAAAGGCTAACTTCACTCCAAAATCTTTGGTTAAGTTTGAAGAGACGAATACAAAAGGAAGACATTTCAACTGAGCTTATAATACACCTTCTTGAGTATCGCCTGATCGATCCATTTATAAATCATTGATGGAATCAGTGTCAAGACAAGTTGAAGAAGTTTTAAAAGTAAAATGGGGTCACTCAAAGTATCAGAATAAAAATACTTCACTGGCATACTTTTATTTAGTCTTAGAAAAAAAAGAAAATATATACAGTGTGTGTGTGTGTGTGTGTGTGTGTGTGTGTATACAGTATATATTTTTTTATTTATGGTAACGTGAAAACATTGTCCCCCTCTTCCATTTTCCGGTCAGTACACTCTCTCTCTCTCTCTCTCTCTCTCTCTCTCTCTCTCTCTCTCTCTCTCTCTCTCTCTCTCTATATATATATATATATATATATATATACATATATATATATAATCTGTATATTTATATACGTACATACATAAAATAATGTAAATGCGTACAAGTACTTTAGATGCCAAGAATATAACTAAACAAAAATAATGCATATATTACTTACTTGTCTGTCCTATACTTTGCTATTACTAATATTCCCGCGTGAAAGCTTTACGCATCTATAAGCGTAATCATGGTATAAATTCTCAGTATTCTTTATTTTCATTGCTAGTTTTCTAACTTTACTATCTTCTTCGGGTAGCCTGGAGTGGATCTTATGGTCTATGTCAGCCCGTAACTCCGTAACTCTGTAACTTTAAAATAGAGTCCCGAAGGACGAGATTTAGATTGTGTAATTTACCGACAAATTAAAAAGAAGAAGACTAATTTTAATTAGAAATATGTCACGTCCCTACAACGAATAGTTCATGCCGGGAACAAAATTGAATTGCAACATTAATAGAACGAGCCACCATCAATGTAAGAATTGATAGTCATTTTGCAGGAAGAATGAGGAAATATGGAATTAATCACTGTTTAAAATTAATTGATTATTATATAAGATAAAAGAATAGTATGTTAAGGTGGGAAAAAACAAAGTATTACAGTAATATATTTACAGTTCACGAAATTCTACCGTAAAAGAAGATTTACTTCAGTTTTACTTCTTGGGGCTAAAATGTGAAAACTGAGCACACTGTATATAATATATAAACATCTATATCCTAAAAGCTGACTATATACATATATATAAGCCAAAGGAGCTTATCAATACTGTGTTCATACATATATATATGACGTTAATTAGGTATTAATTCTTAATTTGAAGTCTAGAAGGTGATACAATAGCTCGCAAAAAACAATTAAAACAATCTAATTTTTAATTTTAACTCCTGGACACATATACAAACTAGGTATTTAAGGCAATAACCTATTACAAACAAGCTTTTTACAGTAATAATATCAAATGGTTATTATTTGGACCTACGTATATCCATTTAGTTGACGGGATATTCTATCGATACTCTTAAAAACAAACTTAACCTAGCTTAACCAATGCTAACCTAACCAAATCTAACTTAATTAAACTCAGAATAATTTGTTAATTAAGTGTCACGTCGTGAGAAAGACGTTAGAATATTTTTCGTAAAAAATTGTAACAAATTTATTAAAAAAAAAAATAAAAAAGTGTTTAAAATCAAAACCGTTCGTGAAATTTTGCAAAATGGCCAAAATATTCATTTAAAATTTTGGTTCAAGCAAAACTTTCAAAAATTAACTTGAAGATTCATGAATCGTCGCCAAAGCTGGTGAAGGAAATGGAGCAGAGCTTATGACTTGCAATATTTCACCGACCCATTATTAATTAATGTTAATATGGAATATGTTTTAGGTTTATTTTTCATGCCGTCATAATAATCAATCGGGAGAGCCAAACCTGGCACAGCGCACATACAGACGAATACGACCCATCGTTCTAACTCTTGAATATTATTTTTATTAACCAATACTATCAAGATTCGAACCCCGACCTTTACGTCGCTTATAGGGAAACGGTGTTACCCACTGAGCTAGGGACGCTGGCCATACCCGGTCATACTGTTTGAAAGAAGTATTAGTGTACTTCTAAAGAAATCTCTAACGCCGTCAATATGTAGAGTACTACTTACTGCCCATAAATATTAAATTAACATTATGGAATATCATTTCACTGTATAGGAGTGCAAATGTTAAAATTTTAGGTTCCCGTGAGAACCAAGGCAATGATCATACTATTAAAACTATTTTACTGAAACTTGATCTTAATTATCAACTGTTTTGGACTACGTTGGGTCCACCTCGCAACACCGCTTCGAATTAGATCATCGAAGTTAAGCGGCGTTGAGTCCGTTCAGTCGTAGGATGGGTAATCGATTTCTGAGTTCAGATAAATATAGTGACCTACAGACAGTGGTGGGCACGGTTCCGCTAATCCGCTAACCGTTAATTAGCGAAGCTAACTTTTCCGTTAGCGGATTAGCGTTTCCGCTAACTTTGAGAACCGTTAGCGGACCAATTAGCTTTCGCTAAATTTAGTTCCGCTAACTTTAAGTCCGCTAACCCTAAAATCATACATGTTTGTTCCAGTCTGTTCTGAGCGTGTCTGCAACAGTCAGTCTGGTACGCTATTGGCTGACTACGTGTAAACACAAGAAGTGATTGGTCGACGCAGCAGCAGCTGAGCAGCGTTGTGTAATTCTGCAGTTCAGTTCACTTACTACGTTACAGTCTTACAGTGTCAGCGACAGCGTACGTTATCATAAGCATATTTTCGTCAGTTTACCGAGTCTACAAGTTTTTGCAATGGAAAGTGAAGACGTTTTGGTTCCGCCTGAGGATGTTGGCCTGTTGCACCACCAGCAATGAGGATGAGGAAGATGACTTCTTCAGCAGCATCACTCAGCCCCAGGTGAGCAGGAGCCACAAGTCACTGAAGTCCAAGGCACAGATCTTGGTGAAGACCTGGCTGGAGGCCGGCTCGAAGGAGGTCCTGACTGACGTCGCCTTCTTGGGTGAGCAAGTGTTGATCGACCTATTCATCAAGTACAACACAGCCATCCCATCCAGTGCTGCAGTTGAGCGCCTGTTCTCCATAGGCAAGGACATCTTGCGCGCCAAGAGAGCCACCCTGTCAGATGCCAACTTTGAGAGGCTGATGTTCATGAAGGGCAACCAGCATCACGTCGAGGCGATGGAGAAGGAGCAGGAGGCCAAGCCAGAGTGAATGCATTATTAGATTATTAAAGTTATTTTTTATGTGTATTTTTATTTCTTAATATTTTGATTCGTTTAATACTTTTTGTACTGTAAATAAACTGTATGTTGAATGTAAACTAATGTTTAATTTCATTTGTTCATTTAATTATTTATGTACACCTTGATCATCATCTGATCTTGGCATGCTATACCTTTTGGAAAGCTCTATGTCTAAGCTGCAACATATTAAAATTTCAGCTCTCTTTATGGGTTTTAGAGCCAAAAAACCAAACCGAAGCTAAATTCATATAATAAAAGTTAGCGGTTAGCGGTAATCGTTAGCTTCCGCTAAATTTTTTAGCGGTTTATCAGTTTAGCGTTATCGAAGTTAAGTTTTGAGTTAGCGGTTCAGCGGTTATCGAAGCTAACTTTTCGGTTAGCTGTGCCTACCACTGCCTACAGATAGATCGGATCCCAGGTAAAGCTGTAGAACCCCCTCCCCCACCCGTCATACGCATGACCTTTGCCTTTATGAAGGAGGCTAAAAAAAACTCCTTCAGAAATTATTATTATTATTATTATTATTATCAGCTCTTTACCAACAACTTTTGATATAAAACCACACTTTACTTTTGACAATGTTTACATATTTTTATGAGATTCTACGAGACTTCCCGAAAATACATTCCTGGAGACTCCGTGTCGGTTTGGACCACGTAGAAAATTTTGTTAACATTTTTATGAAAAAAATTGATATGTTCCAAAACGATAAATTTTGTACATAAAATAATAAAAAAATAGAACCTAAATTTCTTCCTTTTTATCACAAGTACTTGTAAATTTGAATAAAAATAATGAAGGCGAGGGATGACAACGAATTTTTATTGAACTCAACTGAATCGAAGAAGTCTGTGATTGTCTTCTGTCGAGAACGAGACTCGATGTTTTTTGAGTAAACTTCACGGGCTTTCTTCGTGTAAAGGATAGATTCTGATGCTCGTTCTGCCCGTTCGAAATTGAGGTCGCTGTCAGCAGTTTCAAGGTCAGAGTTCATCAACTCTATAGATTTCTTCATTGCCTACAAAAGTATCTCGTTGGCTACGTCGTCGTCATTATGTCCCTCGGCTTCTGGTGCGGCTTTAGTCATTTAAAGGGCTTCCTCACGGGTTTAAAACATTGCGGTGACCCTCAAGATGCTCATCGATGCCGACAAACACTCCAGACGCCTTATCTTTATTTTCAATAACTAGTGGCGTCATCACATTCTGATTGGTCGCGCTATGAGCGACGATGAATTTCCCGTACTCTGTGCCAAACCGCGTAGATCTGAAATTTTACCGTTTAGAATATTTTAATGGTTTAATTTTTTTCCCACGTTTAACCGGACCGCGTAAAATAACTTCACGTAGAATCGGTCATCTACTGTATGACAAACCTGTTATTTTACATGAATGAGTGATGATAGAAACAATTGTCAATTAACATGGTTTTTGTGTAGTTTAAACAAGAACAATATTTTCAATATAGTTAAAACCTGACTAAACCTAACCTAACCTAACCTAACCTAATCTGGCATTAGATTTCCCTTTCATTTCAAGGAAACGATCCTGAACAGATGGTATCCTTTCCATTCCTTTAAGGTTTCAACTAATTTTTTGTAATTCGCATACTCGAACATCTGGCATCGAGACCAACATTAATCCAGAAATTATGGACGAAAATCACTTGAATTTATTTCAGACTTAAAGATTATTTTTTATTTCTTTTGCCAAAATAACAATAAATTCATTATAAATAAATAATAAATAAAAAAATCCACTTGAAAATAAACTTTTTCTTCAAACTCTCTCTCTCTCTCTCTCTCTCTCTCTCTCTCTCTCTCTCTCTCTCTCTCTCTCCAGTATTTCCGTAGTAATTAACAGGAATAAGATATAAGGAATGTTTCTTTTTTCTCAGCTATTCAAGCAGGTTTTAAGAAAACGTAAAAATAATTTTTCTCTGAAATGATATTAAAAAAAAAATTGGGAGAAATATATTTAACCACGAAAATTATTTTTCCTTTCATTGTAAAAATGTTTCGTCATATATATATATATATAATATATATATATATATATATATATATATTATATATATATATATATATATATATAGAAACGACGTAAATAAGGAGCGTCTCTGCACACGGGGAAGAGAAATAACGAATAAATGAAAAATGAGGCGAACCGCCCGGGAATTGAACCCAGGGCCTTCCAATTTAGATACACTGTGTGTGTGTGTGTGTGCGTATATATATATGTTTTGAGTATATATATATATATATATATAATATATGTCATTTAAACTGCAGGGTGATCGTAAAGTTATGCAACCCAAATATGATTGCATATTTATGTTTCAGGGTTGCTAGATTTTACGATCACCCTGTATAAGAAAATATTGTTTTACTACTACTACTACCACTACTAGTACTAATAATAATAATAATAATATGATTGTTTAACCCCTTTCGTAATGATTATGCGATGTGCGCGAGAAAGGACACCTAAAACTTTACTTGGGATCAGAACTATCGACGGGTCGTTACCATCCTCTGAACGTAAAGGGTCACCCATCCAACTCCTGAATAGATCCAACGTCGCTTAAGCTGGATGATATAAAGGGAAGCGTTGACGCGACTACGACGTATCCCCCTCCTAACTCGAATGGTCGTTGTTTTCATTTTGGCAGACAACTATAAAATGGTTAGTTCTTAATTGATTTTGTCCAAACAAGAGTTTTCATATATTAGACTTGCATCATTCACATATGTGTGTGTGTGTGTGTGTGTGTGTGTGTGTGTGTGTGTGTTGTGTGTGTGTTGAGAAATCAGAGATTGGTTCCACTTTTTTTAAGTGTCAAAGAAAGAATTCGCACCTCGATTTGATCTTTTCTCATTTATCAATCCACATCTACAGTAATTGAATGAAAATCGTGCTATGCTGGAAAAAAAATTTATGCTCAAAAGAAAATCTAAACATTTTCCTAAACATGAATTCAACCAAATTTCGTAATCATTTCAAATAATTAGTTTCTAGAATTTTTTTTGCTAGTTGTTTTGCTTGACGTTAATGTAGACGATTTTCTAAGCATTTGGTTTGATAGTCGAGCAAATGTTTGAACCATTTAAATTTGTCTCAATAATAGTTTGGAAATTAAAAGTACAGAAAAACAGTATAACTAAAAAAACTCATTTTTGTAAAAGGAAGTATTACAAAATCAACTTTTTAGAGCTCCAAAAAGTTGGGATAAGCTTAACTAATTAAAACACTTAACCAACTGTAAGACCAGACCAGGTGCTTAACGAAGATTAGTGAAAAATCTAGAAATTAGTCATTTGAAATCATTACAAAGTTAGTACAATTTCATGCTTAGCGAAATGTTTAGATTTTCGTTAGTGTGTACGCGCATCTTGAAGTGTTTAGCCAGAGTGGATATACTACATGATAACCCGAGTGGATATATACACGATAGCCAGAGTTGATATATGTACATGATGAGTTCCTCTACCAACGTCTATGGATAAACAGTAAAGACACTAGAACACGTTCCTATAAAATTTATACATACACTTTCATGAAATCGAAAGAGAGAGCGGGAGTAAAAAAAAAAGCCACTCAATAAATTTACAAAAAGAACAAAAGAATGAAAATTTTGGGCTTCACATCCGAAGCCGGTGGATCAAAATTTGTGAAGCTGCATTTAAAATTTAACCGACTCGTGAAGTTAAAATAAATGTCAATTTTTTAATCTTCTTAAAATTTTGTGTTTAAAATCTTGTGTACGAAACGCCATATGTTATTATGGGAGGGCTATGTCGTGGCCCGTGTCGTAACACCGTTTCCCGTCGATCAGCGAAATTAAGCGACATTGGGTCTGGAGAGTAGTTGTATGGGAGGCCGTCTTCTGTGTCCAGATTATGTAACGACCCTTGATTCAAATCCCACGTAAAACTACAGGTCCCCTCTGTCATATGACCTTAGATCCTTAGATATTGCGAAGGGAGTTAAACAACCCTATCAACACAGGTCGGGGATTCGAATCCCGATGTTGCTACTAGTAATAATACAGGAGTAAGCGCACTGGGCCGCATTAGCCTGACCCGAGTACCGTTACTAATTTCTGGTCCTTCTCACTAACTATTATACAGGGTGGCCACAAAGTCCCTTTGCATGAAACACGAGGGCAATACATACATATGCTGTAATATCACTGCAAAGGGACTTTGTGGCCACTCTGTTCAAGCAAAATATAAAACATCAAATGGATAAACGCCTAACAATGTCCTCACTAAAATGAACATATGATATATTTAATGTAAATTATATATTATTTAAATAAATAAAGTAGTATAGGTTTTAATACATACAATATATTTCAGTAAATAACAATATTTTTAGAACAGTTAATTTAAACTTTGTATATTAACGTGTAATTTTCAAAAATAGTGATTATGATCATTTTGAATCTATTTTAGACGCGTTAAAAATAAATTTATTTGCAAACATAATATTACAATTATACCTTAATGTACCTCAAGGTCAAACCTATGATTAGATCTGCTTCTAAATTGCAGAATATTCTGTGTGCGTGGATAGGAATAAAAGATTTCGTTCAATTAGTGCTTCGTAGAACCTTTCAAAAGACAAAATTTTTGACCGACGAACCAAATTATCGAATCGTTGAGAAATTTTTATCGTATGAAAAATTTATCGACACAATATTTGGACCTCAACTAACAAAGACCTCGAAACATAAAATACAGGACGGAAGTATTTTTCGTTAACAACGAAATAGATCTAGAATAGGTTAAAAACTAGAATACAAACCATCTAACCTAGCTTACGCCTAACCTGGACAAAAGTAAAGTATATGTGTATATATGTATATGCTTCACTGCATAAGCCCTATGCAAGAACGCCAGTTACTAAAAAAACAAAATTAGAATTTGCATTTTGAAAGAAACCATTTATTTGAAAGAGTATTTGAAAGAATGCATACACCGTGACAGTTATTACTCTTAAGTTAAAAAGCAGTGGCTGCTTGTAATAACAATACGATTCCAATAAATGGTTTCCTTTTTATTGGTAAACGTTTACGACAGTGACAATGGGGCAAGCCCGAACAGAGTTCGCTTCAAAGCCCGAACAGAGTTCACTTCAAAGCCCGAACAGAGTTCGCTTCAAACTTCTGTCGACTTACAATAGCTGTTTTGAATAACCAAAACTAGGTTATTTACGCTCTACTACATCACGGACAGAAATTATTTGGAGGATTGAAATAATAATGTTATGCTATTTTCTAACGTTGTTAACCTGTCTGTAGAGGCTATGGGATAATGTTATAGACTAAATGTATTTTTAATAAATATTTCACATACACGGAATAAGAGAAAATATCTTGATTTGTTCAATTCGTAGCTGACAAATCATTATCAATACAGTACATCAGGTGAAAGGATAATTTATCCGACAAGGAGCTGCTAATTAGTAGGGGTCCCGCAAGGATCTATTCTTGGGCTATTAATGTTTCTAATTCACGTTAACAATTTTCATCTCTCAACCACATTAATTGCGTACAATATGCGGATAATACCACATTTACTTCTTCCCATCATAATTTAGACCTACTGATAAATAAAACGAGCGGGCAATTAGAGCAAGTTTCTAAATGGATGTGTGTTAATAAACTTTACAAAGTCATCTTATATGATTATGACCACAAAACGTACAAATGCAAACTATCAAATAAAAATTGGGAATACTGCTCTTGCAAGGGCGAATGAAGTTAAAATGCTTGACATTAATTTAGACGAAAAACTAAGTTTCAAAAGTCAAGCGCAACATTCAAAAGTCAAGCGCAACATTCAAAAGTCAAGCACAACATTCAAAGTCAAGCACAACATATCAAATCTAAAATAACAATATTTCTGTTCATATTATTTAAACTCTAAAACACTTTTCCTCAAAATGCACTTCTTATCTTGTATTATTCTTTCATTCACCCATATTTATCATATTACACTACAAGATGCAGCAGCTCAAACAAATATATAAAATATCCTTTGGAAGTCATTCATAAAATATGTGTGGAACTCTCTCAAATAATGACATAATGATAACAGACAAAGTCACATTTCCCCAATATTTAAAGAGTTAAATATTTTAAACCTAAGTGATTTATACAAATTCAATGTTGCTGTCAATATATTCAAAGTTATTAGTAGAAATCAACATACATCACTCATTCAAAGGGTAAGAATAGAAAGGATTCACAAATTACATAATGTTTTGGGGACTGATAATATTATCAACTCTAACACAATGGAAAATAGTGTTTCGTACTCAGGGACTACGTTCATTGCGGTACGGAGCGGGAAGCATGTCTCGTCTGCAGCTGTCAGTCACCGCTCTGATCTGAAACAGGTCTACGAGCTTTAAGAATTTCCAGATATTTTTTTCCGCTTTCACAATTCCACGAAATCTGTCTGTCATGATTCCATCGGTTGGTGGGGGAGCCAAATGAGAACCCAAGCTACAGGAAGACTATATCGTTTAGCATAAAAAACTTCATGAATCTTGACCTGAACGTTTTGTAAGTTTCTATCCATTTGTACCCGTTTGAATCGCCACGGGACGAGGCTTAAATTGGAACTGCGACAAGGAGATTGTGTCTGTTTTTATCTTATTATTAAACGAATAAAATAAAGTAAGAAAATCTACATTAACCTCGTCCCTTTTTGCAGTATGTGTCGCAAAATAGCTGGTCCCGGGCCGACGAAAAGAGAGAGGTGTGAGCAAGGCAGTGGCAAGGGCAGAGGCAGGGGCAAGGGCAGAGGTAAATTGTCTGCATAATTTGAGTATTATTATTATTATTATTAGTTTTGCGGGGGAAGGATATCTTCTGGTAATCTTGTGTAATTAGGAAGGGGTGTCTGCACAAATCTTATATTGTCCTATAACGGGTGGGAGGGTGTCTCAACAAAACATGACTTTTTCTTATATAATTTGTGGACGACCCCTAATCAACCCGGCTCCCATTAAATACATTATTATAAAACTAGACTACCCAGAGATTTTATAGATTTTATATGCAAACCAAACTATACAATGGAAACTGCAGGAAATGCACTCTCTTTCAAAGGAGCGGATGTATGGGATGCAATTTCCATAAATATCAAACAAGCTTCATCACTAAATGTATTTCACAAATCACTAAAGAAGTATTTTATTAGCTTCTTCTGAGGTAAAAGGTTAACTACCACCATTATTAGCATAGTAATTACGTTCCTATTCTATAATTAATCATCTAAAATATGTTAATTTCATAATTTTTCTCGTTTTCATAAAACATCACTTATTTTCCACTAAATACAATTCATCAATTTACTTAAAATGGTGTAAAAATAATCAAATAAGACCTTCGTAAAGTTTTACCGTTTGTCTACTATCATTGTTATTAGAGAGCGAGATAGAATGGAGGAGGGAGGGATAAACAAAAAATCTTTTTTTCCATTTTAGATTTTTCTTCTACATCTCTCTCTCTCTCTCTCTCTCCTCTCTCTCTCTCTCTCTCTCTCTCTCTCTCTCTCTACCTTTCCACCTCTCCCATATACATTCCGATCGTAAACCTTTCTCAGACATTACCACTGACACTTCGCCATCTTATATTTGAAGACTTTTCTGCTACTTTTTGTCTCCAAAAGTCGTTTCCGTATCAGAAAATCTGAAAAATGGCAACACTTCAAAATTTCCTCCGGGGGGCGAAGAACAAACGGTGTGGCAGTCCCCGAGGGGGGACTCTTCGGAATATCAAAGGGTTTCATGAAATATTGGACATAGTTTATAAGAGATGTATTTTGCTGTAGGGGATTTTGTTTTTTGTTTTTAATAATGGAATTTAAAGGCATACTTTGATTTTACCTTGCGAGCGATTATACAGGGTGGGCCGTAAGTTTCCATACATAGGAAAAATAAACATTTTTTTATGGACAACCATTTTTATTTATATAATATGCTCTACATGGTTGCCATTGTTTTGAAAACACATTTCAATACGTGTTCCCCACTGTTGATGAACACGCATTAGCACAGTTGACGTTATGCTTGTAATGGCGTTGGTGATACGTTCCTTTAGATGATTTATGTCTCGTATCTTTTCCTGATACACCATGGCCTTCAAGTGCTCCCAAAGATAGAAATCAAGGGGGGTGAGATCTGGGGATCTGGGAGGCCACTCCACAGGACCACGCCGACCAATCCAAGCATCCGGAAACTGCTGATCCAAATACCGACGCACGTATTTAAATTTTCCTATGTATGGAAACTTACGGCCCACCCTGTATATATATATATATATATATATATATATATATATATATATATAAGTACTTACGTATTAACGGGGGGGGCCACCACATTGATGATTGGTTAGGTTAAGCTGTATATTTTCGTTAGTTGAAAATTTCTAATACGTCATATTTTTTAAATAGCAATATTTTTTAAAATATTTTTTATACGATTTTCTGAAAAAAAATAATTTTTTTTAGGCTTATTCATGATGAAAATTTGGGATCTACCAAAAAGTGAAGAAGATGCAGTCTCTTTTTTGCAAGCCAAATAAATCATTGTAAATATTTTAAAAAATATTGCTATTTAAAAAATATGATGGATTAGAAATTTTCAATTAATGAAAATATTACAACTTAACCTAACCAATCATCAATATGTGGTGGCCCCCCGTTAATACGTAAGTACCTATATAGGTAATTTAGGTATATATATATACACATACACTAAAACCCTTAGTCATTTAATAAGCCCTTGCTTGTAGCAGAGAGAGAGAGAGAGAGAGAAGGGGAAAGATATAGGAACAACAGAAAGAAAACCATAAAAACAACTGTCTCCCTCGCTAGCCTCTCTAACTCACTCCTCTTGTGGAGGAGTGAGTTAGAAAAGCTCAAAATATCACTTATTACTCAAGCACAAAGAATAAAGCTGTAAAAAAAGGTACGAACGAGTCCATACATGCAACTTGAATATTATTATTATTTTATATTATTATTATTATATATTATTATTATTATTATTATGAATTGAGCAAACCAGAAAAAACATAAAAATACGATATATATATATATATATATATATATATATATATATATATAATATATATATATATATATATATATAACAGCGGGTATCGGAATAAAGTCGATCTGCGCAATGTTAACACGAATAAGGTTGATCTGCGCAATGTCGATATGCATAATATCGGTATTAAAAAGTTAGTTTAAATTAGGTTAGGTTAAGGTTAGGTCAGGTTAGGTTAAGGTTAGGTCAGGTTACATTATGCCCGGTTAGGTTAGTCATTTCCATTGAAAATCTGGAATATACATTATTTTAAAATCTGAAATCCATATACTTGCACAAGGCCGAACGTCGACATTATAAAAATCGATCCTGTTCATGTACGCATATATATATATATGTGTGTGTGTGTGTGTGTATGTGTTTTACCTTCCACAACTTTTCTTTCTAATACAGGGAGTGATTTCATCTTTTAACTCATTGCTGAATAAAGTCGACATCACTCATTTTATTCTCCTTAACGTCAGACCATTTTATTCAATCATAAGGGAGACCATCTCTATTCAGTAAAGGGTTAAGTTATTTATTAATTCATTAACTGCACTCACAATACATTTTAATGTATTCAAAATATAATATATTACAGTTACTGAGACAAACCTCGAGTGGACCGAGTGGACTGTTCAATTTTACTGCTTTGTAACGGCCTTACGACATCTAAGCGACTTGACATTTTATTGATAAGTTATTATTAGGTTAGATTAAGTTGGTTTAGGTTAGATTAGGTTAGGTTAAATTAAGTTGGTTTAGGTTAGATTAGGTTAGGTTAAATAAAGTTAGTTTAGGTTAGATTAGGTTAGGTTAAATTAAGTTGGTTTAGGTTAGGTTAAATTAAGTTGGTTTAGGTTAGATTAGGTTAGGTTAAATAAAGTTAGTTTAGGTTAGATTAGGTTAGGTTAAATTAAGTTGGTTTAGGTTAGGTTAAATTAAGTTGGTTTAGGTTAGATCAGGTTAGGTTAAGTTAAGTTGGTTTAGGTTAGATTAGGTTAAGTTAAATTAAGTTGGTTTAGGTTAGATTAGGTTAGGTTAAATTAAGTTGGTTTAGGTTAGATTAGGTTAGGTTAAATTAAGTTAGTTTTTAGAGTGTCGATGTTTTGGTCTTGTCCTTTTGTAAGACGGAAATCTTAATTTTTTTTCCTTGAGAAATAACTCTGACCAACATCTTTTTGTAACGTGATATTTAAACGACAAGTTATTTGGGGTTAGATTAAGTTAGGTTAGAGGTTAAGTTAAGTTAGACTGGGTTAAGTTAGGTAATTTTTTACAGTATCGGTAAAATGTCCCTTGCGTCGGAGGTATTTTAGTCTTCGAAGAATGATATAGGCCTTGTGACATTTCGTTGACATGACATGTTATCGACATGTATCCCGCGGGTTAGGTTAGATTAAGTTTAACCTTAATAACAGAAAGGGTCATGCGACGGAGATAACCCACAGCTTTACGTGAGATCCAAACTGTATAAGGGTCACTACATCATCTAATCGCAGGGGACTATCACTGAACCAATTGCTAAACAGTTTTAGAGTTGCTTAACCTCGCAGATCTAACGAGAAACGGCTTTGCAAAGTGGCAAAGACGCAGCCGTACAAAGCGAAGAACACAGGAATAACATCTCTCCGTCCTTTACCAAAGTGATTAAAACAAAGCAAGGAAACGGAAAGGTCTGATACGTTGTCGCAAATTTTTGCCTGGCTGCTTAATTAGCTTTGTTTTGTGTGTGTGTGTGTGTGTGTGTGTGTGTGTGTGTGTGTGTGTGTGTGCGCGCGCGGCGCGGGTGTGTGTGTGTGTGACGGTATTGAAAATTTGGAAGTTTTATCCGAGAATGTTGATCATGGTACGTGATCAGAAAATCTGAAAGTTGAGCCAAACTCTTTTCTTCTTTATTCAAAGGAAATCCTAAAATTGTTATGTATTTTATTTACTCAAACAAGATATGTTTATTCATTTTAAAGTTTTTTTTTAAATTATGTTTCTTTGTAACTTATTTACCATTTAATATATAAACATATTTAATTATTGGTTTGTAAAAGATAATAATTACCTTTGATTCCTGGTAGTTTGAAAGTAATTCAGGAATTTGAATATACCCCTATACCCCGTGAAAAGGGGTGGTCGTAAATGTTTTTTGATTTTTTCCCGACTCCGTTAACATCAAAATAACGTAGCAGCGTTTAATACCTGAAACATGATAATATATTCGTCGTGTTAAAAGCTCTATACTACTTCTCTCTTTGGGCTACGTCGCGACCAGTGTCGTAACATCGCTTCCCGTCGATCAACAAAGTTAAACGACATCCGGTTTCGAGAATAAAGTTAAACGACATCCGGTTTCGAGAATAAAGTTAAACGACATCCGGTTTCGAGAATAATTGGATGGGAGGCCGTCCTCTGCTTCCAGATTATGTAACAACTCGTAGTTTGGATCCTACGTAAAGTTGTGGGTTCCCTTCCGTCATAAGACCGTTTAGATGTTGCAAACGGGGTTAACACCCTCCCCCCACTTCCCCTTACCCCCAAAAAACTACTCTGTTTCTACTAAAAGTACACTCGTAAATTACATGATATATATATATATATATCTATACACAAATTCACTTGACGAAGAACCAAAATTTTTAAAAAAAATTATAAATTTAACAGAAATCTGCTGAAGTTTGAGTGAAAACCTTGCAAAAGTGTTGATAACGAAAGAAAGCGTCAACACTCTTCGAACAACAAGAAAAAGGCGTGGTTTCAACCAGTTTGGTTTTCTCAAATGACTTTTAAAACAAAAGAAAATAACGAGAATGAATTTCTCTCAAAACCAAATATAATTGAAGGATTCGCAGAGAAAATTACGACCATAAATTTGATAAAATCAAGGATTAAAATGAGAAACTTTAAATGTTTGGTTTGAGAGCAGAAATTGTGTGTTAATCGCTTCATTTTTACGGTCATTAATTATCGAACAAAATTGCTGAAGGATTAGACTGTCGAAATTTTACGACTGAATTCCTCAAATCATGTTGTGAGAATTTAATTGCTGAAGACATTTCGTGGAATAAAAGTTAATGTATCTTTTATATATATTCCCGTCGGTCAGCAAAGTTAAGCGACATTGGGTTTGGAGAATAGTTGGATGGGAGGCTGTCCTCTGCTTCCAGATTATGTAACAACTCGTGGTTTGGATCTTACGTAAAGTTCTACAGATCTACAGAAGCTAAGGCTAACAAAGACCCTAAGATCCACTCTAAGGTTAGCCCGAGAGAAAGGAAAGAGTAGGGGGTTAAGAGAAGAGAATAAGGGGTTAAGTAAGTAGCAACACCTATCACTCGTGGGTTAACATTCATTCAGAAAAAGAGTAAAAAGACTCACCATCATCATCCGCCGGCCACTGCCGACAAGTCGGAAAAATAGTCGAAGAGAATAGGAAAGGGGTGAAAGGAGAAAAGAAGTAAAATAAGAACGCTTACAAACCATGCAAACACAGTCTTAACTCACTGTCATACCATGCACACTACAAACATGCAAGTAAAGAGAGTTACAGACATGCCAGTAAAGAGAGTTACAGACATGCAAGTAAGGAGAGGATAAGAAAAAGAAAAAGAGAAAAAAAAGTAGGTAAAGTTAAACAAAAAGTGGGTTAGTTTACGCTACGAGCTACATCTACGTCCGTGTTAGTCTAATTTTTTCTTTTATAATAATTTTTTTTGCTGGCATATCACACGCTGGCATGTCACAAGCTGGCATTAGACGTCAACAGACTCATCCCCGATTACGACCCCCAGAGCTCCTGTTGCCAATTGTTTTTTTATTTTAAGCATCGTCAATATTTTTAAAATGTCTATCTAGACGGTTTTTAAACACATTAACGCTGGTAGAGTTCACGACGGGCACGGGAAGATTATTCCATTTATCAATTACTTTAAACGTAAGGAAGTTTTTAGCGATATTAGTAATGAAACGTCTGCCACGCAATTTAAATCCGTTATTACGAGTATTGCTATTATCGAAAGTGAACAGTTTGTCAAAATTTACGTTATCGATGTTATTAACGATTTTGAAAACTTCAATAAGCTCCCCCTTAATCTCCTATTCCTAGTCGAGTGAATGCAAATCTAACTCTTTAATCCTATCTTCATAAGGCTTGTTGCGTAATGACGGAATTAGTTTCGTGGCACGACGCTGAACCCTTTCTAACCTATCAATATCCTCACGCAAATACGAGCACCAAAACTGAACGGCATATTCTAAATGAGGCCTGACTAGGGACTTGTAAAGGAGCAATATAATATCCTTCGATTTAAATTCGAAATTACGCGCTTTGAAGCCTAACATCCTATTAGTTTTTGCGCAAGACTCCAAGCACTGGTTCCTAACTTTTAAATTCTTAGAAACGCGTACGCCTAAATCTACTTCCTCGTCAAAGCTCGCTACTCCCTATCATCCATCGTGTACATGTAATTATTGTTACGAGAACCTATACGCAAAACTTTACATTTGTCTACGTTAAATTGCATCTGCCACTTATCCGCCCACTCCATAATCTTATTTACATCGTATTGGAGCCTATTTCTATCGTCCTCGTTAACAACCTTACCGCCTGTTTTAGTATCGTCCGCGAATTTTGACACGTTACTAGTCAATCCTACATCTATGTAGCAATGGGCCTAACACTGAACCCTGTGGGACACCGCTACCTACATCCAACCACCCCGATTCATTACCATTAACAACGACCCTCTGTCTTCTAGCACGAAGCCATTCCATTGTGGGTCCCTTCGGTGATTTAGTGGTTAGCGTCGCTGATTACGAATCCATCGGGCCAGGGATCGATACCTGGTGACAGCAGACGGCGCTCAGAAAACCCAGGTGTTCATCCTTCCACACAATAAAAAAATTGGTTGGTAGATAAATGGGTACCCTGGATAGCCTAGTGGTTAAGACGCTTGGCTACTGGTAGGGCGTGGTTCAGATTCCACGTTAAACTGTAGGTCTAAGATGGAGTAATAAGCTTGACCTTCGTCAGAATGAACAATTCGGGGGGAAGCAAAACCAAGGTTAACCATGGTTTTACCTTGTAATCTTGTAGTTGTTCCGTGCGTCGGTCTCTTCGCATGAAGGTCAAGCTGGTGGTACCACCTCTAGGCCTGGCCTGATGGAGGAGAAAGTTACTCTCTTGCGATTTCCATCGCACATAGCCAGGCACACCCGATTCATCCGGTGCCGTCCTCAGCCAGGCTCTAGTCTTCTTTTGAAGACTTCAATTTTGACACCAGTGATGTTCCTGATGTCTTTCGGTAGCTGGTTAAATAGCCTTGGACCCCTGACAACCAAACTATTTCCCTTTAGAATTGATGTTGTCCCTTGTCTGGCATTTAGTTTGGGAAAACTACACACTGCACCTTTTCTATTTTCCACTGTTATTTGGGTGGTTACTGGGTTCAGTATTTCTGGTATTGTTGTCTTTGCAAATAATTAACTTCGCAGCTACTCTCTTTCTTTTGCGAAATATTGTTCGCTTTTGTCTCTCGAAATAATTCTTGTTTCCTTTTGGCTGAACTTTCAGAACACACTGTATTTTCCTAAAATTTCCAGCGTTTTTTCTTTTTCTTTAAGTGCTTCGGATTTTTTCATAGTAGCATACACGTATATGCAAATGCATATTTTAAATATTTTTGGGCGAAAGTGGATATTTTTAGGTTTTTTGTTTAAAATACATATTTTGGGAAATAATCATGAAATTACTAGTTTTTGTTCTAATATCATGATAATAATTCAATTGAACACGTGACTCGAACGAAGCATTGTATTAAATAAAGCCTGTAAGTTAATCCGCTGGCATCGATGACACTGTTGAAATCTTGATAATTGCGGACATTCTTAAGTTACAATACCTACTAATAGTGTCTTGTGATGTTAAAGGAGTTTTCTCACAATACAAAAATATCCTTGCCGACAAGGATTTATGGCATCACGTTGTCATAAAGTGCAACTCTGTTTGTTTGTAGATATAGTGTCCTTGTGCTCTCTCTCTCTCTCTCTCTCTATAGAAGAAGGCTTTTCCCTACATTTTTTGTGTATCTAACTGCATTTTTTTTTTGCTTTATTTTTCCAGTGAATTTCTTTTCAAAATATCCATTGTTTTATCCTCATATTAATAAATCTTATCCTTATGACATCTTTCATTCATAAAATACCTTAAAAATCATAACATTTAACTCGAAAGGTGATTAAATGGTTATTTAAAAGAACATATTTTAGTGTATATTTTGAGCATTTTGGTTCCATATTTGCATGCATATTTAGCAATTTTTAAATGCATACGAATCCGAAGCCTAGTTATTAGCATATATATATATATATGTGTGTGTGTGTGTATGTGTGTGTGTGTGTGTGTGTGTATACGTTAACCTGACTGGCCCCGTCTCGGTTTTATGTTGAAAAAACGATTTAAGATCACAATTCATATAGTCTATTTCTTATATTGAGAACTAAAGTTAAAGATGATCTCCTTGGTCGCGTCTGACGTAAGCCTCCTTGATCGAAAAACCAATTTGGACTTCATACGCCGTCAACCATACATAAAATCTGAACGTATGAATTTCAAACACTTATTAGAGGACGTAAAAAACCCCCCCAAAAAACCATAAGTTCTTAATGAAGAACCTTAAACGTTTTCTTTACTTTAACGTCAACTGGAAAATAATAAAAATATGATATTTAGTCGTCATATTTAATGTTTATATTTCTTTAACCTTCTTCTTATCGGCAAAGGGCATGTGACAGAAGGAACCTACGACTTTATTTGGAGTCTGAACCATATAAAGCTCGCTATATCATCTGAACGCGGAGGATGCCCCCCCCCCCTCCGTACCCAACTACTGAACGGATCCAATGTCGCTTAACCTCGCTGATCTAAGGGGAAGCGGTGATACGACGCAACCACTACGTGGCCCTGAACTAGAAAAAGTTGCGTAAATTAAGCGATAATGATTTTAGCTTATTTTAGTTCGGATCGCTCTTATCCAAATGGAACAAAAACTCAGTCATGGACTATCTATCCCAAACCAGTCTAAAAAATTGGGAGTGGAGTGCAATGACGAGCTCGCTGCGTGTAATGTATTTGGTTCGGCCCAGTGCCAGTCTCAGTGTGCTCATTTGGATGAAAAACGTAAAACGGAACCAACCAACCAACCAACCTTTTAAACAAACAAAGAAGAACGCACTTTTACTGATATAAAAATAAAAAGCTTAAAATGGCATTAACATATAACAAATATAAATTTTATATTTTAGATTTTATCGCGACTTTTGCTTTTAAGTTTTTTTTTTCTTCTTTTTTCAGAATATTATATTTCGTAAAGTTAAATTTTTTTATGAATTTTACGCATCACAAATTTATGATGAACAAATATATATATATATATATATATATATATATATACACAAACTCAGAATGGTCCCCTGAGAAACTTATATGTTAAACACAGACCGTGCATGGAACAAGGCACTCTTCTGGGAAAATTAAATCCACGTCGGGCTAGCATCATGAAAAAGAAAAACTATGGTATTTGTCATTTACCATTACTTATTCGGACTATAGTGGATTTAATTTTCCCTGAAGAGTTCCTTGTTCCATGCACGGTCTGTGTTTAACATATAAGTTTCTCAGGGGACCATTCTGAGTTTGTGTATATTAAACGGACGTGTTACGTGCCTTGAAAAGTGGACGCTCAATGTCCCGGTTGAGGTTTAAGTTTTGGTTTTTTTGGCTAAAAATACAATAGTTACCCCTTTTTCTTTGATTTATTCAATCCGACGTGAATGCAACGAGTCTTTTACTTATATAGAGGTTCTGAATGTAGTGGGACTAGGCTTGCTTTAAACCCTAGATCCATGTCCCAAAGCTGGATCCTGTCTGCTTTGCAGATAGCTGGTGAGGGAAGCTATATTTATGGGATCTCTTTGCGAGAGACCCGTTGCCCACGTCGGGCTAGCATCATGAAAAAGAAAAACTATGGTATTTGTCATTTACCATTACTTATTCGGACTATAGTGGATTTAATTTTCCCAGAAGAGTTCCTTGTTCCATGCACGGTCTGTGTTTAACATATATATATATATATATATATATATATATATATATATATATATATATATATATATATATATATATATATATATACAGGGTGTCCCAGAATTAACTATCTATTTCAATGAAATCGGACAAATTTTTTAAAAACACACTTTTATTTATGTTTATCATGTTTAATATGTGTTAAAAATATATAAATTTCTAAATTTTTTTCATAATTTTATTTTCATAATTTTTTCATAGTTTTTCATAGTTTTATTTTCATTCTCTTTCAGAACCCTATTAATAATGAATACACAAGAACGCATCTTTGTTGTAACATCCCGTATCAAAGGAATGCAATGTAATGAAATCAGAGAAAAATTTACAAGAAGATTCCACAGAACCGGTCCTACAGACAAAGCGATTCGTGAACTTGTGAACAAATTTAAAAGAACTGGATCCGTACACGACGAGGTGGGAAGAGGACGCCCAAGGACAGCACGTAATGAGGCGACTTTCCACACGTGTGGTAAAGTCAATCGACACAACTGTCGTATCTGGTCCAATGAAAGACCGTCTGAAGTCATAGAATGGCAAAGAGACTCTCCAAAAGTTAACGTGTGGCTTGGAATGACCAAATCCAAAATTTATGGCCCATTCTTCTTTGCGGAAGCAACTGTAACAGGTACCGTCTACCTTGATATGCTTCAGCAGTTTCTCGAACCACAGCTTCTTGATGATGGCATTCTTGATAATGTTGTGTTTCAACAAGATGGAGCACCATGTCATTATGCTCTAATTGTTCGAGAATACCTCAACAGACGCCTTCCGAATCGGTGGATTGGACGTGGAGGACCTCGACCTTGGCCTCCGCGTTCTCCGGATTTGACACCCCTGGATTTCTTTGCATGGGGTTTCATAAAAACAAAGGTTTATCGCCAAAAGATCAATAGTTTAGCTGAACTTAAAGAACGCATCCAGTTGGCAGTGCGGGAGATAACACCTGAAATGCTTCAAAATGTGTTTCGCAGCGCTGAGGATAGATTTGAAATTTGCAGAGATACAGACGGTGCACATGTTGAAACTTCTCAATAAAGTTTTGACTTATGATTTATAAATCTATTTGTTTTTGTATCATAATTTAGTAATAAACACAAAATTATATCAGTTTTTATTAAATTTGTCCGATTTCATTGAAATAGATAGTTAATTCTGGGACACCCTGTATATATATATATATATAGTATATATATATATAAATATCTTTATTTTTAAATATATTTAGTAACGTCATATAATAAAATAAGGTTTTGGAACTGCTGAGGATGACCACATTCCAACGTACGGTGTTCTCGTCTGGCACGTGAGAAATGAACGTCTCTGTTGAATTGTTTTTCATTTTCGAAGCATTGTCTAAGATATGCTTTTATTGGAGGTTTCTCTTATAATAAAATAACAGTGAAGTAACGTAGGTGAGTTAATACAAGTACATTTAACATAATATTCTTAACCACACTCCGCAGACGACTTTCAATTTAATCTGAAATTTATTTTCATTTGAAATTTTCATAAGATCATTCTACTCGCCAGGAAGCCTTGTGGTAAAGCGCCGGCCTCTAACGCTTATTTAATATTTGAAGAAAGGAGAATATCAAATTCTCCCAAAAATGCTTTGAAAGAAATGGAATTATTGTGTGAAACAGAATTATTAATGTTAGTTGGCGAAATTTGTAGACGAAATTGTGGAATATATAATTATATAATTATGAAGTGAGGGTTAATTTTTCATTTTACGCCTTTTCTAAACCTGCTCACATCTGTTTTATACCAAACATACTTCTTAAATTATTTATCTAAACTGCTCTCACTTTTGACAGTGAACTATTATGTAAGTAAAAAGCATATCCATACATTAATGTTGGCACTATTAAGCTTATACATTCATACAAACCTCTTGCTGCATCTACACTCAAGTACTTTCTTCATATCATTGCTATCATTGCGTCTATCTCTTGCTTGGCCTCTTTCACTTTACTTTCAGTTTTCAATATACTTGTAACTCTTTTGTCGATCAAACACTGAGGATACTTAGAGTCTTTTACAGCTTCTGAGATTTCTCAATTCCCCACAATATTACATGCTGACTAACTTTCTCTCTCAAAGACAACACCTTGCCTTTTACCCTCATTTTCAACAATCTCCTTTCACAAATGCCAACAAAACTTGCCACTGCTTTCCTTAATTGATTCTCTGATTCACCCAGAAGCACCACGTCATCAGTATACATCAGATGCGACAGCTGTCACTCATTCGCTTCCAAATTCAGGTTTATTCGTGTCTATAATTTTTTTAGCAGTTTTTAATATAAAAATATCTAAAGACACACACACAGTCACACATATATATATATTTGTGTGTGTGTGTGTGTGTGTGTGTAAGGAAGCAGTTTTTATCATTATTTGCAAGAGCTTTACGATATTTGAGTTGAGAATATGTGTTTATATAAATTCTGCATTATAAAATCTTTGTCCATTTGTTCTACATGAAGTTATAATAGTGTTTATGTCGAAAAGCCGATATCTCACTTCGTTTATTTCCCTTGTTGTGAACTATTCTGAAACAAATACATCGAGTACAGATGAACTAATGTACCTTAGGTTACAGCAGTCGAGATACTAAAAACTGGACACAATATTTCACATTTAATTTCTGGCCCATTGTATAACTGGAACCGATAGTACAGTTGCGGAGAAAAGTTCGTCAGTGTCCTTATATGGCTATATATGATATGAATATATGTGTGTCGAAAGCTCATTGGTGAAGTTTTGGGTGGTGATTTGTGGAAGATTTACGCAATAAACTATAAAGTGTTACCAGAAATACAGTTATACGAATTTAATTTCCATAAGGCAATTAATGCATGCATACTAACAAAAACCACCATACGAAACATGTGTTGTTTTGCATCATGTATGCTTTAACTACGCATGCGCAAATTCAGAGAAAACTGACAAACATTTCTAGTATTTGGTGATTTTATATCTATCATAGCAAAAATGAAGGAACGTTTAGACATAAAATTATGCCAACATAAAATTGATGGGACGTAATGTTTTGTCACGTTCGAATTTTGTAGACATTTTTCAGTCAATATATTCTGGATTTTATTATTAAAAAGAAGCATTTTTTTCGTAATAAATGGATTAAAAGTTAACAATACATGTAAGGTAAATTATACAATACTCTTTGGTCACTAAATATAAACAATATTCAACAAAACTTTTGTTTTTCACCCAATCCTATGGTTCTAAATCTTTCACCACTCAGCATCTAAAATTTCATCAATGAGCTTTCGACATATACATAGATATCATACATAGCCATATAAGGACGCCGACGAACTTTCCAACGCAACTGTACATGAACCAATGCCGGCTCATAGTCTCGGCAATGCTTTGCATTCAAGATCTGGGGACTTAGACCAATAATTCCTTTCAGAAATCCTGATGTTGTAGCCTAACAAGAGAATAAGTCCAATAAAATTCATCGTTTCATGTCCAGTCAATTCAAAATCAGGCTCGTTCTTGCCCATTTTGCATAGAAATGATGACGATGAAGATGACGAATATCTTTGAAGACCATGCTAAACACTTGCCACTCGAAAGCTTGAACTAAACGGGTAGAACTTGCTAAAAGTTTGTTGGAGGCATGCTCTTTTGGATCTTCTGATAACTTATTTTGGTTTATAATATGAGTTTTCTCCCAACTTAGGTTATTTCTTCTTCTTTGAGCTTCAGCAGTAGAGTACTGCTGCACAGGTTCTGAATCTTCCTCTGGCATCATCACGTTAATTACCTCAGCTGAGCTACTTCATGTGGATGATCATTGAAAAAAATTAATACCTAGCATTTACCAAAAACACTTCAAAGAGAGCACCTTGCTTTCCATCATATGATACAGGTTACATTCGACTTATTTTCCAAACTATTGAAACTCTTAACACTTAACCAACAGCCAAATTAAAACTGAGGATCACCTGAAGATCAGGGCCCCCAGCCTTCTTTAGTTAGCTTTATAAGGCTAACTAACGAAAATATCACGACCTAACCTAACCAATTGTCAAGGGCGTACAGTTGATCTAACGATTGGTTAGGTTAGGTCGTGATATTTTCGTTAGTCAGCCTTATAAGGCTAACTAAAGAAGGCTGGGGGCCCTGATCTTCAGGTGATCCAAAACTGAAAACACTTAAATTGAATTTGCAGTAAAATACCTCTAAAATGCCTTGTTCACTTACCCAATGACTACATATATAGTCATTAAAGATTAAACTAACCTGAGAAAGTTCTGAAAAGTTTCAGTGCTCCAGTAAGTGGTCTATCCTCCTACTAGTAAAGTGATGAACTTACTTACGATGATTTATTTGGCTGCTATGACTCACTGCGTTAAAGTGGGGCAACATTTGATCACTTCTCGTAATTTCACTTAAATGAATCAAAATAGAAACTTCGTTTCAAAAACAACAATTTACATGCGTTTATGTTACAAAATTAATATCTCGACTTCAAAAATGGAGAAAAGTTTGTGGAACAAATTTGATGGAAAAATAATCAAATTTCGCACCTATACTACTTTTTAAATATTTGACCAGAAATGTAGTCATTGAGATAATATGGTTATCGCAATATTTTTTTTAGCAATAAAGATTTTTCCACTTTAACCCTCTAGCGCCCGGAGGTCTTTTCCGAGAATGAATAAAATCGTCTGGCGTTAGCCAGAACAAAATCAGTAAAGTAACACTGAGCGCTAGAGGGTTCATTTTACAAAATAGTTATAAAGATGCTCCATGCTGGAAAAATTTATTAACGTAGCCAAACTTTTTGAGTTTTTTCAGTTTTGTCTCTCATTCGAGTTTTCTCCCCTTTTCAACGTTTGTTTTGACAAATAAAAGCAAAATCTAAATCTTGTTTTGTCTCTTTCATTTCGTTTATATTTTTCAGCGGCGGGAACAAATGTCAATGTCCAGCTCTTAGGGAGCATCTTACGGGTAATTTACTAGTGCTATACCACTTCATTCCATAAGTAGATCGCCCGATTTGCCAGCAAAGAGGTGAGATCTCGGCTGTACGAATATTTAACATATTAACGCAACTCAGAGGAAAAAAAGTTGTTATCGATTATCGACAAAAATCAATATCAGAAAAGGTATCGGTGATATCGAATTTATACTGAGCATACCAAAGCATTCCAAAACATACCAAAACATACGAAAGCATACCAAACATCAATCGATACTTTAAAAGTATCAGTAATAGTATATATCGGTTACGATAACAATAACCAATAATAATATAACTACATATATATATACACAAGTGACAAATTTATTGACAGATTCGGCTGTTGTAGTGAACTTAATCCGTTTGTAGCATGAATAGAAAGTCGAGTGCCTTTATAAGAATATCATGTTATTCAAGCAACGTTTCTCCTATTTCCATTGGTGTAAATTTATTAACTAGAAACTGATGGTCTGAGCTCTGCAACTTTTTGAGTCCAGTACTCTTACAAAGTTAAAAAGATACATGCATTTTTCCTTCAGTCACAAAGTGAAACTTCTAACTGGACCGCTCGTGTTCATCTGTCATACATTTATTTATTCGCTTTCGTCTGGCTAATGATATTTAAACATCTTGACATAAAATTGACAAGTTATTGTGGGTTAGATTAAGTTGGGTTAAGTTGGGTTAAATTGGTTACGTTACACTAAATTACGTTAGGTTAAGTTAGTTTTTTTAGTGTTGATGTTATGGCTCGTTGACCAAATAGGTATAGGTACGTTTTCGTTACAGTACATAACAAGTTGGTTGCATTCAGCGCTAATACATATGTAGAAGAAAAGATTGGTTGGTTGGTCGTTTAATGTCCTTCGTTCAAGTGAGGCCAATGAGACGGACGGTCTCGACAGAGAAAAAGAAAAGAATACATCGGTTTTTTTTTTTTTTTACAACTGAACATCACAAACGCAAACCGCCTGGCTACATAAATGGTCAAAGAAGATCGTTCTTGTACCAATATACAAACCAACATTCATTGTGAGTATTAAACGCGTACATTCTCTCTTTAAATTATGGAAAACTGATATTCATTACCGGAAAGACACGCAAAAATTACTGTAACAGATTTAAAAGAGCGAAAGCAGATCACTATTGTTCAAAAATTGATGAACATAACTCCAATCTCCAAAAGGCTATGGAACACTCTAAAGGATTTAACAGCACAAAAATGGCGAAGGTGGCCTCCCTCACACAAGACATAGCCAATTTATTCAACAACTTCTTTGCAAATATCGGCTCCGATACCGCACCCTCCACATATAACAACCCATTCCAAACTCAAACTCATTTTTCTTCGAATCAATCCTACCGAACGATCTCTCTTTAGCAATAAAAAATCTGAAAAATAAAGATTTTGACATCACTACAATCTTAATACAAATATATAAATTAGTATCGGATGGAATTGCAATCCCACTCAGTAAACCAATGAATGAATCAGTAACACCAGGTATATTCCCTTACGATCTAAAGGAAACTAGAGTATGCCCTGTATTTAAGTCAGGTAACCCAACTACTCCATCAAATTATCGGCCCATTTCCCTATTGCTAAAACCACTCAAAAACCAGAGAAGCTTCTAAACTATACTTGTAGAATATGCATTAATCTTGTTTGTAATTTTTGCCTTCGCCTTGTATAAAATTACGAATATTAATGCGAAATGTATGCAAATAAGTATGTTCGGATACCGAATGTATTATGCCAAACTTATACAGTATATTTAAAATACTTATATATAGTTTTATGTATAAATGTCGTACGGTGCTGCAGTGTTGGTATTTTTTTAGATGTAAATTGAGACTATGAAGGGAGGTCATTATATTGGACATGGCTGGGGCAGATGAACTAACCTACGATGTCATTTGGTTGGAAGGAAAAAGGTGTCATTAGGGCTGACAGCGTCATAATGCGTATAATTATTATTATTATTACTAATTATAATTATTGTAATTATTATAATAATAATAATAATAATAATTATTATTATTATTATTATTTTTATTATATTATTATTATTATTATTATTATTTAGAATTCATGAAAAAATTTTGAGTCATTTTCACTAATTTGTATTACTGTTCCTTTTGTATTGTTTGAAACTGTAATGGTTTCCGAATGACGTCTAAATATATTTCATGTTCTTATGAAACACTGCAGGAGTTGTCTGTGCGGAAGCAACCGAACTCGGCCTTTATCAAGTTTCTGATAGCAACCAGCTGGAGCATCGTGATGAACTACCATGCGGAGGTGTCTACGTATTCTGAAATTAGCCTGGAAGCCTACCGATTTTAAGGAAATTATGGAACAATTTGACCATTTCCATTCTTGTTTGTCTCTTGAAATTGTAATAGGACTGGAGTAGACCTCCAAATACTTCCCAAAATAAAGGTTTACAGTCGCGTTTATAAATGCTTAGTCGTAATTGACAGTTAACAAGGTGTAACTCAAATAATTTTTGGTAAAGTCTATTATATGTATAACCTGACCTAAAAAGAGAATGAACTTATACACCCTTTCGCCCAGTCAATAATCCTAAGAAATCAGTCCATTGTGTCCAGAATAACGCCATCCAAAGATTTCCAATCCCTTGATTAAAAGCACAGAATTCTATGAAGGAAATAAAGTGGTTAATTAACACCTTTGGCCCAGTTAAAGTGTTTTATGTATGTGGACAATAATGATACTGAGCAAACGTTGACTTTATATACACATTGATTCTCTTTACGCCCTATCACCTATCAGCGAGGTTTTATTATACGAACGTAATCTCATCATATTGATTCTTTTGGAATTGATACCCATAATTTACTTTAATGATTATATAGTATATAGAACAGATTTTTAAAGGGCAAAAGCCAAAAACGCACCAAATTAGGAGGAGAAAAGAAGAAAGTTTGCAATATTTAAACACTGGACTTAATTTGAAAAGTTAAAACGAAACTTTATCATTTTCAGGCATGAATACATGTAATAAACGAATATTACGAGACTTAACTGTGTGGCACTTGCCCATACCCAACTCAACGATAAGATCATTCTTCTTTTTTCTTCATAATATGGGCAAATGAGACATACTAAAATAATTTGTAGTTGGGCACGTTCTAACTAAAGAGCAAGAAAAAGTTGCAAGAAATCATGTATGCAACCCTAATGCCCAGTGATTATGAATTAATACACGCGTTTATGAGGAAATGTTTGGTCTTAGACGAGACGAATTCACTTCTATGAACCTCAGCATCCCACATTGTAATTAAGTGAGAATTTCTGGGATGGATGGAAAGGTGCATTGTTTTGTTAGCGAAGGTAAAGGATACGGGGCGTGAAGTGAATATTGAATTTCTATGAAGTCTCGAAACCTTCCCGTAATGGATGAAATCGTTCGAATGAGCGTGACAGAGACGTGTGTGATCCAGGAAGACCGGAGTTCATGGAACAAAAGGGGGAAAATTAACTCTCCATCATGACTTTTGTAAGCAGATTGAAATGAGAAAAAAAGCCCGAAAGTTAAGAACAGAAGGTTTTATACAGGAACGAAATTTATATGTGACGATGTCAACGTTATATATTCATATTTCCTGCATTCGTCTATAGGGTGGGCAAAAAGTCTGGACATCCCTAAAAAAAAATAAGATAGTGTAATATCTTATTTTGAGGGGGGTCCAAACCTTTTGCCTACACTGTCGTTTAAATTCAATGAGCGAGTCATAAATGAGAAGCGGGTGTTATAAAGTTGCCTGTATAACCCATACTGTGTTGTCAAATTTGATTAATTTTTCAAGATATCTTCTAGTGGTTTATAGAGAAATGGTTTCCCAGACAATTCGGTCTTGCGTTCTTGCGTTACTCGAGTTTGCTAATAGTGTTTTGAATACATTCGGTTTAATTACGATGCTTGACACTGACTTTGACTTAAAAATCGAAGCGAAGAGCCCCTATATTATAATCATGGACGGAGATCACGATAAACGGACTGTGTAACTAGAACGCTTACCTCCGACTAAGAAGAAGGAAATTATAGAAAAGGGATTCCCAACCTTTTTAGGTCGACGAACCACTTTTTGTCAGCATGCTTTTCTAAGTAACATCATTAAGGAAGGAAGGTTGTACCACCTAACCGAAACCGTAGTTCTGAATTTTCAGCCTTATCCAAAAAATTATATTTATTCTAATGATGTTCATCGACATTTGTACTGAATCAAAATCTCGATTTTGGTGTTACACGTTATCGTTAGGTAAACTGAAGTGTACCTGGACGTCAAATTGGATATCGTGTAAATCCACAGTCAAAAAGATTGTCATTTACAACTGATGTTACTTTTGAAAACATTACCATTAAAGTATTATTAATCAGCAAGCTGCGTATTTTGTTTTGTAAGTAATGTAAAAAAGGTAATATAGGTAGGTAATCTATAATCTATAATCAGTACCTCGGTCTAATCAGTACCTCAGTAAATATTTATGTTTCACCATCGTTTCTTATAATTTTTGTTACGGAGCGTTTCTTATGAAGATGTTTCTGTAGCAGCGATTCCCAACCGGTGATGCGCGTACCACTGATGGTTCGCGTAGTTCTTTTAGGTGTGAAGAAAAAACGGCTGAAATAACTGTCCTGTACAAAAATTATTTCATTTTATTAAATTGCTGAAGTGGAAGGCCAAAAAAAAAAATTAAATAAATTTCTTAAGTCAATAAGATTGGGATGCTCAAGTCTCCCCTTTCAGATTCGCGAACCTATTAAATACTGAATGCAGAAGAATGAAACAGAAGAAATCTACAGTAAAAACTCGAAATTGGACACAGTAGAAATACGGGTATACTACAGTTAATGAGAAACAGGTTCAGAAGGTTGTTGCTTAACGGCGTTGATTTAGAACGTAGATAGTCAATGCATTTAAATGGTGAAGACAAGGAAACAAGGAAATATCTGAAGAGATCGAGAAATATTCCCTTCATACAAACGGAGGAGGTTTCGAACGCTAACATTTGCTATAAAGTGACTTTATTAAGTAAAGTGGTTTCTGATTGATGCAAATGTATTGGATAACTGATGACAAAAAGCGAACTGGAAGTTTAACCGTAACCTACATTGCAGAATTCTAAATTGAACCTAACCTAATCTGAATAAACAGTTTAACCAGGTATAACCTAATATATACTTAGCTAAAATAATACTCTAAGTAGTTAGCGAGATAATTCTTTATGCATGAACCTCAAAATCTTTACTTAAATGACATTTTTAAGACCCGACAGCTTGCAAGTACAGGTCACCCGCACGCACACGCACACGCACGCACATACATATAATTTTCAGGTCAGTTAAACTGGCAGAAACTGAAGTAATTAAAGTATACGTGTATTTAATATATTGTACTTTAATTACAGTGAACTTTAATTACAGACAGTGGCAGTGAACTTTAATTACAGTCAGTGGCGTGCCAGACAACTTTAATTACAGTCAGTGGCGTGGCATTCAACTTTCTCTTTTAACTCTGAATTTGCGATATGTTAACAGTTAACAGCTAAGAAATTCTTGTACAATACTCACTGTATATAAAACAATGATATATACTTATTGCTTTATAGAATATTTTGCAAGAAATTCTCCCAAATTAATATAAAAATATTGCATATTATTAACATAAATGTTCACCCTAACTGGAGGCAGTTAGGGTATAGAAAAATACCCTCATATTATCCACTCATATATTTACATAAAACTTAGGAAAAAAGGGGAGGTAAACTCAGAAAATTATAATCCTGAAAGAAAATTGTAAGAGAAAACCATGGAGGCTTGTGTTGGCTTCGGAACCTGTATGACACGTGTATACATATGTTCTCGCGTCCTGTACATATTTCAGTAACACGGAGACTCTAGTAAATTATGCAGCACAGAGAAGAATTCGTCCCTCTTCGTGTTAACAGTGATAAGAATTCTTCAGTTTTCTTCAATTTGAAGAATTATACAAATAATATTATCAAATTTCTTGCAGTGAAAGGCGTATGTTGAATTCCACTACAAAATGGATCGGTTAAGAAAGCTCTCAAAATTGTGTTTATTGGTTTATAAGAAAATATCAGCTGATGAACCTTAATTAAGCGTCTCTGATGAAGATAATCTTGTTGCGAAGAATTAAACGGCCACTGATTTAAAAATCTAATATACTATTTCAGAAATGAAGCCTTATATATATATATATATATATATATATATATATATATATTATATATATATATAACAGTTTTTTGCGCACACCTACAGGTCGCTGCAATTGGTGTAGAACAATGCGGTTTTCACCATTCGATGCGTCTTTTTATTGTGCAGTGCCCATGCTAAAAAAAAATTCCCTAACATAATTTCTTCTCCCCTTTTAGGGGTACAGTTTCTTCCCATGCCTGTACACGCATTTTTTAAATTTTTTATTTTTAATCATAATTTTGGCACAAAATAAGTCAATATTTACTAAACATTTAATATCATTCGATTCACAAAAGATTTATTTATCGATTCAATTTTAAAAAAGTATATATTTTTAAAATTCATAAAGAATTTTTTGCAAAAAACTAAAAACAAACATGCATTTTTAAAATTCAATGATTTTTACACAAAATATTTTGATATTTGTTATAATTTTAACATTTTTCGATTCACAAAAGATTTCTTTATCGATTAAATACAAAAAAATACATACTTAAAACGGACAATTTAAATAAACACGAGTTTAAAGTTAAACGAGCCACACTCGAAATTATTTACCGTGACTTTTGTGCGTTTTATTACTGTGGCTTTTGTACAAATAATTTTACGTATACACAAACAATTTGATAGGATATTGATTTATCATTCTAATTTTTAGTTGTCATAGAAATACGTTAATTAAGTTATCTGATTAGATGCGCTTTTATAGTTGAAGATCATTTTTAGAAAATTATTTATTTTCCCCACTTTAAAATATTACAAAATTTCTATTAGGTATCCTAATATCATTATGCCTGTCGCTGTAAGTAAGAAAATAACAATTATTTTCCATTTTATGAAAATTTCGGACCCCCTAGGCCTACAAAACCAATTTTCCCCTTTTTTTTTATAAAAAATTGTTGATTTTCGGAAGTCTTTCGGTTATAAATTTGTACCAGTCTATTGTTTATCTATAATAATAATAATAATAATAATAATAATAAAAAGACGTGTTTGTGTGTGTGTGTGTGTTCCAGCCATCAGCCATAACTCCAAAATGGAAGCAGTTACAAACATGAAACTTCACACACATATTGATTAGGTCCCGAGGTTGTGCACGTGGGTGTTAATAAATTAAATAATTAATTTTAAAACATTAAATGACGTCATCAAGATCATTACGAAACCTATGGTAAAATTATTGAATACCCGGTTAGGTTCATTGAATGCCAGGTTAGGTCATCTGTACGCCCTTGACGATTGGTTAGGTTAAGTCGTGATATTTTCGTTGGCTTTAACGAAAATATCATGACTTAACCTAACCAATCGTCAAGGGTGTACAATTAACCTAACCGGGCATTCAATTAACGTACCCGGGCATTCAATTAATCTAATCGGGCATTCAGTTGCACTAACCGGCCATTTAATTAACCTAATCGGGCATTCAGTTGACCTAACTGGGCATTCAATTAACCTAACCGGGCATTCAGTTTACCTAACCGGGCATACATATATATATATATATATATATATATATATATATAGCGTTCACACTCCAACCCGGCAACGCCGGGTCGCTCCGCTAGTTAATACCATTTCGCCAAAGATTCGATGTGTAGGAAATGGGAGTTGATAGAGTACCTCTCTTTGCTATACCAATACATGAAACCCATGATAAATTGGTGGGTTTTAGTTTCATTATTATTATTATTATTATTATTATTATTGTTATTATTATTATTATTATTATATACAGGGTGTTTCACAAACGGTCTGCAGAGATGGGCAGTATCTTGTATCTTAAGATACAAAAAGTATCTTAAGATACAAGATACGTATCTGAGATACGTATCTTAGATACTTTATTTTTGGAGGATCTTGAGAAGTATCTAAGATACATTTTGTCATGTAGCTTGTATCCCGGGATACACTTTCAAAGATACTTTCATAAGATACTTTTTAAATAGAGACGCTAATAACTATTCATGAAATATGATCATATCTGACGCACGTTGAAGCAGGCCGGCGATTGCTGTTACATGTTTGTACATGAATACTACCGTTGCGCTGCGCGCACAGTCTCGGCACAGACGTACTCAGGTTTCATCTTGTATCCCGCGGTTTTAACGTTTTAACATGATTAAAAATCAGGAATTATACATATATGTGTTATTCCTGCAAATATATTTATTATGAGGAAAACTTTATTTTTTCTTCGTGAGTAGGTAACTGAGCATACCTGTATTAACAATTTATTTGAAATACATAAATTGAAAAAGTGTGGTTTATTTTATTTTTCCATACCTAAAAATTTTCAGGATTATTTATACATATTTACTTTGTGCTTTCCTTTTAGTTATATCACTATATGAATACTGAGATATGAAGTACCATTGATTTGGCATTTATTTATATCCAGAAAATATAATAATAAATAATTGAATGAGACAACTCGTGCGCTCATGGCTCACCAGGTGAAACTAAACTCAAATAATTATTCTTTCAAAAGTATCTTGTATCTTAAAAATGTATCTTGTATCTGTAACTTGTATCTGTATCTTGAAGATACAGTTTTTTCGAGTATCTTGTATCTGTATCTCAGATACATTTTTGTTGGGTATCTTGTATCTGTATCTCAGATACAATTTCCAAGTATCTTGCCCATCTCTGCCGGTCTGCCATACTTGGGGGGGGGGGGGGGTGATATCGAGTAAAAAAATTAATACAACATAGGTGCTATTTTCAAACGTTGCGGAGCTACGGACGTTTTAAGGTGAGACCAGAAATTGGCACAACTCTCAGGCCAGTTAAGGCGATCCATTGTTTTTTTTTTTTAATTATTACGAGCATCATCAGGATTCGAACCCCGACTTCAGTATCTTCAGTTCGGTTATAAGGGAACGGTATTACCCATTGAGCTATACGGACAGCAGCGGTGGAAATTCTAACTAGGCATATCTTCCTTCCTCCGCACATCTCAACCATCTTTTCGCAGTTGTCCATTAAAGGTACATTGAAGACGTAAACCTGACCAATGGACACATTGAAGTTTGTTTTGCTCGTACAACACTGGATAAAGTCTATAATATTACGTTCAACTGAACATTAAAAACATATCAGTTGACATAGTTGTCCAAGTTAAGTTCTCAATTGGTCAGGTTTTTTGAAATTACTTTGTCCCAAGAGAGGATTTCACACCGTGTAAATTGAGAAAGTACAGTATTTGCGATTCATCAATGTTACTCAGCATAGCTTTGAATTTTGTGTAATTTTGCTTAGAATTATGGTTAAAAGAGGTGACTTACTCATTAAAGCATATCATTACATCATTTATACAACGCTACCCATTTACTGATGAATGACCCTTCCTTCTCAGTCAATACTAGACAGTATTTGAATAGCGTTATACTAAATTATAATAAATAGAGTCGTTAACTCATCTTAAATCTTTTAAAAGAGAACTACGAATTATTATACCAAATTTGAGAATTTCAAAATTACATTGTTTTTCATTTAGTTACATTTGTACGATATTTTTTTTTATAACAGAGGGGTAACTAATTATTTTTATATTAACATTACATTACTGTTTATACAATTAAACAGCTGATTTTTTGTGTTAATAAAATTTGTTGAATACGTTTAATTATAGATTGCTATTTATATCATAATTTGTATTTTCACACTGAATGTGAATAAAGAGTGTACGGAAAAATATAGTGTGCATTTCTAATTCGATTTCAACACAAAAAAACAGGTCAAATTTTGGACATTTCTCTTTTTTTTCTACAATGCGTCTATTCTTACATGGACCTGTCAAAAATTTTGATTTATATTTCACAAGTTTTAGACACATTAATACACGTCAAAGTTTGACAGTTTATTTTTTCTAAAATGTGTTCACGCCCACCACCTAACCCTCCCCAACAAGTTTGATGAGTTTAAAATCTGTCCGTCTGACAGATTTTTAGGATGACTTGACATAGTTCCATTTTCTGTGTGATGATGATGATGTGGGTAAAATTCTTGCTTCTTTCCCAAGTTCCTTCATGTAAATTACTAAATTTAATTGGATTACCACAGAACGTACAATACAAGGAAAATTCAAGAGTGAGATCCGATATCCTCGGAACCCATATCAACAAGTCAGGGTCTTTCACAAGCTGAAAACGTAAACCTACACAGTGGATAAAAAGAGTGGTTTGTTTAGTTGTGGGTGTGTTTTTAATCCATTGTTATGACAATATCAACGTAACTTTTTACAAAATTATTCTTGTCCACAGTAAGTGGTGGAATGGACAAGTTTAGAGATATTGTTTTCTCTATGGGAAACGTTAGTTAATAATGAAATTTACATGATATTGTATTTCCACTGTATGGCTGGCTTATCTGAAATTTTTAAAAAGTGCAGTTGTTATATATGAGGCTTGTCCAGCATACGGCCCGCGGGCCAGAGTCCTGCCCGCCAAAGATATGTATCAGGCCCAGTTGGCGGATACTGAAAATTCATTATCTAATGTCAAATTTTATTTCAATAAAATTTAATTTTAAAATAAAATTTTATCTAAAATTTGCACACTGGTCCTCGGTGTGGCTCATTAATTGAAATAAGACCCTTCATGAAAAAAGGTTGGACACCCCTGCTATATATATATATTTTTTTTTTTTTCCCACAGTAACTGAAATGAGCACCATTCTAATAAAAACAAACACCCTCAGATGTAAACAAATTAGGCAGATCAATCGATCAGCAGCTTTTGTACGTGATTCAGACTCATGAAGAATTAAGGATATTTCTTGGCACAGAGCCTTTTTATTTTTGGAGTAGAATGACATGGTGAAGACTTTCTCAACATTCAATTAAAGTTTCCTTATAGAAGTGCCACAGATGCTGAAGGAAGTGTTCTTTTCTGCAATTAAAACTCAAGGTGTTGAGAGATGGGCAGAATACATTAAGAAATGTATCTTAGATACAAAATACAATACGTTAGCTTATTGCGTATCAAAGATACGAGATCCAAGATACATTTTAAGAAACGTACAAGAAACAGAGATACAAGATTCATTTTAAGAAACAGGCAAAAAACAGAGATACAAGATATATTTTAAGAGACAGGCAAGAAACAGAGATACAAGATACATTTTAAGAACGGGCAAGAAACAGAACTTGTGCTCCCATTCCATACGAGATAATTAAACTAAGTCTCATTCCAGGACATAACAGACTTCCCAGTATCAAGAGTATCGTTTCGTTGGTCCATGTTAATCTCTTTGCATTAGCGGCTGTAATCAGGTATTCGAATTCATTGAACCACAGGCTCATTGCGTTTTATACAAAGGATTTTAAACGTAAAATTTTAAGTCAATGAGGGCTTAACACTTATTTTAATACGTATCTAAGATACTTTTCTCGATACGAGATACGCCTCTAATCAGTTTAAGTTTGGAGACTAGAAATTATAAGGAAAAAGAGCTTTTAAGTCGTTTAAAATCATTATATTTTAAGTGACGTGACTAAAATGAGTTTTATGTAAACCAAGGTTTTGATAACTTAATCTTTACTGATTTAATTTTGAAGTCACGGAACATTTTCGCAGGTTTTGCGCTTATGAGATCTTGAAAAAGTTCCATTTAATAAAGCACTAAACTGTTTTATGATAGAAAAAGCTTCGGATCACTCGAAGATCAGGGCCCCCACCCCTCTTTAGTTAGCCTTATAAGGCTAACTAACGAAAATATCACGACCTAACCTAACCAATCGTTATGTCAACTGTACACCCTTGACGATTGGTTAGGTTAGGTCGTGATATTTTCGTTAGTTAGCCTTATAAAGCTAACTAAAGAAGGCTGGGGGCCCTGATCTTCAGGTGATCCAAAAAGCTTCTTCATTTCTTCAATTTATTTGTGACTGTCCTAAATCTAATGACATATTCGAATAAGTAAATATGACTCACAACTTATAATAGGGAAAAAATTAATCAAACCCGCACGATGCGCCATTTTCAGACGCTCATTATTTATTTTTAATTTCAGGTGCGTAGCTGAACTTCTAAATTTGGAGGGGCAAGAAAATTATCATTGGGAGTGAACAATACTGACCTTGTAGTATGACTATTGTAAATGTAACAAATGTATTGAACATATAGTTCTGTATATTATGATTTACTATTACATCTCATTTTAAAAATATCTTATTTTTACAATTATTTCATTTTTAGTTTGACATCGGCAATTTTTCTGGTGGGGAAGGCGAGCTAGAATTTTAGGGTTCAATTCCCCTCCCATGTCCCTCTTAGCTACACCACTGTATTAATTAATTATTAACTCTAGATTACGGTCGAGGCGGTAAAAGAACCTGTACCTTTCTCTATTTATTTAAAGTAAAATATGTACGCAGAAATCCGGAGAGTTTTGACTACAGCGAGATTTCCCGTAATCCTGCCTACGCCACTGCGGTTCATACAATAATAATTGCGCTTGTACAATAGTTTATGCGTCGAGATTACCTATCATTCATTTTGGCATTCCCATAAATTGGAAGATGCGTAATTTTTATTTCAAAAGTTACTACTGCGGGATTGAGTTTCCTGAAATGTATCTTGTATCAAATATACTATTTTAAGATACAAGATACAAATAAATTTATAGCAAAGATACAAAATATAAAATACTCCTATATTTTTGTTCAAGATACAGATACAAAATATACTTTGTATAAAAAATACAAGATATAAAATACCTTTATATTTTTGGTCACGATACAGATACAAAATACAATTTGTATCTAAGATACGATATCATCGATACTGCCTTATTTCTGGGTGCTTGCCTAGAAACATGATCAGCATAGGGTTTATGTTAGTGCTTGTATATGACCAGGAAAGAACCTTATCCTCCCTTTGTTTCTTCGATTACAGCATAGGACTACAAAACCTTCTACACTGTAAAATTTAATTGGTCCATACAGATCACTGATTTAAAAATTTTATTGGTCCATTTGCTCAGCGATTATGGAAAGAATTTTTTGGTAAAACGAATTGTTTATCATAGAAGCCGTTGAAACATCTTTACTTTCTGGACTGATTTTGAACCAATTACATCAACATAAATTGGTATTATATTGGTTCAAAATCGGTCTAAAAAGGAAAAATGGCCCATTCTCTTTACCAAGAAATCGTTTCATAACCGTTTGAAATGGAACAATTCAGTTTTTAATATTGGTGATCTGTATGGATCAGTTAAAATTGGGACAAGTATAACGATTCTCAAAAAAGGTTAAGCACTCAGTTAAGATGTTAAGATGTGGCTCCATGGGTGCCAGCCTTTCCACTATCCCAAATTACTATTGAAATGTCAGTACGCTAAAACCTTTCTGTTCAGCTGTAAACTGCTAATGGAATTCTTAAAATGCTTGTTTATTCCATTATCTCTACACCAATGTACAGTTATGAAAAAAGTTCACCAAAGAATTAAATGCCGAGGAAAGCGCCCAAAATTATTAATTAGTAATTTTTCTGTTGATATTTTTCTCTTTCGGTGGAAATAATCAAATTAAAATAACGAAAAATTACTAATTAGTAATTTTGGAGGCTGTTTTGAAATTTTATATTTTTCAGGGAACCCTTTTTTTTTCCCGCAACTGTGCTCCCATTCGACACGAGATAATTAAACTAAGTCTCATTCGAGGATATAACAGACTTCCCAGTATCAAGAGTATCGTTTCGTTGGTCCTTGTTAATCTCTTTGCATTAGCGGCTGTAATCAGGGATTTTAATTCACTGAGCCACAGGCTCATTGCGTTTTATACAAAGGATTTTAAACCTAAAATTTTAAGTCAATGAGGGCTTAGCATTTATTTTAATTAAGTCCACGAGTCACTTAGATTTTAAATGCAGCTTCACAAATTTTGCCCACTGGCTTCGGTTGTGAAGCTCAAGATTTTGATGACTGTTTTTCATAAAATTATCGACCAACTGACTGTTTACAATTACACAAACTAACGAAATTTTGTACAAGCTTGGAAGGAATTGCAGTATACTAATCTTTATAGACTTTGGAATAAGTATCACTTATTCCTATGGTAAAACTACTACAAAATAATAATAATTTGATGTTCCTTTTCCTTACGACAAATCCTTTATCAAGACAACTTTTTATTTCTTTCACAAATTTCAGTGACTTTCAACAGCCAGTTTTCTCTCTCAGGTGTCACACTCCCTTGAAGAAGTTCAGTGTTGGCAAAACGCGCCCTCTAATTTCAAATTTAGTTGGAAAATAAAACACTATTTATTAAAAAATAATTTTGAATTAAAAAAATAAAAAAGATTAAAACTTGGTGTTCTTTTTACCGAGATTGAGAAGAGGCTGTTGAAAGTTTTTATTGGCTAAAAAGTGGTCGACTCGCAAAACTTTTCCAAATCGGCTTCAATATAATTTTTTTCCTTGAATGTTAAGTTGAAATTTTAAACTAAAAATTTATTTGAACCTAAATAGCTTTAATACTTCGTTTATTTTTTACTTGCTTCCTTTTAACGTATTTTATATATATATATATATATATACACATTTCAACTGCAAAGAACACGCAGTATAAATAACGTAAAGAACGACGCTTGTAAGGAGAACATTCCGCGCAAGATGAGAAGAGAGAACGAACAAATGAAAAAATGAGGTAACCACCCGGGAATCGAACCCGGGATCTTCCGATTGCCGGTCAGATATGATAATCACTACACCATGGTCCTCACTCAATCAGAAGTCGTAATTCCTCTACATACGCGCAGAAACCAATGCCCCGAGGGGGGCACCTCCCGCATGCCGTACCTATATATACATTTCAACTGCAAAGAACACGCAGTCTAAATAACGTAAAGAACGACGCTTGTATAGGAGAACATTCCGAGCAAGATGAGAAGAGAGAACGAACAAATGAAAAAATGAGGTAACCACCCGGGAATCGAACCCGGGATCTTCCGATTGCCGGTCAGATATGCTAACCACTACACATGGTCCTCACTCAATCAGAAGTCGTAATTCCTCTACATACGCGCAGAAACCACGGCATGCGGGAGGTGCCCCCCTCGGGGCATTGGTTTATGCGCGTATGTAGAGGAATTACGACTTCTGATTGAGTGAGGACCATGGTGTAGTGGTTATCATATCTGACCGGCAATCGGAAGATCCCGGGTTCGATTCACGGGTGGTTACCTCATTTTTTCATTTGTTCGTTCTCTCTTCTCATCTTGCTCGGAATGTTCTCCTATACAAGCGTCGTTCTTTACGATATATATATATATATATATATATATATATATATATATATATATATATATATATATATATATATAAGGTTGTAAGGTAAGGTAAGGTGTATATATATAGATTTTGATTTAAAGGCAGGCAGGCAGGAGCTACCATGAGATGAAAAGGATAGCTCAGGATAGAACACTTTGGCGGGACACATGAGTTGGACCTGCCTGATAGGCAGAAGACGATGGATGGATGGATATAATATTAATTATATATATATATATATATATATATATATATATATATATATATATATATATATTATATATATGTGTTTGTGTGTGTGTGTGTTCAGTTGACAAAATATAGAAATTCTAGATAGCAACACCACTTCTGGTTAGATCAGCATAGTTAAGCGGCGTTGAATCTGTTCATTAGTTCGATGTGTGACGTGCTCTACATTCAAATGATATAGCGATCGTAGATGTCTCGGATCCCACGTAAAGCTGTAGGTCTCCTCCGTCACATGATATTTACTGTTAAGAAAGACGTTCAACAACTCTGAACATCATTATAATTATTATTATTATTATTATTATTATTATTATTATTATTATTATTGATATTTTCATACGTAGGTTTTATTCTGTGTGGACAGACATTTCTATCATGCGATCAAAATTATGATCGTGATCTGTGGTGAACTTCATTTACTTCATGAATTTTTTAATATGTAATGATGTAACTAAGTTTATAAAATGTAACATACTTTGCGAAAGGTATTTTTCGCTATATCTAATATGTAATTGGGAGACACCCGTTTTTGTTGGACATTTAGAAAGATGTAACTATTTTGACATCTTCGCTACTCTTTCGAAAACGTAATTCCATCAGACAGACTTAGTTAAAGGCTTTAAATGCTAAAAATCATAATGAAGAATTGCCAGATTTGCCTATTCAGACATTTCCAATCATATAGATTACTGTAAGCAACATCCAACTTTGTCTTTGATTCGTAAAAAGATAAAAAAATGGTTCGATTTATCTGTTTCAAAATGGAAAGTGAAAAATAAAAGGTACTTTGAATGTAACGTATTTACAAAATACATTTAGTAGCTCGGACGAACATTGAAAGTAAATTGAACGATTTTCTTTAATCATTGGAGATGTAATGTTTGAATTTTTCATTTAGTTCAAAAGGACCTCATTTGTCAGGAAGAGAACCGTTACTCTGAAATTCACTTCCGATTGCACAGAAATTGCGTTCCATTTCTTGGAGTGATTAAGACGATTAAGCCTGGATGGTCCTGAGACATCGTTCTTGCCATTTTGGTCGTCTCCGTCAATAACTGATGAAAATTTCGTCTCAAATTTACCCTTTTTTGCGGATGACTTAACTTTTCAAGTCTTTTAAAGTTCAAAATTTATCTTCAATTTACTTTCAATATTTTCTGCTAATAATTAAGCTTTCTGGAAATTTAAAAACGATGCCTATCTCCGACGTAATACGTTCTCCCTTCATTAGGTTGATGTTGGGAAGGGAAGCAAATATAAAATATTCAGATTATGATAGAAAATTCTATCTCCTTTTATCGTGATCTGAAACTTTATTATTTTTTTATGCAGAAAAGAAAGGCCAAGGGCGAACGCCCTCAAAACTGCTCCCCTCCTAACATAGAAAGAGGAGAGAATCGAAGTCAAGGTCCAGAGTTTTCGAGATGGCTGGATACTCTGCGCTTGAAAGAGTGGAGGTCAGAGACAGGGGGAAAGTTGGATTGAGGAAGGTTGTTCCGGGGTTGACAGGTTGAGTTGATGAAAGATTGAGAATACCAATTAACCCTTGCATTGGAGAGTGCGACAGAAAAAGAATGAGTGTGTCGAAAGTCTGGTACTGCAAGCTCCCCCTTAAAGGAGGAGGCATGCAGTTAGAGAGTTCAGAGAAGCAGCGTCCTTTATAACAGCGGTAGTAAAGAAAGAGAGGCAACATTGCGACGAAAGAGAAAGATTGAAGACAGTCAGTAAGAGGCGGGGAATTGATGAGACGAAAAGCCTTTAATTCCACCCGGTCAATATATATATATATATATATATATATATATATATATATATATATATATATATATATATATATATATATATATATATATATATATATATATACTGCGTGGTCATTGCAGTTAAATGCATATATATATATATTATATATATATATATATATATATATATATATATATATATATATATATATATATATATATACTGTACCACACACACACACAACACACACAGAGGGTTGACAAAAGTTAATAGACACCACGATGATTGTTCTCAAAAACAAAGCTCATACCAGAACGTGTGTCACCTTTACATGATGCAAAGGGGAAAGCAACACCATTCTAAATATATTAATTTAGTAAATCTGTTCTTATTTACTGAAGTTTATTATCAGATAAGAAAATTAAGAACTATGGTATAACTGAAGGTGTCTATTTATTTTTGTCACCCCTCTGTATACATATATATACAAGGTGCGACATAATGCTTTACCGAGAATAATTAAATCAGCTTGTGAAGAATAATATACCAAGAAAAATTATATTTCTTCGACGGCAATGTTAATGCCGTCAATTATCTGGAAATATTGCAGAACATGGTGTTGCCTGCACTTTGAAACCATCATACGTTTGGAAACATAATATGGCAACAAAATGGTACTCCACTACATTTAGGAAGAAATGTTCGTGCATTCTTAAAGGATGATTTTTCAGAATGGATAGGACGTCGTGGAATAATCGAATGGCCTCCTCGGTCACCGGACATAACCCCATGTGATTATTCAATGTGTGGTATAATCAAAGATAGAGTCTACGGCCAGAAACCTCGGGACTTCGAACGCATGAACATTTTGATACGCCAAAAGTTCAAGACGTTGAATAATAACAAAGAACTGTGTCGCGCTATCTGTTGTTCAGTGGTTCAAAGATGCAACATGTGTAATGTGTATTGAACATGATGGAGGACACTTTGAACAATTTCTGTAATAAATAATAAATATTATTCGTCACAAGGTGATTTCATTATTCTCGGTAAAGCGACTTATGCCGCACCCTGTATATATATATATATATATATATATATATATATATATATATATATATATATATATATATTGATAGGAATTGAATTTCATTTGAGCAATGAATGCTTCTTAATTGTGAATAGTGGTGAATGATGGTGTTGTTTAACCTCCGTCGCAATATCTAAGGTCATATAACAGAGGGGACCTACAGCTTTACGTGGGCTCCGAACCACAGGTAGCTGCATAGTTACTGAACGCGGAGGATGGTCTCCCACAGGGCCGGATTAAGCATTGTTAGGGCCGGGGGCAATGAATATTTTCGGGCCGGTGTCACTAGAAAAACACTAGAAAAACACAATTCTTTACCTGATACATCATACATGAGTGATGTGATCAGCTGACTGGGATCGATCAACAGAAAACGAAACAAAAACAAAGATGTGATTACAGAAAATGTATACTTTATTCATATAAATGGGATACTAAACTAGGTTTTGTAGAAGCGGAATCTAGAATTTGTTTTCTTCCTCACGGTCGACCAATTATTTCAACGGTAGATTATAGCGTTTACATAGTTTCTTGGGGGTCGGTCAGCATCTTGGGGCCGGTCAGCATCTGGGGCCGGGGGCAAATGCCCCCTTTGCCCCCATTATAATCCGCTACTGGTCTCCCATCCAACTACTATCCGACCCAATGTCGTTTAACTTCGCTGATCAACGGGAAGCGGTGTTACGACATTGGCTACGACGTAGCCCTAATTGCGAACCACTACAGGGTGTGTATAAAGTAACGCGATTGAAGAGACAAATCCGATTTGAACTGGTTTAAGCTAGTTTGAACTTGTTTTTTTAACTCGTAAAACCATTTTCAACACCTCTTATAAGTCTTACTGTTGAATAAAGTTGTTATAAAGTACATTTAATAAATATTACTCGTCCATGTTCACTCGCGTTAATATAATTCATATAGGATTTGGCTCTTTACTTGCGTTATTTTACACACACACGCACCCGGTATTTACCTTACAATAATGGCAGTAATTTAGATGAATACAAGATTTTTTTGTATAAAATTAAGTCACTTTCAGATAAACCAAAATATTCGTAGTGTATAAAAATGGGGGACTTTAAAGCCGATGTAATTTTTTTTTTTTTTTTTGTATAATTGGGTAACATGTACGTGTCTGTTAATTCACGTATAAGTGATGTAGAGTTATTACAAGTATAATAAATAGCAAAAATCTAGACAGATTAATCAATGTTTCACTAGTAATAATTTAAAGGAACGTATTGTCAATGTTCATATTTTGCATGATTTCCATTATATCATAAACAACTAACGCTAGCAATTAATTGTACCAACTTAAATGAGATAAGACATAAAAATAACTTCAAGCAGGAGTGAACGGGTAGACTGGTCTAAGGTTAATATGCATCAGAAAATAGAATATAAAGATAACACAGAGTACCTTTTTAATAATTTAGAATTACTGCACCTTGACTGTATTAATTCCTGTTCAAATAATTCTCACTTTAAACTTGTTGATAGGTATTATAATGATGTAAGATCCATATTAAGGGAAGCAGGAAGGCATTAGATTAAATCGTGCAATTGTTATACTAAAATTATTCCTGGATGGAGTGATTTTATTGCTTCCCTGCAAAGGGAATCACAAGATGCTTATGATATATGGTGTCTCATTGGTCGACCGAGAACAGGGAAAACTTACCTGAATATGAGTAGAAGTATGGCTCATTATAAATTATAAGACAGTGTAAACAGGGAGAAGATTTCATTCGAGCAGCAAAAGCCTGTGAGGCTAATTTAAATAGTGCTAAAATATTTTGGAAATTTGTCAACAAGGAAAGGGGTGTTATGAATGCCATCCCATCAACAATTGATGGAGTGTCTGGGGAGAAAGAAAAACTCGTAGCTAAGTTATAGAGAATTAACGAGGTACTCAAACATCCTTAACAGTGTGGGGAGAGTTAATCTTAATGTAGGCTGCAATGGAACGTCATTAGGATGGGCCAATAAAAATACGGGGATTTCAGTGCCTGATATTAAGAGTCTGATTAAAGAGCAAACAGGTTCCTCCCCAGGTATAGTGACTTATTGAATGAACACTTAAAGTTCTCAGCCATGCTTACTCACAGTTATATTCCTGAAGAATTTATGAGGGTATATATCACACCCCTTGTCAAATTTAAATATGGGGACATTCTATCCAATAATAACTACAGGCCTATTGATGTTACCCCCTGCTTCTTAAAACCCTTAAAATTACTTGAGAAAATTTTGCTGCGCCGACTAAATGATTACACAGGCCTGCGAATGAGAATTTTGTAAGAGTTGTTTTTTTACTATAATAACTGATTTTATATAATTCAACTACGCTGATTTCGAATAAGGTGTCCATTTTTTCTATCACATAAGGATTTTCTGCAAACTGGAAGGGAAAAAACAACATAAATATATATTATTTATTTCAATTTACATTAGGCACCTATTTCGCTTTGTTATACTAACTGCAAATGCAACAACTTTAAAAAGAAAGAAGACTATTAACGTCAATTACATATTCAGCTTTATTTGTCCCGAGTTTTCTCGTGAGATCTATGCCTTTTAGTCTCGAATGTACGCGCTGTTCCTTTTCTTTTATGTAATAATTCCGGAGTATCCCGTTTCAACATCCAGCAGTAATCAGCCATCATGCTGATGTCCCACCTTCCCTGATATCTCTCTCTCCATTTCTTTAATGTCTTGGTGTTTATAAGCATTTATAGGCAGTAGTTTTTAATCAAAATTTAATGAAAATTACTTACATATGTAATATGAAATATGACATTTTGTGAAAAATCTGTACGTGATGGCGAAAAATGAATATTATTTTCGGAATCACCGTGCAAAAATTACTATACAAGTGATAAAATATTTCGGACAACAAAACCATCACAAGCCTGTGTTATTTATGGACGTCTCCTAAGCAGTTTGGTTTTCAAAGGTCTCATTCATTCAAATGATATATATATTTATGTCTCGAAAGAGATTGTACTTAAATATATATATGACAGATTGAATCACGCTATTCTATTTCAAAAATAAGAAGACAGGAATGTTCCATTGTATATTTTAAATATATTGAAATTTTGGTACACTCATCGAACCTTTATGGTTAGATGGGGCATTGGGGCAACGTATTGTTCGAATGTTTTGGTTCCTCATGCGGAGTTAGACAAAGCTCCTTGCTTTCTCCTCTGCCGTTTAATATATACTGTATATTGATGGATTAATTACTTCTCTTAATAAGGCAAGAGTGGGATATTCTATAGCTATCATGAGGTTAAGTAACTTAGTTTATGCCGATGATATGACATTAATAAACCCTTCGGTGAAAGGTCTGAATCATCTTACAAAATTTTGCGAATTATATTCACAGAACCATGACATTAATTTTAATGTTACTAAAACTAAAGTTATGCAATTCCATCTTAGAAACTCAAACTAAACAGTTAATATAATTTTGAAAAAGAGAGACGAATCAATAGAGTAGTAGTAGGTATTTGGGTCAAATTATCATCAGTTCCTTGAGTAACAACAATTCAGACATAAGGAAACAATATCGAAGTTACCGTGCTGAAACAAACATGATTATAAGTAACTTCAAATTCTGTACAAGCGAAAATAAAGAAGCTGTTTTTTTTCATACTTTGTGCACTCATATTTATGGGCAGAAACTCTGAGTTAATTAGAAAAAAAAAAGGTTCCTGCAGAACCCTCAATTTGCTTTATAACACATCTTTTAAACTGCTGCATAAGTTACCTCCAAGACAGCTTCTCAAATATTCGCTAACCGCAGCGTTTCGAACCTCCCTGAGGTAACAAGACGTGCTTAGTATAGTCTAATGCGGAGAATTAAACTCTCAGACAATTCAATTATCCAAGCTACTCATCAGTCCTGTTTTATATCCTCAAAACTACAAAACTTCTTGGGACGAAAGTGTTTGTTTATAGTTTCACTTAACACCAGCATTGGCTTTTTCATTACATGTATTTTTTGTATCTTTATTTTTTTAATATTATCTTTAGGTATTTTTTTAATTATTAAATTTATTATTATGCCTTTCGTAACGTTTATTATTTTTGTCTTAATTCTGTTTTAGTTTTCAAAGTTTTCGTTTAATTAGTTGTCTCATTTATCACCTTCGTGAATATTGTACTTTTTCATGAGATTCGTTAAATGCCAATAAAGTTTATCATTATTATTATATATATATATATATATATATATATATATATATGATACACACAGACAGTGCATGGAACAAGGAACTCTTCTGGGATAATTAAATCCACTATAGTCCGAATAAGTAATGGTAAATGACAAATACCATAGTTTTTCTTTTTCATGATGCTAGCCCGACGTGGGCAACGGGTCACTCGCAAAGAGGTCCCACGTCGGGCTAGCATCATGAAAAAGAAAAAACTATGGTATTTGTCATTTACCATTACTTATTCGGACTATAGTGGATTTAATTATCCCAGAAGAGTTCCTTGTTCTATGCACTGTCTGTGTGTATCATAAAAAACTCAGGGGACCATTCTGAGTTCATTCCCATATATATATATATATATATTTTTTTTTTATGACCGTTGAAGGTCCTGCGTTCAAGGTCTTAATTCTCAATTCTTTCGTCTTATTTCCATACCTTAAAATTAAGTTAATTTACTTATAAAAAATTAACATTGTAATTACGTTTCTAATATAAAAACCCAGAAGCATATTTTTTTATAAATAGTAAATAAAAGCGTATTTATGATTTCATGCCAAACAGCCTTTTCTGAGTCTCAAAGAAATCGTCTGACGTTTGCCAGAAAAAAATTAGAAGTATTAATTTGAAGCACAACCTCCCGTTGAAACATAAAGTGTGTGTGTGTGTGTGTGTGTGTGTGTGTGTGTGTTTTGGTGGGGTTGTTTAATGTGTGTGTGTGTGTGTGTGTGTGTGTGTGTGTTTTGGGGGTTGTTTAATGTGTGTGTGTGTGTGTTTTGGTGGGGTTGTTTAACCTCCTTCGTAAGAGCAAAATTCATATGAACTATGAGTCGCTACATCATCTGGACGCAGAGTACGGCCGCTCATCCAATTACTACCAAAAGCCACTCTCGCTCAACTTCGCTGATCAACGAGAAGCAGTGTTGTGATAATGACCACAACCAAAATACCAAATTCATTTATAATCTCCCGATATATATATATATATTAAAATTATTTCACGAAAGTAACACGTAAATAATATTTATGATGAAAATAACCACGAAGGAAAAAGGAAACACAGAATGGTGTTCAAGCGCTTTCAGGTGTTCCTGAGGACGTCATTAGACGAAAGCACTTGAGCACCATTCTGTGTTTCCTTTTTCCTTCGTGGTTATTTTCATCATATATATAAATATAGGGTGTCTCATAAGTCTGGCATCATAGGAAAAATAATAAAAAAAGGCAAAACAAAAGCTTTTATTTACAGAACGTGATCAATATGTCCACCATTGTTTTCAATACACAAATTCAGACGTGATACCCATTCAGCAAGCACACGGTGAATGATGTCAGGAGTAATGGTGTTACATGCCCCAATAATGCGCTGCCGCAAATGTTCAACACTCCTAATTTTCTCTGCGTATACCAGCGCTTTCAAGTGGCCCCAGAGATAAAAATCTATGAGTAGAATTATCTGGATTCGTTCTTCCTTGCTCACAGACATTATGGCCTGTAAAAAGAGAAAAATATGAATTATGGTTTGTAGAAATAGAAAATATGATTTTCTCCTATGATGCCGGACTTATGGGACACCCTGTATATATATATATATATATATATATATATATATATATATATATATATATATATATATATATATATATATATATATGCAGTAAAATCACAGACTAACACGTGATGTTATTAATAAGCAAACAACCACAGGGAAAAGGAAAAAGAAACACGAAATCCGAGCGCTTTCTTGATATATTCACATCTTGTCCCTGAAGATGTGCTTGTATGTAATATATATATATATATATATATATATATATATATATATATATATATATTGTTTACAAAAGAAAATTATATTAGTAACCTTTAAGAAAGAAACGTGCTATATAATAATTTAAAAGAAACAGGCGTAGAATATTTAAAAGTGACATTTTAAGAATGTTTCTGTAAAATCAATTCATTTCCAAATCTACACTGATTACTAGTAAATGCAAAAACTTCACTTTTCTCCGTGAAGGTCAAAATATGATAATAAAAACCCACTCTAATAAACAGAGTTTATTTCCACAATAGTTTCGATGCCCACTGGCATCCTCTTCGGGTGGCTACAGAAATACGAATGGACCAAAAACAAGAGGGAAAACAGTCCAGGGGGCAGGGACCATTAAGAAATTCGCACCTAGGTTAGATCCCGTTCTCCCGACACTGGAAGGGCATTTTATTAAAGGGTTCCGCTTATAAGTACATTCGCACAAATTAAAACCATCTACGGTACTTGTTCTATACATACAGATTCTATTATTTTGACATAATTACTGCATTTATTATTGCATTTACGTTTTTTTTTTTAACATTTATTATTATTACCAAGGAGATGCTTTTTAATTTGTGCGAATGTACTTATAAGCGGAACCCTTTAATAAAATGCCCTTCTGGTGTCGGGGGAACGGGCACTAACCTAGGTGCGAATTTCTTAATGGTCTCTGGATTGTTTCCTCCTCGCCTTTTCATTCGTTTTTTCGGTTTATAATTTCTGTATAATAAACAAGTGTAATAATCAATGTAATAATAAATTTATAATTTCTGTAATAAATGATAATGCAATATTAAATGTAATAAATGTAATAATAAATGTAATAATTACGTAAAAAAATAAAATAATAGAATCTGTATGTATTGAACAAGAAGATAGTTTTAAATTTGTGCGAATGTACTTATAAGCGGGTCCCTTTAAAAAAAAAAAAAAATGCCCTTCCGTATTTCTGTATTTCTGTAGCCACGCGAAAAGGATGCCAGTGGGCATCGAAATTGTTGTGGAAATAAACTCTGTCTATTAGAGTGGGTTTTTATTATCGGATTACTAGTTACTGAAATGGTTGTTCAATTCAATTACATATACTGTGTGTGTGTATATATATATATTATATATATATATATATATATATATATATATTTTAGTGGTGGACCGGATATCCGCATCCGCATATGCGGATATCCGCGTCATTTTTAACATCTGCATTTGCACTTCTGACTGCGGATGTTATGCGGATATTACCTCTAATAAATTATGCAATTTACAATTAAATTAGCTTATAAAGTAGCTTATAAGACCCAGTCATGCACATTTCATGTAAAGTATTAATTATTAATGAACAAACAAATATATAAACCTCAAAATATAAATAGCTACGTGGTAACACAGAAAATTGAATGAAACTTGTTTTATTGAATTTTCTGTGGCTGAAACTCTCGAGAAAGTTATTATTTTTATCATAGTGAAAACATTAATATTAATTTTAATTTTTATGCATTGCCTGCCATAATAGTAATATCACGAAATTTGAAAAATTATGTCATATATTAATTCATAATTATATATATTGATAGATTAACTAAATATCCGCATCCGCAGATATTGAAATTAAAAATCCGCATCCGCATCCGCAGATATTGAAATTAAAAATCCGCATCCGCATCCGCAGATGTTGAAAAACTGACATCCGGTCCACCACTAATATATATATATATATATATATATGTTTGGTGATTTATTTTGTTAAACATGTGACACTTGAAAAGGTTTGTATTTCTTTAATTAACTGAAATAAAAAGCAAGACAATTTTTGCTGTACCTTCTCTACATATGTGTAGTTAGTTTTCCTGTACAAGACATGCTCTATGTAATAATCCTCTCAGTTCATTAATAACTCTTTCCGTACGAGCAACAAAAATTTTTTTCTGCAAATTTGCTGTTTAAAATAAAAAGAAAATTTTAGTTATTGTTTTATTGGTTTACATTTTAAATAATGTATTTAATTAACTGGTCACAAAAACGAAACAAAATTAAAATGATGATCGATATTTCAAAATGTTAAATTTCATGGACAATAGCCAAAACTGGCCTTTGTATTTGAAGTAACCAAAGATTTCATACGAAATTAATATTCTTTACATCAACTGACTTTTTTTGTCTGCCTACACATGTTTGGAGACAAATGTGTCCGTCAAATGTGTAGGCATACTTTTGTTCGCATACAAATATTTGAAACAGTCATCTGTCCACACCATTCGCTGAAATCTGTAGATTTTTCAGTTGTAGGTGTGACGATGTTAGAAGTGGAGCTACGCAGTGCCAGTGCAGCTGTTGGGATTAGTATATTAACGAAAAGAAAATGACGAAAACAACGCTGATGGTGAGTAAAAGCGTTTTGGGAGAAAAGGGGTGCCAATGGTGAATATCAGCTGAAATGAGAGAGTTCAGAATGGAAGAAACGGTATGCAAGTTTACTCTTGTATTCGAACCAAGTATTCGTTAACATCTTGTTTTAAAAACTAATGCAGGATTTGTTCTGAGGGTAAACTTGAATTATATATACACCGTATATTGGGGCGTATAAGTCGGTATTTTAAGCTTAAAATTATGTCCCTAAAGTAGGGAGTCGACTTATAGGCCCAGTCTAAAGAATTAACTTTCCATTTTAACTTGTATTTAAAGACAAGTCTACCTGTCGTGGATCCATATGACGAAGCACTCGCAAATGTATCTCAGGATGTATATAATGAACTTATGATGTCAGATGATGATTATGATAATGATTATGAAGGATTTGATAACTAATTTTTACAAGGTTTTTTACAAAGTTTTACTTTTTTATGTTGGCAAGTTGGTTGTCGACTTAAACACCCAAAATAGATTAAAATCTAAATCTGAAATTGAAAGTTAGAGGATCGACTAATCTGGACCGTAGACTTATACGCCCCAATATACGGTGTATATGTTTCGTTCTCTCTCTCTCGTCTTGCGCGGAATATCTCCTATACAAGCGTCGTTCTTTACGTTATTTATACTGCGTGTTCTTTGCAGTTGAATGTGTGTATATATATATATATATAACGATTATCAGTTGAGACCGTGCATTACTTAGTCCGACGTCTCATCGTTTAATTCGACAATAGCCCATCCACTCTATTGAATATTAAAGGACAACACAGCGACATATAACGGACTTTTCTGAGAGAAAACCGAAAGGTCTCTTTTTACTAATTTCACAGTTATTTAATAATTTACTGAACTATACATGGCATTTCACTTGCCTATAATACTAGTCATAAATCCTTATCGATTTGACATCTCTTGTAATTGATCGCTTAATCCGACGATTCGAGTATTCGGTACTCTGTCGGATTAACAAATATCTTATATATATATAAATCTGGTGCAGGTTCCGCACGAAGGTCTTTCTTCATGCAAAGGTCAGGCTGGTGGCCCCACCTCTAGGCTTGACTTAGTGTAAGTGAGAGTTGCTTTCTTGAGCTTTTCATCTCACATAGGCAAGTACATCCAGCTCGTCTGGGATTGTCCTAAGCCACTTGTTCTGAGTCATGCATCCTTTTTCTTATGTCTTTCTTCATAGGTTGTGTTCGTAACGTTGCATAAAAATGGGTAAATCTCTCGTGTCCACTCCATTTTGTACATCTTTAATACAACGTGCAGTAAAGGAAATTAAATTTTCTTGTGCGCATGCGCCAATGTTTGCAGACACAAACGCTGGCCGCGTGATCTCATTTTTTTCTGGAGACGAGAAAACATGCATACAAACACGTAAAATGTCTGTGAATAAAACCCTTAAACTTGATAACTATCTGCATGCTCGTATTTCAATACGCGTGTGTGTGACCAAAAGTCTTTAGTGCGCATGTACCTTCAAAGAACAATATGGAAAGTGAAGTTTTAAATATGAAATTTTGCAACTTTCTAGAAATTTAGGCTATCCTCGTTGCAGTTTCGACTAAGTTCTACTATCCTAAGAAGGTCAAGCGCGCGTGGTATCCCACTCTAGAGGTGGCTTCATCAAGAGAATCGCTCCTTTCTGTTTTCCTTCCATGTGTTCGAACACACCATGCACACCTGACTCATCTGGAACTGTCTTGAACTAGGTATCTAATTTACTCTTAAATGTGTCCACTGTCCATGTTATTGAGTATCTGGTAAAAGAACAAACTATCCTCCCTCAGTATGAGATGTTTTATCTAGCCTCTAGTTTGGGGGTATCACATATTCCCCCTCTCCAGTCTATCATGTTGCTTGGCTAGTTATAGAAGATTATTGTAGGCGTAGAGATAATTTCTACAATTATTTTCCACATATATAGATTAAAAAATATCTTTCTTCTCTTCCCATCGATTATATAGTTAATTCTCGTAAAGTCTTTGCCAGTAATTTGTAAATCTTTTCGTTCCGGATATTTTTGCCTGTTAATTGTTTCTGCTCTCATCCTAACTGAAGAATATTATTCTCTCATTTATGTGGAATTTGCAAGTACTGACGAGATCATTATTTATTAAGTCAGACATTCAATTACTACTTTTTACTTATTTTTGGTTCACTGAAAAGGATTTTAGTAATTAGTAACTGACAATCACGGTTAATGTTATACAAAATTTATTTAATATAGTTATCTTATCTAATCACATCTGCAAATGATTTAATTTTCAAATGCCAAAAAACACACACACACACACACACACACACACACACACACACACACACACACGTACTTACGACTTTTTAAAATTCATATCTCTAAAAATTAATTATTCAAACCTAATATAAACTAAGCTACTCTTAGCGCCATTAAACCGAAAAGGATGTGATAAGTGTTTCAGGTGCAATTGAGGGCTCGAAAGGTGGTTTCTGCTAACTCATTAATTAATAGTGAGGCACTCGGTAATCTAGCCTAATCTAACCTAACCTAATCAGGACTAACATATTGTTTTTACGACCATAAAAAATTTCTAGATTTTTCTAAATATAAATTTTTAACGTTTCCAGGTATGAAGGTAACGAAAAAAATTGAACCACCACATCTATGAATTATCACACACTCGACCTCACATGTGCCCAGTTGCCTACACACACACACACACACACACACACACACTATATATATATATATATATATATATAGAAAGTTATAAGCTGTTCCTAATCTAAAAGATTAGCACCAGCTTACAAAACGTACTAAAACTGCCTTGTCCACAAACTAAGGGGCTAGATTTTTCCTTTAAAATTCGGTAGTTTCAGTTATTGCAATTCTTAATTAAAATAGATAAAAACCCTTTTTCATTTTGTTACAGAAGAAACTGTAACGAACTGGGGGAAAAAAAAAAAAAAAAAAAAAAACGTTATAATTCTCACATTACTGATGATCACTCATTGCAAACTCTTTAAATGGCTTGTAAAAAAGAAAAAAAAAAAAAGAAAAAAAGAACCTGCGGACATGACAACCCAATCGAAAGATTATGTAAAACTTTTCATTGCCATTTTAACGAAATATGATCAAGATTCTTGTTTACTTTACTTCCTTTATGAACTTTACTTCTTCAGTCAAAACGACGTATGTGTGTATATAAGCCTAATTCCGTTGATTCAGATAATATAATTAGAGAGAAGTCCGTATAACTTTATGAGTATAAGATCCATGTATGCCCCTGGTAATTATGACATTTCAAGACAAACAAGGATCAAGGAGCATGTTACTGAAATTAGAGTTTGCCATAAGGTGTTCCTAAGTGCAAAACTTCACTAGCTGAAACTGCTGGAGAAATTATTAAAGATAAGCAGAGTACTCATTCAAATAGGCCTCAAACTTTTTAAATTTAATATTCGGTTTGCGTATGAACGCATTCAATCACTGAAATGCAGGAAATTGCAGCAAATAGCTTGAAAGAATCTTTAATCATGCGTTTGCCAAAGGACTTATGAATCTACAGATATATGTCCAGCGATAATTATATTAGTTTTGGATGCCCAAGGAATGTGAAGAACTTAACAATAAAACGCATTCAATCACTGAAATGTAGGAAATTGCAGCATATAGCTTGAAAGAATCTTTAATCATGCGATTGCCAAAGGACTTATGAATCTACAGATATATGTCCAGCGATAATTATATTAGTTTTGGATGTCCAAGGAATGTAAAGAACTTACCAATAAAATATAGAATCGAAAAAATAGCAAGGCCTAAGGAATCTGACGATTTACACTTATCAGACAGTCACTAGAGTCTCACGATGGACGTGAAAAAGGTTTAGAAAGTTTAAAATTAGAACAGAAACTCCATCTTGGGAAGCCAGAATGGTTTTATATTTTTAAGAGGAAGGCTAAAAGTTTCGTTAAAAGTTAAAAGAATGAGGATTATGCAAAACATTTGCCGTCACCAAACATGACCAGCAATCATGTATGTTTACTATAAGAAACAGCTTGTAGTTCATTTGTTCAACATTTATTCTTGTCTTAATAACTAAAAGTGTTCATACAGTATATCTACGAACTGTTGCTTCAGAGCTGAATGACTTTATCACTGCTTCAGAAGAAAACGACAGAACTTGATATTTTGCAACTTCTACGGCAACAAAAAAACAAAACCTATTTTAATACTTGCACTGTTGCACAGTTTACTTAATGACTATGAAAGATTTGTTAGAATTACAATCCCAGTTCCCATAAGTCGTCCCAGTTACCTTGTGTATGACGGAGGTTTTAGATTAATAACTCATGAATCTCAAGCGTTTACTGCTAGTGATTGGTTTAGAGTTTGCAGACCAACTACAGTCAAAATAATGCATACCATTTTCTGAGTGACCACAAAATATGTTCATGAACTATTCTAGACACCTTCAAGAGGAAAGAGCGCCAAAACCGCCTTCTTAAAGGTTCTCATATTTATTACCCAATTTAAAGGACAAATATCATGAATGATGAGCAACAGCTCAAACCACTAATTAACCCTCAGTTCGCAGGACAATGATTCTTCACCGTATGAATCAGGGAAACCTGGTGAAGAATCAAAATAAATGCTTTGTATCTTCCTTCAACCCATTACGGACCAAAACTATTTTTTTAATTTCCTGATATTTCTTGATATATTCAACTTCGGAGACTTTAAATAAACATAAACACAAAAAAATTTAAGTTAAAAAACAAAAATAAAAAATTAATATTTAAAAATTTCGCTTTTAAGTTCTAATCCAAATTATAGTATTAAAATGTGTCCCAAAAAAAGGGACAATGAACGTTAATGGGTTAAACCTTATTCAAACTTAAAGTAAAAATATATCTTCGCACTTTTAAGAATCGAACCGCACTTGACATCATTAATTAAAAGGAGCTAAAATGGTTCAAACTTGAAAATATCTCAAAGCATTGGAAGATCCGAGTCTTCGTATTAACCCTTTTCAATTTTAATAGTTGTCAGAACTGTGATGATTCTATTCGTCCTCTCCTCTGATGAAACTTTAGCTTTCAACTTGGGGCGACTTCTCTCTTCTCTGCGTCGCGATGACGTTGCAACGCCGCTTCCCTTTAGATCAGCAAAGCGACGTTGGGCCTGTTCAGTAGATGGATGGGGGATCGCCCTCTGTGTTCAGATGATGTAGCGACCCGTGGTTTGGATCTCGCGTAAAGGTTTATGTCCCCTGCGTCATATGACCTTAGATACTGCGAAGGGAGTTAAACAAACCCAAACGTTATTATTATTAGTCTAAAAGCATCCACACACACACATATATATATATATATATATATATATATATATATATATATATATATATATATATATATATACTGTATATATATGATCCAACTCAGAATGGTCACCTGAGTTTTGTTTTATATATATATATATATAATATATATATACAGGGTGTCCCGTAAGTCTGGACCCATAGGGAAAAATAATAAAATTACAAAATAGTCCAAAAATTTATTTATAATATTTTTTTTATTATTTTTATTATTATTTTTATTATTTTTTTATTATGATCTTACTCCGCTTGAGTTTTATTTGTGGGGCCACTTGAAAGCCAAAGTGTACGAGGTCAAACTTCAGAACATTTTCCACCTTAAAGCACGCATTGTGGAGGCGTGTCAAGAAATTTCTGCGACTGTGATTCAGAAAGTGCTGTCGCAGTGGAGATTGCGTCTTCAACTATGTGTGCGACACAACGGCGGACACTTTGAACAGATTATGTAATAAATTTTTGGACTATTTTGTAATTTTATTATTTTTCCCTATGGGTCCAGACTTACGGGACACCCTGTATATATATATATATATATATACAGACACACTATGTTAAGTCTTACATTATTTGTGAAATAAACAGTCACTTTATTTTCTTAAAATCTTAATCTGAATCTGACGAACAATCTCTTAATCCAGTTCTAAATTCAAAATGTCTCCCAGATTCAGGGCGGATTCGTTTTAGAATCCAAGTTTGAATTTGTCCAGCTATGATTGTATATATATATATATATATATATATATATATATATATAGAGAGAGAGAGAGAGAGAGAGAGAGAGAGAGAGAGAGAGAGAGAAGGGGGTGGGGAGTGAATGCCTTTATTTTTATTTCTTACCATAGAAGGTACAGTTTGTGAAAAAAGTTGGCTTAGTAAATCTAAAATTTCTAAAAAGCCTCAAAAATTATTAATCGTTTATGATTGAGTTTTATTTTAAAATAATAATAATAATAATAATAATAATAATAATTATAATAATAATAATAATAATAATAATAATTATAATAATAATAATAATAATAAAAATAATAATAATAAAATCCAAAGAAAACCAGAATATTACCAATTCGAAATTTTTTAAGGCTTTCGTAAAATTTTATTTTTCGAGGCGAACTTTTTTTCCGCAACTGTACATTACAAGATAATTAAAATACATTGGTCGTCCTCCTTCTAACCAATATTCATCGGGTAATTGCTTTTGTTATGCGATGCGAGCAACTCCGATGTGTTTGGGGATTACCTACAATAATAATTTATGAGGAATCATATTAAATAATGGTTACACACGCATGTATATGACCTAATTATTGCCCCGAATGTGAAAGGAGAGCTTATCTCTTGAATGTGGTTTTTATATACCGTTTTTATGGACGTTTCAGTCTCTTTTATTTGGCCAAGAACGCACTTTTGCTGATTTATTGTTGCTGAGTAAATTTTGAGGGGTTTCAATATTTAATACACTTAAGTCTAATCCTCTATGTGTGTGTGTGTGTGTGTGTGTGTGTGTGTGTGTATTTTATTCGTGCATTTTGGTTTTATTTTGTTCGTGTATATTTTGCGTGATTATTCGCTGCTCTCATAGCGCACTTTCGTATACTTACCCTGTTTGACGTATAACTGCTATATGTTATTAATACTGTGTAGTAGTACACATTTTTAGAATTAATTTATGTAAAGTTCTTATTATTTAACGAGTTACTCATAAATACTGCACTTGGTTTTCTATAATAGATACTTTCCACAGTATACTAGTAGACTAGTATGATATTCAATTCACGGTCATTCATTGGTGGCAACAAAAATACTTGTTGCTTTCATATTTAATTCAACAAACTGATTTATATGATAAAAAATTATTATTGGTAAGTTAATCAAGAGTACTTAGTTATTTATTAAATTTTAAAGTTTGCCCTCGAAATATATTATCTTCTCGTTGTGGAAGAGAAAGAAAACTGAATACAGAGTTCTCTCTCGAGCGCTCTTCGGCACGGATATACAGTACAGCCGTCCCGACACACTTCTAGGCGAAGACTGATGCCTGCATGGAATTTTCATTTTTTTCTGCGAGTCTCGGATGAAATATAGCGAAAAGAGACTATGTTGAAACGTCAACAGTTATCTTTCGCGAGGAATTTTGCCTGAAGAATGAAAAATATTTATTTGAAAAAGAATTTTTACTATAATTGTTAATCCTGTTTCTGGATTTGGCAAAGACAATATAACGGGAAAGTGAAAAAAACCAGAGCCTGTATCTGACTTATAATTCATACATATTGGTTATTATGACTTTTTTTTCAGGGTAGTAGAAACTCAAGACATGACGCACTACAGTTTTTTTAAAACATAAGTTGGATTTATTATCTATTGAAAACGATAGATATATGTCGTTGTTTTTATGTTTAAGTACGTCAAACGTCATGCGTCCTTCGTATTTAAGCTATGAAAAAGACATTTACACGATACTTAACTCAAAACATGAGTATACGTTAAGCATATTGCTATGCCACAAGGGTATGGCAGTTGCTACCCACAGACATCGTGCCTTTAAAAAAGAGGTACCGCAAAACAAAGAGAGAGAACTCATTAAACTGAACTTCAGTAGGAAAATCAACAAAACCATACGAGACAATTCTTTCAAAAAGTTACTTTTCTCATTCTAATGAGTGATATTAAAGTAAACATGACATCTCCCGAGGACACGCAATAAGAAGACTTTGTAATCCTTTCCGGGTCCTTCTTAACCTACATGGGGACCTTAAAGTCTTTTGTGGGTTCTTCTTAAGGTCCGCAAAGGGACTTCATAAAACTCTGGAGCTGAAAGCCACTCGCGATCATTAATGAAAGGAAGAGACTAGTGGATTTAAATTGATTCGAGTATTTGGTGGAAAAGTCAAAAGCAATCGGAAATAAATACAGACGAACGGCTTTTGCAAAACAGAAATGAAGATAAAAACAGTGGGCGAAAGCGTATATAAGAGAATTGGGGACAAGACAAAAGGAAAGAAATATACGAAAAGAAGGAAAAGAGAAAATGATAAAGGCAAAACAATAAGACATGAAGAGAGAGAGAGAGAGGAGAGAAGAGAGAGAGAGAGAGAGAGAGAGAGTTAAAATAGGAAATTGAAATTGTTAAAAATAGTTAAAAGTGAAAAAAAAATTGTATAAAGATGAAAATGAAAAGAAATGAAAACTCATAAAAAGGAAATGAAAGGAGAAAATTAAAAAAAAAATTAGGAAAATGGACGTAAAGAGATTTTACAACATGTAAACATAAATGGATGACGATGTCGCAAGAACAACTCGATGTTTTTGAAATAAACAAATAGACTAAAGGTGATTTCATCAAGAAAAGAGCGAAAACAAATGGCAGCCATTAACGAATGTTGGCTTCCGTTTCGCCAAAGTAAAATGCAATTCTTTATTATTATTATTATTATTATTAATATTATTATTATTATTATTATTATCATTATTATTATTATTATTATTTATTAGTTACATAATAACATTATATTAACAATTATGTACCATATCAATATAATGAAATGTAGGTACATAACTTGCTATTTATAATTTTTTCTAATTTACAACAGTAAAATTAATTAATTAATAAACTACCTAACCTGTGCTCAGGTGATAAATATGGGTTATTTTTATGGGTTATTTTTATAATATAGCGAATATACTGTTATGAGTAAATATGTACAAGCTTTCAAGTTGGTAATCTTTTCACCGTAAATGTACGCAGATCCGTTGGGATTTACAGTATGTGGCGTCTATCTCTCATACGTGTTTCTCATTTAAGCTGGTGGTTTTTTTTAAGTGTGTCTTAAATACATAAAACATTGTTATGATTTGATCAGACGAAATACGCAAGTACTATCACAATAATATGAGTACTCACGTAACAGAAAAAAGTCTATTATGGCACCAAGAATACGCTTAATATGTATATATTATAAGAACAGCAGTATTTTAATACCGGTTACTTTCTCACGGACCTCATGACAAACAAGGGTACATTATGAAATGGAGATACTAAGGTTTTTGTATCATGGTAGGGTGGAGATTATGCCAAAATTCTGTTGAGGTTTCTTTTGGAGTTGCCACAGATACGGATGTGCTGTTGTTTTTCGCAGGTGAAGATCGAGGTGCTTCCGAAGTTGTTCACTAGGATTTATGTTAGAGATTCTTGACGTCCAAATAATTGAATCTGCAGCCCCTTTCGTCTCTTTCGCTGGGAGGGTGTAACAACCCTCTTGCAACATAGTTGGGTTTAAATGTGAGAAAAAACTACGAGCTCCAAACAAGATTCCTGAAAAGATTGGGTGGCTCTTTTTCATACCCATGTACACATATTAGAAGTGAAGTGATTAAACTGTATTCGAGAACAGGATCGATCTCAATAATGGCAAAGGTCTGTGTTTCATCTTGGTTCATATTAATCTTCGAGCTACATGTTGACTTCAGCTCGTTTCTTACAAATAAAGCTGAGGTTTTCCTTCTAAAATATTGACATTATTTTCGATATCCACAACCTTGTGAAAGAACTGGACGTTAGTGGCAAGGTGATGGTCCTCGCAGTCGAGATTGATTCATGTTCATTTGCTACACCAAAATTTGCAATGATGTCATGCTAACCTATTTGAAAGCCAAGAGCTATCTGCCTCACATTTTTACCATACTAAGATTGTCCAATCCCGATACCACGATTAAACGCTGGTATATCATGAACAACAACTGCACACAACAACTATTACTAGTTAATACTTTTTCTTGCAAGTTTTTTCGCTGAAAGAATAAACTATAAATTTGGTACTTCTCCGTTATACCCCGCAATTTTTTCTTTCACGGTTAGGTAAAGTGTACGGCTGTACGCCCTTGACAATTGGTTAGGTTAAGTCGTGATATTTTCGTTAAAACTAACGAATATTTTAACGAAATACTAACGAATATTTTAACGAAAATAACACGACTTAACCCAACCAATTGTCAAGGGCGTACAGTTGACCTAACCGGGAAAGAAGAAATTGCGGGGTATAACGGAAAAGTACCATAAATTTCTTTTCGGCAAATTACAATTTAATAATAATTAAGTTTAGGTTTGAAATTTTTTTCGGCGAACTTTCTTCCGCAACTATATATCGCATTGTTTATAACTTAAACGTTGCATGCAATAAATATAGGTTGTTTCTATAATTTCTGTCTAATTCTTATTTCTACATGTTATTTTAACCCTTAAGTGACCCTCTTCCTTTAATATACCCCTAAATCACACCTTTCAAACGCTAACCTATAAGGGCGGATCTAGGCATTTCAGTAAGGGGGAGGGGTTCCAAAGAAAAAAAGGGTCCCCCCCACTAAAATAAAAAGGGCATTATCTATAGAGAAAGTGTTATTTACCATCAAGTGTCTTTTGAACATCTTCATTTTACTTATTGAAGATTTGAGGAAATTTCTTCGACACTATAATCTAAATTCTAACCCACTGGTTTTTAACCCCTGGGTCGCCAAGCCATTCTCATTGGGTCATTAAATTATCATTTATCACTTATTTATGTTATCCCTAATCGTTTTACCATTAATTTTTTACTTTATTATCTATTACAAGCGAAATGTTTGAAGGCATGGGTCGCCGAGCTAACCCCCACAACCAAAATTTGGGTCGCAGCCTAAAAATGTTAAGAACCACTGACCTAACCTAATTGTAGTGTTTCCCTTTAATTGTAATAATTTTTATTTGTGTTAACATGATTTTTGTTAACTTATAATGATATTTATTATAGCGCATTTATACTGTACTGGAAACCTTAACGGTTCTCCTATTTTGACTCGCGTTTAACTGCACTTTATACAAAGTAGTATGTGTCTGGTTAGGCCTAACGAAAATGGGACGCCGAAACAAAAAATTAGATTTTATATGATTTTATTCAATTTAACTTTTGAAACACGGTGATTAAATGTTAAGGTGAATTAAGATGAATTTGACATTGAAAGAGAGAGAGAGAGAGAGAGAGAGAGAGAGAGAGATTCAGTCAGCCTAAGCCGACTAATTTACATTAAATCAAAACTATGAAACAGAACATGTCTAATGATTGCGAATCTTAGCGAATACCTATTTGAAAATGAGGAACTGGTAATGTTCAAAACTAACTACTCTCTGGCCATACCAACTGGGATTTTAAAACTAATCTCTCTCT